>JANIHZ010000005.1:47007650-47022434 GCA_027478365.1 Erythroxylum rufum
AATAATAAATATTTTCATTACAAAACTGTAACTGAAGAAGATAAAGTTACATGTAAATACACTTGCTTTCTAGGGCATTATATTTACATAACTCCAACATAACCGTTTAAGGTCATAGAAAATTTATTTTAATTGTTTCCCCACTTGGCTTATGCACTTTAATCTCATCATTTCTACTTATATCCTTATTTTCCTTAATCAATCCACGACAATATATTCACGTCTATATCTCATTTAAGGGATACCATCACAGTGCAATATCGATATCATGTTCAATAATACAACCACTAATACAAATACATTGAATCATTATCTGTCATATTTACCCATATACTATTTCTCCTTTCTAAATATCCACAACTTTTGTTTTCTCATGTTCTGAAAGAGCATCACGCTTCTTGCTAATTCTATCAACTCAAACTCTTAACATATGCTCATGCATGTGACTCATGCGCGTGTGACTCATAAATTAGGGATCAGTTGCTACTGTCTACTATGACATGACAAAAATGCATGTATCTTGACATATATTTCAAAAACGCCCATGTAAGATACTAATTTTAGGCTCTGATACTAAATTGTAGCACCCCACCCTCACAAAACACGTGCTTGACATCCTGAGTGATGTCTGAGTGCAAATCCCGTAAGGGCTGCATGCTAGAACAGTCAAAACTCATTGAAATTCAGTATAAATTTTTTTTCATTTATAATATCTATATATGGAAATCAATAATCAAATCAGACTCATACTTTTATTTTATAAAAGTTGAAATCATAATTGTCATTAAACTTTGATCAATCTCTTTCACAAAGCATTTCCAATTTTCACCATTTATTACACACAGAAATATTCGAATACACGTTGTACAGAGATCATAGAATATACAAATTTACACGAAAATAAGAAAGTACAAATGCAGACGCAATTTGATCCCAACCTTTATCTCTCAATTGAATGCAGTGGTATACTCCCGTTTGTCTAATGGGGTACTCGTCTGAGCCTAAAAAATAATTGCAAATTTTGGGTGAGTTTTACGAACTCAGTGACTAACCATCATCGATGGCTCACTCTGTCACATAACACATAATTCATATCATCTGTTTAATAATCATAATGAATCACATACACTTGATCAATCGTTTCACATTTTACATTCAACACATTATAATCATTCATATTATGCATATACAGTGCACATGAGACTTACTTTCAATTTGTTACTTTGTTATGACCGAATGCCTTTTTCACTGGCCCATATCTCTTAGTGGATACCGAGCTAAATCAAATAATGTCCTATATCCCTTAGTGGATACCTGGTACATTCACAACTGAGCCTAAGACTCTTATCACATATCGAGCTTTAAGCTCTTTTTCACTGGCGACTCCGATCGTAACTACCTTTATCTTTCATGTATTCATGTAATGGAATGCATTAATCACATATGCTCAATCAGTCAGTTTATTTCACTTTACACATATCATCGGACCTTAGTCCGGCATTCAATATTAAAGTTGAGAATCACTTTTTCATTTATGTGCATATTCACATTTCTCTTCGGAACTCGGTTCGGCATTTAACAATCAATTTATGTATCACATATTTCGTCAAATTCACATATAAGGAGCACTTCAATTTTGCATTCAAGCATCAGAAACCTCGGACCTTCATTGTCCGAAATCACATAATCAAATCACATTCGCATCTCATTCATAATCACTTAATTCATAATATAAACAAAACAAACAATAAAGTGAGACCATCTAGGTCTACTCACAGTACGTTCCAGATTAGCATTAGGTTCTATGACTTGGAAACATCTGTATGCGAACATTTATCCTACACATCAAAATTATGCAATATACACATTGCACACACGTTACAACTTTGCACAATTATAAGAATTCATTTATGCACAAATAGGTATATGGACCATGTACAATGCATGCTCAATGACATTCTTAGGTATTTTTCCATTATTCAAGTCATAAAGTCATTCCAATATCAAAACTCACTTAGGTAACATTTATACTTAAGGTTTATGTTTCAATACAACCACTTGAATCTAATTTCATAACTCAATCGCTCACTTCAGATTTTCCAAAAACATCATTTCGGGTCAATTTTACATGTTCTTTCTGACCCCTATAATGAAGTCATTTGGTAACACTTTCTTCTAGAAACATGTTTCCCTATGTCTTAAGTTTCTAATGACACTAAAATCATACAAATTGGTCCAGTATTTCAAAAGATATTCTCCAAATAATTTGGATTGTTCTTAACTGTAACAGTATTCTGTACTTGACTTCAATTCAGAAAATTGAAATTCTTAGAGATAGAATTAAAATTTGATCTCTTCAGAAAATTTCTAACCCTATGTTTTTAGTTTACTCCAATTCAAGAATCATCTCATTTGGAAATCTACAAATCAAGATATAACCGAAATACCCAAGCATGTTTAGTGAAATCATACCAGTTCACACTATTCCAACATATTTCCTCACTTTCATTCAATCAATATTTTTCAAATCAATTCATAATGCTACCAACTTTTATAAAGATGCATAATAATGTGTTAGGAACCTATTGGTTCAAGAATCAAGTCATTTGGAAGTATAGAGAAAAAGTTATAGTCAAAAGAGGCAAGGCTGTTCAATTTACAAAATAATCTCGGGTGCACTAGACTATTAGAAAACATTGTATCATGATGTGACAATTAAAGATCACTCTAGCAATTAACAATCACAGGAGTGAGGGAGAAAAGTCACGGCTGTGAGAGAGTCACGCCTATGCAAGATTCACTCACGCCTATGCAAGAGTCACGAGTGTGCAAGAAACTCATGCCTGTGCATACTCCATCAGACCGTCCCACACTTTTCACTCAATCTCTCTCAAATAATTTTATATGGCTAAGAGTTTTGGGGGAGATGTAGATTAATGTGTTAAGAGTCCAATGGTTTAAGTCTCATGTCATTTGGAGGTCGGGAGAGCAATATATGGCCAAAATACTGAAGGATGTTCAATTTTCTCCAGCCACAGAAGTCGCGATCGTGCACAGTTTTCACTCACATAACAAAGTCGCGATCATGCTTCAGCACATTCGCAAGTCTCCAGATAAAAGAGGAAAGTCGCGGTCATGCTGAAGCACGATCGCGCTTTCCCTCTTCCTCTTCCACAGACTGCACGATCGTGATTCTCTTTCTCCTTCAGAACCTCTGTGTTTTCTTCTTCTTTCTTTTTCTTCTTTTCTTTCACTTAAATCCATTTCTAACTTATATCAACCCCATTTTCGACTTCCATTAAACTCTAAACATTCACAAACAACTCCAAAATCCATTACTTCTCATCTACACCAAAACCAGAAAAATCATTCTCTCATCTTCTTCATTTCTGTGTTTCTCCACTGCTGCATTTCTTCCTCCATTTTTTTTTCATTTTTCTGCACTTTAACTTTCTTTACATTCTCCATTTTATTCCACCATTTCAACTCCCATTTAGTTCCAAACATTCAAAAACAGATTGAAATCCATGATTAATTCCAAATATATAAAAAAAAGACAGTATATATTCACGCATAAACTTTTCTGCACTTTCTTCACTTTCATTCACTACACATTCTTCATTTTTCTCCTCAATTTTCAGTTTAATCATTCATTACTTATATCCAGACATCACCATACACCTATCTCTTAACTCTAAATTCATTGTTAATCATCTCTAAAAATACCCAAAAACTTACGTGAACATAGTGAAGAAATCAGCAAAAACAGAGCATATACATATTCATTTTTCCTAAATTTTCTGTACTAATTTATACACGTTTTTACTAATTGTTTTCAACTCCAAAAATCATTTCAACACTATCTTATAACATATTTATCACCAAATCTGAAAAATCAACACATGTTGTATATTCTAGCTTTTTACTCACGTTTCAGCATATGTACATTTTCATTTTATACCATCAACGGCTAGCTATCATGATGCATGTTTCATCTTATGTCACAATAAAAACCATAAAATGCTTTTAAAGCTCTAAAATATTCAAAATCAAGCGAACCCTAGCTTTCTAATAACACCCGATCATCATCAGTCGAGAGTTACAGGGTTATATATTTCAATTATAGTGAAGAAGATAACAAAAAGAGATAGCAAGCGAAAATGAGAGCAAGGCTTGCTTTGTGAGGGTGAGAAATCTTTGAAAGAAATGAAGCTTCCAGAAGATTACGAACAAGGAAGATATTTTCAAGACAAGAACAACAGTGTCTGGGTCTTTCAAATTTAAAAGAATAGTAGTAAACTTTTTAAGATCAACTTTATATGTAACACTTGTCACTCATCCATCTCTTAAGGCATTAACTAGTTCTCATTTAACTAGTCAAACCAACTCTAACGTTTTTACTACAATTTTCTCCCAATTTTTAATATCATTTTTTCAAAAATTCTAAAGTCATCAATGAAATTTTCAAAGTCATTTTTAACAATTCTCCAATATCATTTGATTCCTATTTCTATTTTCCATACATCAATTTACTTGCTAAGTGGCATTTTTCCTAATACAATTATATCCACATTTTCAGAAATAAATCCTAAAATTCACCAAAGTTCAAAATTAACAGTTACACCCTCCAATTAAATTTTCAATACAACAATTTCACAATTCTCAATAATATCACATCACAATTCAATTATACCCGAAATTATCCATAAATGCATGTACAATTATTTTCATGTGCAAAAGTTCACTATTTACGTGTATGCATATATCATATAATGCATGAGCATGCAATGCATTTCTAATCTCTCAGTACTCTTTCATATTTCCTATTTTAACCTCCCCTCAGGTAATGAGATGTTACACAAAGAATATGTATAATTTAAAATTCTAGCCATTTAATATTGAAACAATAATACACATCACAATTAAACTTCATAAAGAAATATACATAAGGATTAACTAATACAACCTCATTCTAAAGCATCTATAAAGTTTTGGTGGTCTTCATTGCATTTATCATTCATTCCACTTAAGTTGTTTAGTTTGAAGTGGCTATAATTTTTTTTCGGTACCTACACTCACATAAGAAAAGTATCAAATCCTTAAATCAAAGGAATTCAAATTGTATAAGATGTTAAAAGTCCCTAGCAATGGCGTCAAAAACTTATTGAGCAAGTTTATATCATAATAAAACTCTTAATACCTTTAGTATATGGATCGTATCTTGTACTACCAAGGGTATCGTTCCCATGAGGACTATTAAATACCTAAACAACTTGAAACGAACTTTATTTAAGGTACTAAGAATTGATTTGAATTAAAATAAATAATAAAACAAAACAAGTAAGAAATGTACAATTGAGATGCCAATGAAATTAAGATTGATCAAAGTTAAAGACTTAGGAACTATTCTATCCTTATTTTGTTTCCCTTTCTTTTGTTAATTCAATTTATGTTTGATCCAAGGTATCCTAAAATTTTGCTTGCTCTCTCTCAAGATCTAATAAGGTAACCTTAATTTAATTTGATATTTCAATTCATAAAACTACTATTAACTTATTCAATTAGATATGAAGTAATCTATAGATAATTAATTTCACATTTAATATCTCTCTTCAATTGTTTGTTAATTTGATAATTGTAGGTCTATTAAGGTACTAACTCTCGTTGCTTACCTTAACACTAGTGACTTGATTTACTCTCTTGATTTATTATCAAGTAAATGCATGATAGTTATCACAAACATTCATCAATATATTAAATTCAAGAAGAAATAAGATTAATAAAACAATTCTAGAATAATCCCTAAATATGAATTTAGAAATCCATAATCATGTTATAACATACATAGCAGAAATGACACAAGCATAGCATCATTCGATGATACAACTAATTCTATAGTGGGATCCCAACTACTTTAGCACTTATACACATATTTGGGGTGGTTTATTTAAAAACATAAAAATGAGGGTGAGCTAAACGAGCTCATTGAGTGTTAATCATTTTATTGAAAATTAAACTTTTCATAAGAACATAACTAAAATATTTCCATACAATAAGAAAAGCTTATGGTAAAATAATTTCCATAAAAATTCATTCATGGATCATAAAATCTGGTAATAAATAACATTTTGTAGAGCACAATTTCAATTTGTCTAAAATACTATTTTGAAATACTTTTTTCGAAATTAAGCTCATAATAAAAAAGTTTCCATTTTCCAGTTTCACATTCAAGACTACGAAAGAAATAAAAGGAAAAAGAACAAAACTGATTGAAGTCTTGATTTGGAAAGCTGACTCTTCTTTGATCCTTCCTCTTTGATCTACTTTGATGTAATGGCTGCTCCCTCTTTTTGGTGTTTTCCATGTTCATTATAGTGTTAGAGGGTTCTAGGGTTATGTTTAAGGTTTCCCCACTTTGTTAACTTGCACTTGAAAATACCTCATGACACAATCATACATGGTGGCATGATCATGCTAAAGAGCTATGCAACAACCTTTTGGCATGGACGATCGTCCCTCAAAACTCGAAAGAACTCGCCCCTGGAAATACCTCCTAACACAATCGTGCATAGGGCACACCTGTGCCTAACGTGGTCGATTCTTCTCTAGCACGATCGTGTTAAAGAGCTATACAACATCCTTGGACTTTGCCATGCACAATCGTGCACTTCATACATCCAACATCTTCTCCATTCTTTAATTTCATAACTCCAAATACTCGCAAAACACATCAAATACTTCTTGCAACATAAAGTTAAGTTCAAATTCACACTTTAAACCACTTAAACACTTAGAACATGTATAAACACTAGCAGTAACACAATTATAAGCCTATACGCATGATACTCATCTAAGCAACACTTAAAAACACACTTAAACACTTAGAAAAACATATTATGATCTACACCTATCAAAACGCTCTTCTTAGAAGTTAACAATTTTTGATGCGGCGAATGTAAACTCCTAGTTGCTACAAAAATTAAAAGAATTGAACTTTAACATATGTAATATTTAATCTAGAAAATGATAATTTCAATTAATGAACTAATCGCACAATTAGAAATCAATCAAAATAGTCATGAAAACAAAAATACCAAAGAACAATTCAATATATGAATAGAAAAAACAATTCACAACAAAACCTAATTATATCCCAATCTACAAAGTTCCAAGGGTTCAATTCCCTTCAACCAAGATAATGAAAGTCAGTCAATAATGGCAATGACTACTACTAGCATCTATTAAAGAGAAACCACTCTAATGTCCCTTGGGAAAAGAAAAAAGATTTTTATGAGAAGCTAGAAAATAGAGATAGAAAACTTGGATGTCTTTCCACCACTTTGGTCTTATTTATATCAAATTTACTCTATGTTTTGTTTATGTTGGGATTTTCTTGTTGCGGTTCTTTGGCTCAAAGAGATCATAACTTCACTTATTGTCATCTAAATTTAGTAAAGATAAGGTTTAAATAAATTCTAACATAATTACATATTTGAAATTTAAAAGTTAAAATTTTCGTTGAATTATAATTGAGAGTATAAAGTAATGTTTCAAACTTGAATATAAACGTATTGTTCATCAAATAATAATATATTACCGATAAACTAATTTTCATTCCTTAACTATTTTTATTTTCCCCGTATCCGCAAGGACAAATTTATTATTCCACAAAAGTCTTGAAACTTAATTTATAAAAGAAAAAAGAGGTTGTATATCCTGATATTTGTGTGTGCTCAAAAAACTAGTTTTTTTTTTCTGTGCCTACATATAATTTTTTTTGAAAGGATTTCTGAGCCTATATGTTCTAAGCAACATCTAATTATACAATAATTAAGAAAGACAAAATTTAAATAGATGAGATGTTGCTGGAACATTCCTTTGATTTAATAATGATGTAAAATATTTAATATCATCTCTACCAATTGGGAGCGGTGAGTCCCTCCCAATGCTCCCTTTCGACCCGCAGACCCCAAATTCCAACTCGCCGCTTCCCGCATTATTAGCTTATCTCTTCCTCTTTCTCTTATCACTAACACGTCATCGTTTCTGTATCTAGTTGTTAACCCTTGCCATCATTTACAGATCTTCTTCAACCCTCCAATTGTTTCTGATCAGCTGACTTGATTCTGTTGAGTTTAAGTTTCTGTTGTATTACAACTGTCAATTTACAGCTTACAACATTTCTGTCCAATTCAGCCTCAAGCGTTTCGCACCAGAAGGCCACCTGTCCCGTCCCTACTGGTAACCCTTCCTTTGTGTCTTTTGCATTGGCAGCCTGGATCAATCAAGTAGTCGCTATCATAGAAATTCTTGGGAATGCTGAATTAAATTCTGAAATCAGTTACTTGTACTGTTTTTCTTCTTTGGGTTGTGCGCTGATTGTAATGGGCGATGAAATGTGGAGGGTGTATTGACTATGTTTGTGTATTTGGATAAGTTCCATTTGGTGTTTGCTTAGAAGCTTTATGAGTCTGGACGTTTGATTTTGAGTTCAAAAGAAAGAAAGGCCAACCACCGAAGCTAGTGTTTTGCTTTGAAACCTAATTTCAAACTGAAATTACTAGGCTAGAGGGATTGATCTCCATATGCCTCAACTTCAATTTGAATACTGCATAGCTTGTACAAATGAATATTTGAGATTCAACTATTTATTCGTTTTCCTAAGTTGCGTGAAGTAGGTGTTTAGAAGGTAGTTGCTGTTGAGAAATATACTTCCTATTCATTACTATTCATACAACTGGCAATTCTTACTCCAAAGTTTGCATAAAGTTCTCTGCCTCTCTCTATCGCGTGTTTATGTATATTGTTATTATAATTACATTTTATGTTGACCCCCCTTTTCTTCATTTTCCACATCTGTTGAATTATCTATTGTGCTTCAATTTAGTCAAAAGAAATTCTTACCATGGCTCTGTTTTGATAACTCTGCCCAACTTGTGGACGCTTTTTATTATGTAATATTTGTTTTTTCGACTAGAACAATGTCTACCAATACCATGTAATACGAAATGACAAGTGAGAAAGCAGCCTATTACATATGCAATGATTCAAATTTGTTATGTTTGAGTAATTTACTTGTTCATTCATTTCAGATGTTGATATTTAGTTAAGTTGCTGGGAGTGGAAGCACTAAAACATGACTCTGATTGATCTTACCAAATCTTGTCTCGACTCAATTTCCCATGTATGTATTGTTTTCTTTCTAATTATTCTTCTTTTTGTTCTCAATTTGAATATTCCTATCTAATAGTAATTGGACATTCTATCTACAAATTGAGTTTAACAATAAACTACCGATATTTAATCATATCGTTGTAAAAATATTCAAAATTGTTGCTACTTAATTTTTTAATTATTTAGTTCATAGATGGATGTTCTAATTTTTTGGGTTACGCTTATTGAGTGTCATATTTCACCTGCTAAAATTTTTCTTTCCCCTCCTTTTCTTCTTCAGTTGGCAGAGCACCTTGAAGGTGCACTTGTTTACCTTGACTCTGGTTGCACGGAGAGTTTTCAGTTTATCGGAGCGTTTCCATTGTTACTGGATTATGGAGCATGCGCTGTTTGCAGCCTAGAAAACATGTCTCCTCTTGATGCAGTAAGAGCTTGGTATCTTTTCTTATCAAATTTATCCTAGAAAACAGTATGCTATTATTTTTTTAGTAATATTTTTTGATTATTCTGGATAATGTGGTGTTGGATGGCTAGAGAATAGCTAATCTAAAATTAAAGACTCTAGTGTTTGATAGATGGAACTTGGGAAAATATTTGTGGCAAGCTGCCATTTTTTGCTTCTCCTGTTCTGTTTGTTTTGTTATCCAACTTAATATTTTGTAATCAATATGTTGCACTATTCATACACTTTTTCTCTCTAGACAGCAAATTGGAACTCTCATTCTGAAGCTGTGATGAAAATTGTGGTTATAACATCTTGTTTACTAAGTGATTCACATCGATATATTTTACGTTGCTTGGCTTCACATGAAGGTGTTCGAAGATGTACAGTATTCACATCAATCTCAGAGGTAATATTTTGATACATTTTCTTTTATTACAATGACTTATTAACTTCAAGTTTCTATCGCTTTTCCTCTTTCTTTTTTCTTCACTTTGCAAAGATGACGGAAATTCTCATTCATTTGTTCTGAGATTTTGTCATTCTTCCAGTTGCATTTTAACTGAATTATTAAATCATTTCTATTTCTCCATTTATCAAACTGTTACATGCTTTATTCTTTGGTTTGTTTTCCCATGAACCAAAGTTTACATAACGAATAATCGATCACAGTTCTTAGGAAAATTTTTTAGCTTCATCATGAAATGAATGTTATTGTTAAAGTTTTATGAGCTTTAAGGTTAGGGTTTGCAATAATAATCCGGACACTTATGCAATTTTCTCTGTATCAGGACTGATATTGAAGTCAAATCTAAATGGTTATTTATTTGCCAACTATATTTCTTATCAAAAGCTTAGTTGGAAAATGCTTAATTTGTTATGGGTAACATATGTGAATACTATGGTTTTTATTATGTTGTACTGAATGTCAATATGTCAATTAGGCTGGATGTTGGCAGCCAGTTAATTGACAAGAAAGGGTGAATTTTAATTTGGAGATAGTCAACTTCTATAATTTAATGTGTACCAATGAATCCTTTTACATGTCAACCTCTGGAATTCAATGTGTACCAAGGAATACCTTTTGCTATTGGGAGGTGAAAGGAAAAAAAGGGCCTAACTCAGGCCAATGTCTTTTAAAGATATATACATGACATATTTCTTTATTCCAGCTCTCTTTTTCTATTCACATGTTATGAAATGTGTTTTCAATTGCAGATATCTCACTCTTCATATCATGAATCTCCCCTGGGTCCAGATGCATTCCGTGAATATGGATCCTTACTTCTTCAAGATTATGAAGAGCTTGTTAAGAAATGTGAGTCCAAGTCTTCAACTTTTGGAGATGATGATTGGTCACAATTTGCATCCACCGAGGAGGATAACCCTCAACACAAAGCTAGCATAAATGGAACTGACTTCTATGAAGATGATTTAAGAAAAGAACTGGTTATTTCAGTGCATCACTTCCCTATGATTTTATGCCCCTTTTCACCTGGAGTGTTTCTTTTGCCTTCAGAGGGTTCTGTAGCTGAAGCATGCTTATCCTTTGAGCATGAGAATTCTCTTAGCCCTGGTTTGCCTCCAATAAGTACTGGAGTGTCTGATGATGGCGATGATATTCCTCCTGGAGGACTTCTCACAGCACATTTTCTTTACCATCTTGCTGCAAAGGTGCTAACTTGCATGCAATTTATGATATTTCCTCATTTCTCATCTTCCACTAGGGTATTTATTTTTCTTGTATTTTACTTGAATAATTTAGCAAATAAGTACTGAGCCTAAGTCCCATGAAGATATTATTGTAAAGTGCTAAGCCTAATTAAAAACTATAGAGATTTGTATTTGATTTGTACTTACAGCTAGGTTCTCTTGGAAGTATTTCACTAATCTTAAACTTCTGGTGTTAGTCTGTTACTTGAACAGAAAAACTTCTGTTGATCCATATAACTAGAGTCTAGGAATTTGATGGTTTAGCTATCAACTGTGGATCATTTTAATCCTGTGAATGTGCCCTAATTGACTGCATCATGGGTGTGTTTATGTTCTTGTTGTCTACTGCTGCCATTCAAATCCCTTGCACTTCTATTACATTCTGTTTCTGTGCTTCGAGAGTTTGAAATAACTTCAGGACTTGTTAATGAAAATAATTTAGAGCTTCCCTAAGGGGGAAAGCTTTGGTAGTGAGAAGCATTTGGGATTTGCCTTATTTTTGGAAGGCAACTTCATACTCTTGTAAATGCCATACGTAAAGGAATTTGAAAAGATTTCCACTTGTAGGATATTACATGTTACACAAATTGTTAAAACTGCGGCAAAGATTTGAACTAGAACTGTAATCCAATAAGCATTGTTGCTCCTTTATTTCTGCAATTATTTTTCTTGCTGTTTTTTTTCTCAAAACAGCATCTTGATATTCTTTTCTTCTTTTTGGTACCAAATTCGTAGATGGACCTGAAAATGGAAATATTCTCTCTTGGTGATTTATCAAACACTGTGGGAAAGATTATGACAGATATGTCCAGTTTATATGACGTCGGCCGCCGTAAACGTTCAGCAGGGCTACTACTTGTTGATCGCACACTTGATCTCCTAACTCCTTGCTGTCATGGGGATTCACTTGTTGATCGAATGTTTTCAGCTTTGCCCCGCAGGAAAAGAACAGTATCCTACTCCCACAACAAAGGATCGCAAGTTGAAGTAAAATTTGGTGCTTCTAAAGTTCAACGTGCTCCTCTTGATGTTGAGATTCCACTTGCAAGTCTATTAAAGGAAGAGGATTGCACTGTAAATGATAATCGACTTTTAGAAGGAATTGGAGCTTTCTTACTTGGCTGGGATATTAATAAATGTGCTTCCCAAATCCCAGATATTCATCTCGACAACAAAGTTAATGATGAACAATTCATTCTTTCTAATATTCATCTACTTAATGGGTCCTTTATCTCCACAGAAGAATTTAATGGAACACCATATATGGAAGCTATACTGGACAAAAGAGCCAAAGACGGGGCTTTATTAGTGAAAAAATGGCTTCAGGAAACTCTGCATAAGGAAGGTATTACATCTAACTTTAAAAATCGTCCTGGTTTTGTTACCAAGTCAGAGTTGCTACTCATGATTAAAGAAATAGCTAAAAGTCAGTCACTCTTGATCAAGCATAAAGGGATTATTCAGTTAGCAGCCGCTGTAGTAGTGGCACTTGATGAATTACAGTGTGCCAGATGGGAAGCATTCATCAGCGCGGAGAAAATATTGAGCATTAGTGCTGGAGATACATGCCAGAGTCTTTCTGCTCAAATTGGCGATCTGTTGAATAGGAGTGTGTTTGCGGGATCAAATGGCCAAAAAAATGGGAAGGAAAAATCCTCACAAGCTGTCATTTCTTTTCAAGATGCTTTGCTCCTAACCATCATTGGATACATATTGGCTGGTGAGAATTTCCCAACAGCTGGTTCAGGTAGCCCTTTCTCTTGGCAGGAAGAGCACTTTCTAAAAGAAGCTGTTATGGATGCAGTTCTTGAAGTCCCATCAATAGAAAAACTCAAGTTTCTTAATTGTTTGAAAGAAGAACTAGAGTCTAATTTTAATAGAAAAAGAATGGGAAAAATAGATGAAATGTCCTTGGAGAAATTAGATATTGATGATTTTGACGATGATCAATGGGGAAAATGGGGCACTGAAGATGACGAGGATGATAGTACTGTGAGTAATAAAGATAAGTCGTATGATGACATGCAGTTGAAGTTGGAGCTGCGTGATAGGGTGGACAATGTTTTCAAGTTTCTTCACAAGTTATCTACTCTAAAGACGAGGGATATAACTTTCAGAGATGGGACATTCTCACTTGAAGGCAACTTCACTGGTGATCCCGACTCAAGTAAGGGATTGCTTTATAAACTTCTAACAAAGCTTTTGAACAAGCACGATATACCTCACATTAAGTACCATTCTTCAACAGTGGGGCGACTTTTTAAAAGCGGCTTTGGGAGATTTGGTCTTGGACAGGCAAGCTCGACCTTATAATCGTCCAAGTCTGGTCATGTTTTGATGGTACTAATATGCCAAATTGATTTTGCAGGCAAAACCAAGTCTTGCTGACCACAATGTCATTATGATTTTTGTTCTTGGAGGCATCAATGGTACTGAGGTGAATTCTTGAACTTTACATTCATTTCTGCAAATTTTCTTATTATTAAGTTTCTTTCAAGACTTTAGTTTTGATATGTTTGTTGAACCAATCAAGTTACCTGTCTTCATGACATCCAAATAAATTCTGAATCGTATTTATGTACCATATAGCCAGCTTGCCTGCCTCAAAACTGCCAAGTAACAGGTTTCTCTCTATTGCAAGGTACGTGAAGCACAGGAGGCATTATCCAGAAGTGGAAGGCCTGATACAGAATTGATACTTGGTGGCACAACATTCCTGACTCCTGACGACATGCTTGATTTGCTATTGGGCCACTCTAGTAATTTAGGAAACTAGAGGACAATGCATAGTTTCATACCATATATGATGAAGCAATTTATTGCTTTTTGCTTATCCGCTGCTGCTATCATCTGACTTGCGCAGGTCAAAGTTTATATAAACAGGATCACAAACAAATGTGGAACTACTTCTGTGACAAAATGCAGACATCCTAATTCTATATTTACGCAACGCTAAAACTCACTTGAAAGATGTTGCTAATTTCACCAATTCTATGACGAAGTAGGTAGCTTTCACAGCTACACATAAAGTACTTTAATTGATCCTGAAAATTTTGGATGAATGTGCAAATACTATTTATGTTAATTTAAAACGTGGAATAAGATTATATTCCAAAAGAATTTTACAAGAAGCTTCTGGTTATTAAGACTGCTTTCTTGAATCGTTTTTCTTTTAATAAAATTAGTTCTTTTCAAGTCACTTTGCAAAAGGAAAAAAGATAAAAAGAACACAGCTGTAGCTGTCAAAAAAGATGTAGATTGAATTAGGATGTGCTGGTACGTTTGGAAAAATGGCAATAAGAATTATAAAGAACAGTGACGGAGTCAGGAATTTAAGATAAGGGGTTCAAAAATTAATTTTTTTAAATTTTGAGGGGTCCAATACATCACTGACTCTTAAATAACTCTATCATTATATATATATATATATATACAGAGAGGCTTGGGAGGTCACT
>JANIHZ010000005.1:47062283-47077558 GCA_027478365.1 Erythroxylum rufum
CACAACATTCCATGAGCAGATAAAATAGACGAACGCGATGGATTAACAAAGACACAAATAAACGAACGGGATGGAATACGTGGCACAATATTCTATGAAACATATAAGCCGTGAGATGCGGGGCACAACATTCTATGAAAATATAAGCCGTCAGATTAAATGGACATCGAGAAGAGGGTGGTTTGGATGGATTGCGTGGACCGAGAGAGAACCGTTGGATTAAATGGACGGTTGGGATAGATTCCGTGGAGGGGGGGAGAATGTAACCGTTGGATTAAATGGACGGTTGGGATGAATTGCGTGGTCGTCCATGCCAACTCGTCCTTAGTATATCTACTTAATAATTAATCGATAATGACGTGAACAGTAATTATCCAGCATGTTCACTCACTGTTCAATCTTCTTCACTCACCATAGCTCTTAGTAATCTTGTCCTTCTCCTAGATACTCAGTTCACCATGTCCAACTGCTTTTACTCTTCTTCACTCACCATAGCTCTTGTCCTTCTCCTAAATACTCAGTTCACCATGTCCAACTGCTTTTACTTCCTTTTCCTCCAAGCTCCTTTCAAACTTCTATCTTCTTTTGAATTTTGGTTTGCTTTATTGTGCTTGTCTTTCAGCTATGTTTACCTCTGTTTCCTTTCAATCCCCTTGCCTACTCTTTATCCATCAATCATTTTCCCTCCATAAATGATCTTAACTTCCTGCCCTTAATTTCAACCTCTCAACCTTAAAATTCTTCTCCTCCTAACATTATCCCAGCTTCCTCTAATGCTTCTGTTAACACTTTCCCCGTCAAGAAGACTTAGGTTCAAATTGTTGGAGATGCTTCACCTGAACTCAAACGAAATTTTTTCCCTCCCAATGTTTCCTCTGAAACAAGAATTGTGCCCTCTCCTTTGGATGTACTAAAAGCTAGAGCTAGCAAATGGAATTCCACGCTTCTTGGCCTTTTCTTGGGCAAGAGGGTGGCTTTTCCAGTGATGAAATAGTGGGCTATGCATAACTGGAATGTTTATGGACTTCTAAATGTGCTCATTAATAGTGAGGATGTGTTTTTATTCATATTCTTGAATGCTGAAGATGTTAAGCAAGTATTGCAAGCAAGTCCGTGGAATGTCAACAATAAACTTCTTCTACTACAAACTTGGAGGCCTAGAATGAAGATGGATGATCTACAGTTGGAACATATACCAATTTGGGTCTGCATACATGGAGTTCCCTTGGAGTATTGGATGACAACTCATTTAAGTCACATTGCAAGCTTTATTAGAAAACCAATATGCATGGATCAAGCAAAAGCTGAAGTAAAGAGGATCCAATTTGCCATAATTTGTGTGCTTGTTACATCTATTTTTAATCTTCCTGAAACCATTCCCATAATATGATTAGATGAGAACATGGAGCCACTTGAGAATCAAATCAAGATTTTTTATACATGGAAACCACAGCCTACTTCTACAAAAATATGGAAACCAACTAGAAAGTTGTTTAAAACTAGTGAGTATCAAGAAGTAATGGAACTAATCAATATTGATGCAATGCAAGTTACAACTACCACACCTAACAATGAAACTGGTAATTCAGAGACTATAGCAAGAGTTCTTGATGAGCCTATGCATAAAGATCCCATTTCTTCTATAAATGATACAACTAAAGAGAGAGGAGTGTGAAACTCTAAGCAAACAAATAGATCAAACAGAGTTACATCAGCAGGAGCTTGAGCCTGTCATTAGAAGGAGATACAATAGGGGAAAAAAAACTCTAAAATCATGGTTATAATAGCATGGAACATTAGGGGGCCAATGCCACCACAAACTCATAATAAAGCACTAATTGCTAGTCTTTTGGAAACTTGTATGAAGGAGTTCAATTGTAACTTTCCTAATGTTTTGCAACCAAATATCTAACCATGCTCATCACTAATGGCATAATTGTGGTGCTATATGTTTCATCTGCTATTGATGTCTATTCTAAATTCTCATCTCATCAATAAATGCATCTTAAAATGGTGATCAAAGATTCGGGAAAATTAATTTTTGTTTCTTTCATTTATGATCAGAACAGTGCATATTAGAGAACATTTCTTTATAATCAACTCAAAACTGTGGCTAACAATTCTTCCCTCTCTTGGATTATAGCTGGAACTTTAATGCTTTCCTTAGCAAAATTAAGCATATGGTATTAGATCAATTGGCAATACATACTTAGATCTAAGACAATGTCTAGCAAATATTCAGCTTACTAACATTCCATCTGATGAATGCTTTCACACTTGGTGCAACAAGCAAAGTGGAGTTAATTTGATTAAGGAAAAGATTGACAAGAGTTAAAGGGATTATGCTTGGTTCTCTACTTTTCCAAACAGCTTCTCCTAATTCATAAATTATAGCCTTTCAAATCACTCTACCATTGTGATTCATTTGTCTACTATCAACTCTTTACACCCATTTAGATTTAATAACTTCCTTACTAATTTACCAGAATTTGATGGATGTATTTTGAAAGCCTTGAACACTAACATTAGTAGTTCTCATCAATATACATATATTACAGGAAAATTGGGCTCTTAAAGCAGAAATTAAAGATCCTTTATCAGTCCAATGTAGGAAATTCTCATCTTCTCAAGACTGCTAGAGATGCTTCAGAAAATATCCAGATTAAGCTTCAAGTGAAACCCTCTTCACAATCTCTTATAATCGAAGAAAGGATGGCTATGCAACATTTTGCTAGGACTCTCTTATTTGATCACTCACTCATGAGATAAAGATCAAGATTGCAATGGATGAAATTTGATGACAAAAACACTGCCCATTTTCATAGAGTTGTGTTTTCCAAGAGTAACAACAAGATTCTCCCTACAACACAATAATCAAGATCTAGATACTCAATCCTCATTGTTGCAAGGTGCTCCTACAAATGTTAATTCCTCTTGCACACTATTGAAAGAAATCATGAGAGTGCATAACTCCACAGGACGATGATTCTCTTCACAAACCTATCACCATACAAAACATTGAGAGTTCTTTGAGCTCATGGACCTGACATCTTTAACTCCTACTTCTACAAATCCTGGAATCTCACTAAGCATTTAGTTAACAATTTTGTTCTTGAATTCTTTAACAAAGGGTCTTCTGTCAGAGATTAACATCACCTTCATAACTCTCATTCCTAAGATTAGTGAGTTGTCTCCTTTCTCTAATTATCGACCTATCTCTTGTTGCAACACTGTGTAGAAGATTATTACAAAGATCCTGGCTCAAAGACTGAAATTGGTTCTCCACAAATACACTGATATATCACAAGAGGCTTACATTCCAGGTAGGATCAGGGGGGATAACATATTGCTATTTAAGAATTAGTCAAAACTTGTGCTAAAAAAAGTAGCAAGAATTGCCTGCTAAAAGTAAAGTCAAAAAAGCCCATAATATTATGGATTAGAATTTCATTTTAAACACTTTACATGCTTTGGAATTGCCTAATATGTTTTTACAATGGATCCCACGGTGCATTTTTACTTCATCCTTCAAAGTCATGGTAGTCATGGTAAATGGACAGCCTTGTAAGACTTTTAAGAGTTGCAAAAGGATTCACCAAGGTGATCCAATTTCACCTCACCTCTTTATTATAGTAATGGCGGTGTTCAATAGGACTTAGTAGAATTGTAGAAAAAACTAGACATTTCAAATTTCATTCCAGATGCAAGAAGTTGAGGATCACTAATCTGTTTTTGCAGATAATATAATTTTTTAATCCAAAGTTGATTAGGTTTTTGTTCTTGGACTCATTAAAGCCTTGAAGATTTTTAAAAGACTCTCGAGTTCGAAGATTAATTTTTCAAAGAGTAGCTTCTTATCCAAGTTTACTAGTACAAAAGAACATGTAAACTCAATTACCAATCTCAAAATGCAATCACTTCCCATTCTGTACTTAGGTATTCCCATTTCCACTTCCAACTTATCCACTAGAGATTTCAACATTCTTGCCGACAAAATCAACAACAGACTTTTGTCTTGGAGCGCCAAGATTCTATGGCTGGGAGGACTCAACTAATCAACTCTATCATCAATTCTGTCAATATGTTATGGGCTGCCCATGTCTCCTTTCCCAAGATCATCAAGATGATTGAGATTACTTGTAGCAAATTTCCCTAGAGTGGAAATAATTTAGAGTTCAGAAGGGTCGAAATGCAATAGTAAGAAGTGTGTGTGCCTAATAACAATAGAGGGCTTGGAATAATCTCTCATACTAATGAACACTGTTATCATAGCAAAGAGATTATGGAGACCCATGACAGACAAGCAGACTCTATGGTATAAATGGGTCCATAAAGTTGACAAAAAAACTAGTGGCATATGGGGTTTTGACATCAACACCTCCGTAGTTTCTTCTCTAAAACCAATACTAAAAACCAAAAGCTCACTAAGGAGTTTATTCACCTGATTGGAGATGGCAATTTATCTAAATTCTAATTTAACAATTGGTTATCATGTGGTCCTCTACATTGCTTATAGGAGACGAAAATTCTGAAGCCAATCATCAGGTTGAATTTAACCGTTAAAGAGACTTTAGTTGACACAACTTTTCAATCTCTACTCTATTCCAAACTGTATCATCACTGAAACTCACTTGAATGATGAAGAGGACATAATCATTTGAAAACCCACCAATAATAGGATTTTCACAAACAAGTCTTGTAAGAAGTTTTTTAGAGACAATACAATTACAAATCCTAGACTAAGCTAATATGGCACAAACAGTGTCATCCTCGATCATCCTTCATGTTATGACTAGCTAGGAAAGACCAATTACAAACTCTGGATAAGCTGAAGTTTCTTAATATCCCAAACAAACGCTCCTTATTCACGACTGAAGAAAGCAACAATTACCTATTTTTTCCTTGTCAGTTTGTCTCTTATACATAGAAATCTTGGCTACAAAAATGTTACATTCAAGAGTCTCCAACTGATTGGAATTCCATCAAAAGGTGGTATAGGACTATTGTTCATCCCAACAACACTATCATATGGTGTTTCAGCTTGTCTATGGCTTTTCCAGTCAAAGCTATAAGAAAGGAATTCTCGCATTTTCCAGGATGAAGTTCAATTTTACAACAATTCAACAATAGAACTCTTCCACATATTAGAAACCTCACCAGCTTACACACTGTCAAATGCCAAAATCTAGATTACTGCAACAAAATATGAAATATATAAGCAAAGTATGGTCCTAAGTTGTGTAAGGTTGGAATGGGGATTGTGTTTTACATCATATTCTAATTGTAGACCAATCTAGTGCTCTTTGTAGCATCTGTACATTTTGCTTATGCCTTTTATGGATTAATATATAACCTTTTTTTCAAAAAAAAAATACCATTAGATTGTTTATAGTATTCATCCCCTTATTCTCTACTTGGTTACATCCTAAACGCTCTACTTTAATACATTTCATCAAAATTCATCCTATTGTTCCATCGTGCAGCATCTTGCTCAATCCATAAGAAGCTCTACAGGTCAAAATATTAAAAGCTACCGCTAACAGCAAAATGAGACAAAGTTGTATATTTGCGCTGTCTGTCTGCAGATCACTTGCTGGTGAAGGAGTAAACTTCTTTACCTACAGAAATCCTCAACTCTCACCAACAAAATATCAACACGATCATCAGACCATAGCAGATTAAATCATTTCATACAGCCCCAATTTCTGCTTACTTGCCCATATGAGTTAATATCCTGTTGATCAAAGTTTCCTTTTTGCCAGTAACAGGAAGGTTGTGCGCCGTTAGATAAGACTTCAGCTTCATAACTGTCAAGTCTTTCAACTGCAAAACATGAATTTAAAAATAGAATTCTGATAAAAGTAAGAATTTTAAGAACTATCATCATCCGGTGAATTTTCCTAGGCCCCACGTATTAAACCTTTTCAGCATAACTATGCCCAAGATATGCCAACCACTAGAGGATCTTCCAAACCAAAAATTGTGAACATTCAAACAAATCATTGCACACAACTCAATCATTTTCATCACAGCAGTGCATAGATTACATGAACATGCCGGTAACAGTTGAATGGAAATATATAGCCCATTCATTTAGCAATGTAGATTAACATACACGTGGACTAAAATAGTCGCACACAGATCAGAGAGTGAACTTTTGGCCCCAAGGCCATAACATAATTAACTTTTACCCAATAAGAATTAATGTTGACTACTAAAAGACAATGACCACCAATTTTCAGTTTAATATGAAGTATCTAAAGACACGAGACCTTTATTTTAATACAAATTTGTTATGAGAAGATTTTATATACTACTCTTCACGACAACCTTAAAAATCATGGCAGCAAGTGTTTAACCGTAAAATTGGATCTCGAAAAAATCCAAAATCTATAACTTTACAATTCAAACACACTGTACCTTTCCACTGTCAGCAAGGTCAGCCCAGTCGTAGTTTAAAGATTCCTTAGCTTCACTTTGAGAATCTGATTTCCGTTTTTTGGTTGTCTCACTTGCTTTTCCATTGTCTACAGAGTTATTTTCATCATCATACTTGTCCCCATAAATAGAAAGTTTGAATTCTTCTATAGCTTTCACAACCCCTGGTCTGTTGGACACACATGAACCATTTTCTAAGTTTGTACCTCAACAAAACACAAACGATTCACATGAATGAAAGGCTATTAGATGAACAAAGTTGCAGTTTTATTTTACCTAGACAAACCTTCCTCGTCAGGGAGTGTTTCATCATTGATATCTGGCATCTCATCTTCTTCTAGTGCTAAGGCCTGCAGCACTGCATAATGCCTCTGCAAAGCTGCAAAATGATGTTATAGCTGTAGTATAAACAAAAGACACTATACCGTTATAGGTTCACGAAAGCAGAATGCATGACTTAAGGGCATTGCATTAAAAAAAAAGAGACTACAGATCCAGTAGATTTCTCAAACTGGAAGAAACATTGCAAAGAACTTGGTAAAATTTCTAAATAGTGTTATTACTGATGCACAACAACCCAAAAGTCCATCAACCTTGAAAAATTGAGCAGCCCAGATTTTACTAGTTGACACATGTTCAATAAATCATCAGCATATTGCACCAAAACTGTACAGAGTTATTGCCTAAAGTTGATATGATGGAATCTTCTACACCCATTTAGCTGCCACAATTACGAAATAGAACTGATACTGACTTCAGGTACCAAGGTTTGTAATCTTATTCGAAAAATCAAAAATACCATAGGCATCCTTGCAAATTATAGTGACAGCTAAATCATCAAGTGCAAATGGAAAGGGTTGAAATAAATTAGCAGCACCTAGGCAGAGACCTTCACGTAATGCAACCTCTTGTTTCATACTTTCAATAACAAGATCATTATACATGTAGGTAAACCTTAGAAGTTTTTCTAAAATCTAAGAAATCAAATCCCCATTAGGCTTCATTATTTGATAGATTGCAAAATAGTAGTGGAATTAAAATTACAAACTTGAATAATTCAACTAACTCTTCAAGTACTGTAATAAAAACAACCGCATTGCATTATAAAGATGCAAATTGCCAATTCCTCAAGCATGCAACTGTCCAAGTTCAAAGTTGAAAAGAAGTGACTAATATGTTTAATGTAAGACCATCTCCAAGATCTGTATCCCAGAACATCAATCCATGGGTTCTTAACTGGTGTCAATAACCACTATTTATTGGAAAAACAATATATGAAATAGTTTCACTTAACATTGATTGAACTGCATTGAGGTTAAAATGCAGGCTTCAACATACAATTTCTTTTCGAGCATACCAACTTACCAGGATTAGCAAACTGGTATACAGAAAAATCTTTCAAATCAATCCGTTTGATTAAAGCACCAGCCTTTGATATCTGGCCATCGGTAGCTCTAGGTGCCTGCTCAGGAGACGATGAATGACACTGCAAAAACTAATTGAATCCTCAGTGCAAAGATACAACATAATCTGCTTGAAGTTTGTTTCTGATATGAAAGTCAATCAGGTTACTGCTCTTGCCTCTTCAATGTCTCTGATATCATCAGAATATGGAAGATATATCATATGCATGCCAGGTGGCTCCACCTGGCCACCAGCCCTAGTAATCTCATCCTGTGAAGTTCAGAGAATGTAACATGGTGATTTTGAGAATGAAAGATAGAAGTAAGACCAATAATATTAAAGCAGTCATAAACAATAGCATTTGGAACCCACTAGACCTTTTCACAAGCTCCAGTTGTTACAAACCTTTTCACAAGCTCCAGTTGTTACAAAAACTAGGTGGTGTGTATTTAGACTATGGGTCTTATAAATCTGGCAAATGCAGTTAACTAGTGTGACTGGTGCTTTTATAGAACCACACCAACATAGTTAATATTCAAAGTTTTGAATCTTACTTTGATTTGATTAGTATCAATTGTATGCAATAAATTGGTTTAATAACAAAAGTGAAACGATGATCATACCATTAAGCACTATAAATTTAACCATCATATTCATTGCATCTTATTACTTAAAACCAGACTCGCATTTCAGTACGATGTATACTGAAGAAGTTATCACATTCTGTTTTATGATCTGGCAAAGAAAATGAAACAAACAAAAGGCAAGTTTTCCGACAACATCAAAATGTCATGACAAATCTTGTAGGTGTTCCTAAGAAAAGAAGTTTGTTCATTTCTCCAGGTCTCAAATTGGCATGGAAACACGGGAGAACTCTTGAATGAATATGGAAATGGAAAGGAGATGTAAATACAGATCCTTCAGAAATGGTAAGATCTTTGGCGCAAGAAAGTTTGATCCATATCATCTTGACTTATCAACAAGATAAATTCCTCCAAAAAAAGTCAAAGGGGCAAGAAAAAAATGCAATGTTGTTATGAACCATCATGATTACATCTAATTATCTACCCTCATCCATGCAGTAAGTTTATCGTATAGGTAGATATCATATTAAGTAAATTCTGATACAATCTAGAAGGCAATGGTCCGTTAACAATTCTAAAATTTTGTTAGATTTTGCTAATATTAAAAATGGGGCATTTTGTGAGCAAACCTAGACAATATAGTTGGACTATAATCATAAAACTTCTAAATTTTATTCATGTCAATTATATATGCTAAAGTATTTTAGAAGTGCTAATCCCTTAGAGTGACCAACTTAGATGAGAATAACCTACATAGATGCATCAAAAGTAGTGGATTTTAAGAATTAGATGTGAAATTCAATATGCCTGAAGAAAATAAAAAGTAAGAGATCCCTATAGT
Organism: Erythroxylum rufum; assembly: GCA_027478365.1. Lineage (NCBI taxonomy): Eukaryota > Viridiplantae > Streptophyta > Magnoliopsida > Malpighiales > Erythroxylaceae > Erythroxylum > Erythroxylum rufum. The sequence continues at coordinate 47,071,551 of JANIHZ010000005.1, forward strand.
ATGCCTTGGAAACAATTGATTTGCTTAATTTATTCATGCAAATGGCGCACACTGATTCAATATGCAGCATCCATTCCCCTCACAAATGCAAATCTTAATGCTGAGTCAATAATCACATCATCTACAAGCACAGTGTAATTTGAAGACAAACTTGATAGCACCAAGAATAAGTCTTTTTAGAATATGTTTCAAGAAAAAAAGAAAAGTTACACAGCAGAAGTCACCCCTGAGGACTGTCGACATAAAAAAGAAACAGTGGCATATCAAACGCAGGCATTGGACAACAAACTACTTGCCCAATTCAATGTCCAACAGTAGAATTACGCCACATGTAGGATTTATCTTACTTGTGCAACAAGAGCGACTAATTGAGGATGAGAAGAACTGCCATAGAAAGCAACAGCAAAACTGCAAAGTGTAAAATACTTGCTGAATAAGCTAAAGTACAAGCCTTTTCCCAAAGCAAAATCTTAAGTGCAATTCATCATTTATCAAGAAAATTAAGACAAAATTAAGACAAACATATTTTCATGTAGATCAGTGCATTCTCTATATATGTTCATCAACTGAAAGGAAATGCATATCATATAGTCAACAGAACAGTAATAAGGACTTTCAACATAATGAATAGGTGCAAATGCATGCACTTGATGCTCATCAAGAAAAATGAATGCACAACTCATATGAAAGTGCATATCAATATATTTCCTTATATCCACCAACCTACATTAGGTGACCACTGAAAAGCTCCTTTCATAAACGCAAATTTAACATTCAAGTGACAGTACATATCAATACATTTCCTTATATCCACCAACCAACATCAGATGACCAATGAAAAGCCCCCTCATAGTCATATGGATAGTAAGTGCAAATTTATCATGACTTGAACAATCATCAGAAAATATTCACAAGTTTAGTACAGACATTACGCATCTCTATATTTGTTTATGTCTACCCATATCATCCAATAGTCAAATAATCAATAACATTATTGTCTATTGGATTTCTCAAATGTCAAGAGTTATTCAACCAACAGCTGAAGTGAAAACTTGTATGATAACAGATAGAGACGAAAGAAACGTAACAAAAATAATTGTTCTATACATGGTCCTTCATATGAAAGTAACACTTATTACATCGAATCTTGTCCAAAATTAAATTATTTGGGACAGGGCAAGGTATTGAACTTTAAGAACAATTACTAGCTCTGCACACCTTAGAGTCCTTAACAGGTATGTCCTATAAAGCCCGTACTTTACAATCCCAGCCATGGACCAAGTTAATGTAAATTGTCAGACATGGTAGGTCATGATCCATCCATTATGGTCAAACGCAAAACAAGAAATTACAAAAAAAGAAAACTTATTAAACTCAAGCGCATAACTGGTGGTGTCAAAGTGATAAGAAAATTATGCCCAGTGCAAACAAAGAAAAAAGTCAACAAATACTGCATATGCAAGAATATTGTAGAATTTCATGTTTATCAATCCGTCTTTATCTGTAGGACTCACCGTTTAAGCTGTAACATGGACCTGTGCAAGGCAACAAAAATGCAAGTACTACCAACCACTTCCTGCAACAAATGAAATTCAGAAGAATGAGAGCTGTAGGTTACAGGAGAGTACAGTTAGACAGCTGAATGCCAGTGATGAGACTAGCACAACTTAAACATTTCATAACAAAAAGCCCAAAATCCTCAACCCTAATATTTCTGCTTCACTAGAATTTGGGATTTTTTTCTTTTTTCCAAATGCTATTAGCATCTTCCACTACTCGTACAACAGCAGAAATGACATTCAGGTTCAACAAAAAAATTGAAAAAGCATTATCTTGTTCCATTTCTTCATTTTTCTATTCAAAAACATTGATGCAGAAATTGCAGTGCAACAAAATACATCTGTTCAAATATAACATTAAAATGCATATAAGCTCCAACCGTCACATCAATCATGACATTTGAAGTAGAAAGTTATGTCTTAAAAAGCAATGGTAATCTAAAGTAGGAAACAAGGACAAAGCACTATGAACATCAGTAAAATGACATGTTTAACACAGTCAAGGAATTAAGAATTGAAGAAAACCTTGTCACTTGGGAAAACAAATGTTGACGGCCTTAAGTTATGATAATCTTTCAAGCAATTTAAGGGCTTGAATCCGAGGAGATGAAGATGTCCAGGAGAAACTCTTTTTATCTCTGATAGCTCCTCCACAGAAAACTTCATGTTCTCACTAATAGTAAAGTTAAAATTAGGTTAAGATCCAAGAATGGACTGGCATTGGTACATTAAAGTTAAAAGAAACTGATAATGAAAAGCTCCACAGATAAAGTCCTCGTCAAACGCAATGTCAAAAGGATAAAATTGATTTGACAAAAAATATATAAAAAAATATGTTAAATCATAAAGATGCTACAGAACCAAGCAAGACAGATGCATATATGTTTAAAGTTATTTACATGCATACATGTCATCAATCACCTCTTGTTGCTTATTTCTCTCAGGAGATACTGATATTGTACTTCAGCACGAGAATTCGCTTTAAAGGATGATAATTTGTATGAAACTTTACTATAACTAAGATATATTAAAGATTTATCATTTTAATTCAATTTGTGAACATAATAGTTCAAATGAAAACAGCAACAGGACCTCAATATAGTGAGTACTGACATATAGAACATCATGTGGAGACAAATGCTGTTAAAACAAAAAGTATGAATCACAAAACAGAATAAAGACGATAAGAAATACTAGGAAGAAAACTCAGATCTGTAATAATACTTACTTTTTGTACGGTTGGTATCGTTTTGCGGGTTCTTGCATCAATGCACCAGTATCCGAGCATATGAAAGATCTCTCTGTCTAAACATCATTAACTCACATAACAAGGAAGATCTATTTCTTTTTCCTCAAATAAACTGACAAAGTGACAAGAAAGCATAGAACACTAGCTTGGAAGCACTTCCTTCCCTCATCGCTAATCACTTGGAAGCAAAAAGCAAAAAGTAATGGCATTTTGAATAATGCCAAAGTGTTAAATAATCTTATTTCTTACTGGCAATAGTTTTTTCTTGAAAATCGTAACTTATTGTCACAATGACAGTATTTCGTGGACAAAGATGATAAGCATAACAAACTTAGAATAAATGAAGAAAGTAAAAATCACGAAAAAATCTGAAACATAAGGAGGAATGATGATTACCCACATCGAGGAGAGTTCATAAAGGTCAAAATGCTAGAAGCAATAAGTGAGAGGGATTCAAAAATGCTTAACAAGCATCAAAATCTGATAATTAAGACACTCATATGTGCTGGATGAGAAACCATTAGACGAATATGATAATGTCGTAATCACCTTTAAAGGGCGATTTGTAACAGAATCAAGCCATGTGATTGCCCCTAGAAAACAGAGTTCATTTTCACATCAAAAAGATGAACTGCAGAAGCAACAAAGTTCAATTATAAGAACAAAGAAAATTTTTACCTGGCACTGCAGGACGAATCAAAGCATATGTATTCAGTTCAATCGACACCACGTTACCAATTGACAAGGTGACTCTTCTAATTATGCGCTTTTGGTACATACGTTTCCTTAACTGATCTTTCATATCTTCCAATCTGAAATATGAAAATAGATATTTTCATCAAACAGAGTTGGAACATTTATGCAACTAGCACCAGGAGCTCTACAATCTCTATTCAATGAATATACAACAACAAATTTTCATCACTTTGGTAGTAGACAAAGGACAAAGTTCACCAGGACACCTTTGAATTATACTAACTATTAACCTTCCACATCTCAAAAGCACATGTGAATCCCTTTACAGCAACTTCAATTACAGTGAAAGTAAATTGAAATTAAACAAGTCTAAAAGATAATGCTTCATGAGTATAAAGCAAACATTGTTTTATCTCACCTTGTAACAACGCATAAAAATATGGTAAAAGAATAATCACATACTTTTGTCCTGCTGAGGGAGTATACAGAGCGAGATCATCACCTTCCAGCCCCATCAAATCCTTAAATAGAAATTTATTGTAGCAGACAAAAGAGCAATCAGTAACTGCCGAAATCAATTGCTAAGTCCAAAAACAGAATAGAAAAATGAGATCAAATGGTTAAGAATAGGCATACAGAATAGAAAAGTGATACGTTGAACTCTTCATTAGGCCAAGTCATGGGTATCAGTTCAATTGAGATGCCAAGATCTTGTGCATCCTGAAAAAATTAATACTGGTAACTTTATCGGAAGTCCTATAAGTTGCTAATAATAAAGAATGGAAGATAAAGCACACCCAAGATATAGAAATTAAGAGCCGTACTTTAGCTCTCTGCAATGTAGTTCTCATCATATCTGTTTTTGTTGTACCCTTGATACTCCCAAAAGGGTTATCTTCATTTGTAAACAGAAGTATCCGTTTGTCAGATGTCTTTGGAGATCTAAAATTGTTAAAAACCTAAATTGAGTCAATATATATTTAGAGGGATCTTAGAACAAGTAGAGAACTAATGTCTGAAATAAATTAATCAAAAGATAAATTATGATCTCTGAGTATTACCCTTTCCGAAGTAATGCTTGTCCTACCCAAAGAGCATTGTAAAGGGAATTCTCTCGAGACACAGATACAACACCATGTTGACTGCCAATATCTTTCACGAAATTCTCTACAAGAAAAGCATCAAGGGAAAACAGTTCTTGAACTTTGATGGCCTTGCAAAAGAGAAATGAATGTACATTTCCATGATCATGTAGAGATAGATAACTTCAATTCATAATATTTCAACTTATCATTGATACACTGTACACAGATCAAAAATTGAGCAACAAATTAACTGAAAAATAATCACCATGAAAAATCTTTTTAGCTATCTTGACCATGTAAATGATGGAACAAAATCATCAAAACAGATTAAAGTTCCACAATATGCACAAGCAGCATCCAAACCATAAAACCCATGACAGACAAGCACCATAGTGAAGCTCTCAAAGTCAATGCAGAATCGACACTTCTTTTTAAAACTAAGCTGCCAACCATTACCCTAAACGATTACAGAATAAAGCAAAGATACCTTCTATGCACTCAAATTCTCTTATAAACCTTGCCGTTGGCCTATCCAGATACTCTCTGTCTGCAACATTGAATACAAAAACACCATTTAGATCCTGAAGGTTCTTCTTTTCCCTCTGCAATGGTTCAGGCAAGGAGGATGAGCTGAAGATCAGGTTAAATTATGCAAATCTCGAACTTCATCAAACTTCAAACTTAAGGGCTTGTTAGCACTGCATCTCCAAATTATAGTAAGCTACATATAGAAAATATACACAAAATGGGTAAGACTATGACCAACATGAAAGTTATGACAAAATAATGCCATGTAAGTTTCTTGGTATACTAAACCTTCCCTTGCATTCCATGCCATAGGCTAAAACCTACATGTCAACTTGGAAGTCAACGGTTCAAGTCCCACTTAGAATGGGTTAAAAGGAACTTAAGGCCTCACAGTGGATAGAAATGAAATTGTATTTGGTGCCATGGATCCGTAGATTACGACGAATAACAGCATAGTAAAATAGGAATGCATAGAACATCTTGTTTCGCCTTTGATTCTTCGAGTTTGAGAATGATTGAGATTACAACTGTGCTAAATTATCTCAGGCACATTATCTATGCAAAATAGGAATGCATAAAGCATCTTGTATCACCTTTCACTTATGTTTTTCTATAGTGATTTTTAATTTTCATGTACTAATTTTAATATCCTTTTTTTAACAAAAACATAACTTGTTTAGTTTTTAATATTAATGTTATAACAATAAAATATTAAATTAAGCTTTAGAGATGAATCAATTAAGTAAATAACTTTGTTTTAATCTCTTATAAGATATCTATTAATAAATATCAATTGTTATATTTCATTAAATCAATAATTAAGTCAAAAATTGTAAAATTTTATTTATAAATTGTTAATATGTATTTTCATTATTAAAACTAATATTATTG
>JANIHZ010000005.1:47651052-47668089 GCA_027478365.1 Erythroxylum rufum
TCACCTACGAGGAGCTTTATGAGAAACTAGTAGATCATGAGTTGTTTCTCAAGCACGAAGAGGCACGCAAACCTGCTATCCAACCAATCACTGCTGCGGTGGCTCAAAACCAGCCTCCTCGATTCAATCGAAACAATCACTACAATCCGAACAATAGGCGCTCGGGAAACTATCAGGCACCGAGTCAGCCATGGAGGAATCAGAATACTCGGGCGAGGCGAAACAATATGCCCCAGTCCACTCAATATGAATCGGGGCTTCGCTGCCAACTCTGTCAGAAGCAAGGTCATACGGCTCGTGTTTGCAGGTCCGAGTCACATGATCATATGCAAGCCCGTGCCCACTATGCAGGCTATGCACCCCAGCAGCATGATCCGTGGATAATTGATACCGGAGCCACTCACCATATCGTCTCGGATGCACAACACTTCACAACCATTAATGATTACAATGGCTCAGACGATATCGTCATGGGCAATGGTGAAACTATACCGATTTCACATACCGGTAACATCAATCTTAAAGCAGCTAATTGCCACTTTTCATTAAATAATGCCCTTTGCTCTTCATCCGTAACCAATAACCTTATTTCCGTTTCGCAATTTTGTCGTGACAATAACAAGTCTATTGAATTTTTTCCTTTTTCTTATGTTGTGAAGGATCTGACAACGGGGGCGCCATTGGTCCGAGGAGAAAGTAGAGGTCGGCTTTATCAGTGGCCCCCAACCGAATTCGCTTCATTTCCGAGTTGCAATTTGACAATTTCAAGTGACCTGTGGCATCGAAGATTGGGACATCCCAATCATCAAGTCTTGAATAAAGTTTTTTCTAAGTTTTCAATTCCAGTCAACAATTCCAAACTTTCGATTTGTAATTCATGCAATTCCAATAAAATGCACAGGTTACCATTTTCAAAAAATACTTTGCAAAGCAACTTTCCTTTACAACTTCTTTACAGTGATCTTTGGGGTCCATCACCTATTTTATCGATTGACAAGAAACGTTATTACGTTTTATTTGTTGATCAATTTTCAAAGTACGTATGGCTTTACACCTTGAAAACAAAGAAAGAAGTCTTTGATGTTTTTCATATACTACATCCATTACTTGAACGACATTTTCAAACAAAACTCTTGACATTATACACTGATGGAGGTGGTGAGTATCAAAGTCTTGATGCGTACTTGCAACAACATGGCATTGAACACTTAGTTTCCCCACCGTATACCCCGCAACGTGTCGCCATTGTTGAGCGCCATCATCGGCATATTATAGAAACTGCCAAAACACTATTACACCAGGCCTCTATGCCCTCTCAATTCTGGTCATTTGCGTGTCAACAGGCAGCTTATCTAATAAACCGATTGCCAACACCAAATCTAAACCACCAAAGTCCCTATGAAATTCTTTTCAAAGAGTCACCAAACCTAGCATCCATTAGAACCTTTGGCTGCCTATGTTACCCTTGGCTCAAACCCTATGCCAAACATAAACTTGATCCGAAATCAAACCCTTGTATTTATCTTGGTTTTTCAATCAAGTATTATGCGCATCAATGCTTTGATCCACGTACATCCAAAGTGTATGTGTCTCGTGATGTAGTATTTTATGAAACTTCATTCCCATGTGCAAATTCGCTTTTCAACTTGAAAGAAAATTTTACAAACTGTACTTGGGAAATTTTGGAAAATACAACTCATGCAGCATCTTTGCCATCTACAGCACCTTGCTTTGACTTGCCAGACTATATACATGTCCAACCGTCCTCTACTGCCTCTCCGTCGGTGCCCTCCGGATCAGGTATGCCACTATCTTCATCATTTGATTTCACAAATACCACTCTCCCACCCCAAACCAATGATACAACCATCGACACTCGCCCCACACCATCTCGAACTGAACCATATCCCACTACCTATCACCGTCGAAACAGAGACATATCAGCACCACCTCAACCAGCCCCGATCTTAACTGAACCGCCTATTACCACCAATCCAACAACTGAACCTAATGCCGAACCTGAGCCAACATGTCTTGAACCAAATTGCACAGTTCCATCTCGAGAAAACCCGACATCCACACACCCCATGGTCCGTCGTTCCCAAACTGGAAGCCTTAAACCCAAGCAATTCTATATGACCACCACTACCCCAACAACATATGTCCCAACAACCTACAAACAAGCTCTAAACCATGATCATTGGAAAGTGGCAATGCAGGCTGAATATGATGCTTTAATCCGTAACAAAACATGGTCTCTTGTCCCATACGATTCTTCTAAGAACATTGTTGATTGTAAATGGTTGTTTCGTGTTAAATATCATCCAGATGGCTCTATTGACAGGTATAAAGGAAGATTGGTGGCCAAGGGGTACACACAGCGACCCGGGATCGATTATCATTTGACTTTCAGCCCAGTAGTCAAGCCTGTCACCGTCCGATTGGTTCTCAAAATTGCAACTCAATGTTCCTGGCCGGTTCACCAATTGGATGTGAACAATGCGTTCTTACAAAGTACACTCGATGAGGAGGTTTATATGCGGCAACCACCAGGTTTCGAATCTCCTACTCATCCTTCTCATGTTTGTCGGATGCACAAAGCTATTTACGGACTCAAACAAGCACCGAGAGTGTGGTACACTGCCCTAAAAAATTATCTTGTTGAATATGGGTTTACGACGGCAAAATCAGATTCTTCTTTGTTTATCATCAACAAATCTGGATTTATAGCTTATGTACTGGTGTACGTCGATGATATCATTGTAACCGGCAACCAAAAACAAGGAGTTCAACATCTTATTACTGCTCTTTCCACCAGATTTTCGATCAAAGATTTGGGGTCTTTGCATTACTTTCTTGGTGTTGAGGTATCATCGGATTCAAATGGTATGTTTTTGTGTCAACAAAAATACATTCATGATTTGCTGGAAGAGTTTAACATGATAGAGTGCAAAGGTGTTTCGACTCCTATGAGCTCCACCACTGATCTTACGGTTGACACACTTGATGACTCGACTGATGCTACTCTCTATCGGCGAGTCCTTGGTAAGCTGCATTACTTGTCCTTCACACGGCCTGATATAGCATTCTCGGTGAATAAACTGTCCCAATTTATGCACAAACCGAATGTTAATCATTGGCGTGCTGCAAAACGGATTCTTCGGTATCTACGACAAACATCGAGCTTGGGTGTTAGGATTGCTCGTGAAACTGATTCAAGGCTGCTTACATATTCAGACTTGGATTGGGCCAGTGATCCTATTGATAGGACATCGACAACTGGTTACATTGTGTACCTCGACAGCACCCCCATCTCCTGGTCTTCCAAGAAACAACGGTCTGTCTCTCGCTCCTCCACGGAAGCTGAATATCAGGCTGTGGCAGCTGCTGTTTCCGAGACAAACTGGATTCAACATCTCATGGCTGAGCTTGGCTACAAGATTTCTAGTGTCCCGCAAGTTCTTTGTGACAATGTTAGCACGACGTATATTTGTGCCAACCCTGTGTTTCACAGTCGCATGAAACATGTAGCCATTGATTTTCATTTTGTCCGAGAACAAGTTCAAAATGGTGTTCTTCACGTCCATCACTTGCATTCTGCTGATCAAGTTGCGGATATTCTCACAAAACCTCTACCACGGGCTGCTTATCTGCGCAATCTATCAAAATTGGGTCTTGTTGATCATATCCTCAACTTAAGGGGGCGTAATAGTAAAGTAGATTTACGGCATTGTTGAGTTGGTAAATTCCTTTAGATTGTAAATATATTTTCTGAACATTAGCTGCCTAATTCCTAGGAGTAGATATTGGAGATTCTTTCTGTTTTGAATTTCAAATGTAAACAATTGTAATCTGTTTTGAGTTTAAATACTCACAATCAATAGAAGATCAATACAACTTTTACAATCTTTTAGTAGTTACAACTCAAACTCCCATCACTAATTTCTTTTGATCAATTCTATTTCTTATTTTACTAATTACTTACTTTATGTACAAAATTTATATATTTTCACGTTTTATTTAATATATATTATATAAATTGTTTATAGTACTTAATACATATTTTAAAGATAGTGATTAAAAACTCTCTTGTTAAGAAATAATAAGAACTAATTGCACAATTACTGAGATGGATTCATTTCCAAATTCCATCAAACCTTCCAGCCTCTAATACCTACTCTTCTTAGGGTCACTCTAATGGATTAAGCTTCACCTTCAAACTCTTTAGCACAGTACTTTTTAGGTTCTTCTCCCCCATAACAGCACCAAGGCCTTAACTTCCTCATAAGAAGACTCTGGTAGCTCCTAGGAGGACCACCTAGTCATAGGTGGTAGGTGACAGCTATCTAAGCTCCAAACTCACATTCATCGCTCAAACCTCAGAAAGTGATAAAAAAAAAGTCATTTCCTTAACTATTGAAGTGTTATAAATTGGTGCTTCAAGGTGGATTAGCACATTTGTTGGTTAGTTAATGTAAAAAGGCCACCTGTCCCTATTGTGAAATCAAGTGGAATGATTTTGGTCTAGAGAAGGTCCTCATTGACTGGGAAAACTTCTTCTTGTTCTTCCTCACTTCTGAAGCCAATGCCAACAAATTCCTTGAGCAAAGTCCATTGTATTGCGATGGAAACCCAATCATTTTGCAACCATAGAAGTCAAGCATAGATCTAGACATGAATAAGCTTAAAATAGTCCTTATTCGGGTTCATTTCCATAATGTCTTGTTGGATTGAGCAACCTAGCCAGCTCCACTGGAAAGTTAAGTCACTATTTATAGATGAGAATAATTGGACATGCTAAGATTTGCATAAAAATTAAAATTAGCAAGGAATTACCTGACATGACACTCTCAAGTTAAAAAGACTAAATGCTTTTGGTAACTTGGAGGAAGGGTATCTTCTTAATAAATGTTATAACTAGGATGTAATAATCAACTTGGGTTTATATGATTTCAATAAAACATCAAACTATTAACACCAAAGGGTATGTTATTCTTCTTAAAGTAAAACTTTCAATAAACTATACTATAATCCCTTGCATATATAGGATTATAATGTAAACTAGAAAGCGTTGAAGAAACTGATTATCAATATTGATCTCATTTTTATATGTTTATGTTATTTAGCATGCCTATACCTATAGTCCTATATATGGAAATAAAATTCAAGATAAGATCACCACTCAACAATAAGTAATGTGGTTTGAAGCTTATGGCCTAACATTAGGATTTCAATTGTTAATTGAATAAATATCTTGTTAATAATTTTATTTATATCATAATTTTATTAATTGTAAATGATGATACATTCACAGCACGTATTCTTGCAGTTATAATTAATGATACTTGGAGATTGTGTGAGGCTTCAATGGACCTCATTAGACACCTTGATCCACCTGGGTATTTTCCTAATAGCTCCTTACCTGATTGCCTATAATGGTTTAGCCAGCCCCACCAAGCGATATACCAATGTATCAGCCTATCATTTCTTGCGACTTCCCTTACCGGACACAAGCTGGTATGGTCCAAATATAGTAAACCTCGATGCTCCTTTATCTTATGACTTGCTTTCCTACAAAAGTTGCAAACAAGGGACAAACTTTTCTACCTCTATATTCCTAACCACTGTTCTCTATGCCTTTCAGCTAATGAATCCATAGACTACTTATTCTTTGAATGCCCATTCTCTAAAATAATTTGGGGCCATTGCCTCACCCATTTTAACTTGCCCACCCTCAACCTGCCTAACCTCTCAGTCTCAGCAATCCTTTCCTGGTATAGAACTGTTTTCTGTACCAAGTCCTCAGTCATAATTTACTTTCCTCTTCTGCTTTCTACCACTGTTTACCATATCTAGACTGAACGCAATGCCAGAACATTCAAGAATGAAGCCATGGTTGTGGAGAGAGTGTATCTCGGAGTAATCTCCCATGTTAAGGAACTTCTTAGCCTATATACAGAGAGGTAATTATATAGTTTGGTTCTTCACTAACTTTTGTAGGTTGATTGCTCAGTCTTTCCCAGGTTACAACATGTGAGGTTCTCTTCGGATAGGTCTTCCATGCCTACCTTTGGAGGTTCAACATAGTCACTTCTTTGCGGCAGCTTTCTTCTTGCCCATCCAGGGGCTAAGGTTGTTCACGAGCGAACTTCATTTCAGTATCTTATTGGCTTGCTTCTTCTGGGCTTGAGAATTATTTAGGAAGGCTTCCCATTCGGATTATCACTTCTTAGGTATTATTAGGTTGTGTATTTGTGTTCCAGATGTTGAGTGGCTGTAAGACTGCTCCTTCCATAGCTACAGATATCCCTCTGCTCTTTATCTTGGATTGTACTGAGGCTAGTTGTTATATTTTAGCTAGTTGTGCCTTCTGTGGCACTTTTAAGTGAACCTTTTGTATATCGCTTTGTTTCATTTATTAATTTTTCTGACTTACTAAAAAAATAATTAAAAAATTGAATTAATTCAATTAGTATAAGTATAAACATTTTGAACTGACTAAAATTTTAATTGGATTTATTTTTACGACACTTGTTAGATTAAATATCTTTTTTAATTAAAATTTAATTTTTTAAGGATAATATTATTCTGCTTCTTAAAACATATTTTAAAATTTTTATTTTATATCAATTTCACTAGCGATTCAATGATGGTTAAAATTTAAAATTTAAAATCTTTAATTTTTTATTTTGTCGATTTAATTTTTTAAATATTAATAATAAATAATACTGGCTAAATTAAGTAATTACTAAAAATTTAATGTTATCGTTTGAATAAAGGTCAATTAATTACAAGCGATATTTGAGATTCTGCGTCAACTAAAATTTCTATTTTAACGCCGTCAGTAAATCAGATGTGCTTAAAAATAGAAAAGCGAAAATGGTACAGAGAGACCGAACCCCGTATTTGGAATTGCGTGGCATCACAAAACTAATCAGTTGAGTGAGAGGAGGGGGGTGGTGTTGGGAGCACTAGCTTACCTGGCATGATTGGGATTGCCTGGTCATCATTCCTCTCCTCTTCTCTCTCTCTCTCCCACCACCGCGAGATGCTCTCCTCTTTGTTGTCGCCATCTTCTTGACGTCTCAAGTTCTACATTTATGGGACCGAATCGTTACTCAACGCCGTTACTTGTCGTCGTTAATCGCTTAGCTGGATGCCACTGCTACTCTCTGAATTCCTCTGGATGGACCCAGCTGGCTCTGCATTCCCTATTGCACGTGGCCAGCTATTTCTGTCTATCCCCGGTCTGTTATTTACTACATCTTCACACTTCCTCTTTATTTACCTTATTGCCACGCAGCGAGCAGAATCCAATCATAAAGCTTTTCTTCGTCGTCACAAGGTAAACATACTTGCTTCTTTAAGGCCTCCGTGTTAGGCCCTAGCTTGCGTGAGAGAGCCGAAGATATAATAGAAAGCACAGGAATCTAGGATAAAAATAGGGGAAGTCATTATACCCTGCGACCGCGCACACCATCACGCTACCCTGCGTACTGATCTACTTCTGTGAGCTTGCCAACAGACCTGGGAGATGGGGCCCGCCTTCCAGCTGTTAACGGCCACGTGGAATCCAACATGTTTTTTAATCTTAGGGACGAGTTATAGAATTTTGAAAGACAGGTTAATGCACGAGAGGGGCACAGTCTAACGTGAGCCGGGGTAACAACAGGGTCATGCTTTTTTAACAGGTTCACGCCCTTTCTGGCGCGTTCATGTGTTCGCTTTTAGTTCGATTTGCGGTCAATGGTGAGGATGAAAATCAACCATCTTCTGTAATTATTGATTTTTATATTTACATATTAAGCTTTTAATACAAGAAGAATTGGAAATCTCTAGGTACGATAACCACATTAATTTACTAATGTATCACGTTACAATTACATACAGGGACAATAGACGTAAATTTGAGGAAATGAAATGCGAGGAGGAAAAAAAAAGATTATTAGTAAATAATGTAAGAGATCTGATCCAGAGAAGAGACAGAAGAGAAGAGGGAGGGGAGCGAACAATGGGATTGGGAGCTGAAACTGAAACCTGTCCCGTGAAGCTGAAGCCCAAACAAGTCCAACAAAAATAAAAATAAAGACCTCTCTCTCTTTTTCTCTTCTCTGCTACTGTGAAAAACCACACACGTTCACATTCATTGTTTGCTTCCCTCTTTCATATCACGAGATCCCCATCTCTTTCTCTGTCATGTCTTCTTCATACACATATCTCTGTATATATTCTTCTTCTTCTTCTTTCTCCATTTTCTCGCGTTACTGTTACTAACTAACTAAACAACTCTCTTTATGATAACTCTATTAAAAATTTAGTTTATTTAGAGACTACTACCAACCCATTTTCTAATTCACAAAGAGAGAGAGAGGGAGGGAGAAAACTCGATATTGTTTGGTTAGTGAGCAAATGTCACATTCGGGGAAGCCTATTGACCACCAAAACCATCATCAACACCTGGGTCTCGATCAACTTCGCGACTCGTTACCTTACCTTGAAGCCAACAAGCCCGATTTCCGGGAACTCGATTTGGGCTCCCCTGTTTCTCCTCTCCGAACACGAGGATCCGCCGCCACAACAACCACTAGTTCCAGTTCTAGCTCCTCTGGATCTGTATCGGGTACCCGAATCAATAGCCACGTAAACACTCCTCTCAAGTCCAACAACAACCACTCTGGTGAGCTCTCCAACTCCACAGAAACCAGCCCCACCACCTCCAAGCACTCCAAGACATCTCACCACAGATCCGACCCGTTACAATACTCCGGTAGCTGCAACCATTCCAACCAAAGCTCGGTCAACTCTCCGGCAACTGTCAATGTGCTTCCCACCGGAAACATATGCCCCTCCGGAAAGATCTTAAAGACCGGCATGGGAATGACTCACCGGAGCTCGAAGACCGATGTCTTGGGATCGGGAACTGGGAATTACGGCCATGGGAGCATAATGCGGGGCGGCGGAGCTGCCAAATGTGGAACTCTTGATTGCGGCGCTTCGTTAGTGGTCAGTGGGAGCAATAACGTACGAGGAGGAAACATTAGCAGAGGATGCCGAGGGTCGACTGTGGATCCGGAGGAGTTAAAAAGAGCTGGGAATGAGATGTACAAGAAGGGGAAATTTGGGGAGGCGTTGGGACTTTATGATAGGGCTATTGCTATGGCACCAAATAATGCGGCCTATCGAAGTAATCGTGCGGCGGCGCTGATGAGTTTGGGGAAAGTTGTGGAGGCTGTGAGAGACTGTGAGGAGGCTGTGAGGTTGGATCCTAATTATTGGAGAGCTCATCATAGGCTGGGTTCTTTGCTTATTAGGTGAGTTTTTGATGGGATTTTAATTATTTACTTATGTGTTCTAATTTCGGTTTATACGGCATGTACGACAATGGGATTTATGATTTGTTCGTGGTGGTGGGTTCTCTGTGAGTAATTGGAATGTTTGTCTATTGTCTGCTTGGTTTCATTTTTGGTTTTCCCTTGTTTGCCAAGTATAGATGATGTTTCGTTCATCTATAAGTAGCTGTGCTCTTTGCAGAATTCTTTCGCTTTCCCTGCTTGGTTTTGTCCTTCTGTGCATCACTTGGGTTGTGATTCTGTCAGCGGTAGATAGATGTGTAAGGCATTTATGTTCATGATTTATGGTGAAATTTGTGTCAACACTCGAGGGTTTCTTAAGTTCCTGAAATTTCGGGTGGTTGCTTGCAAAATATGCAAGCTGAATGTTTCTTATATGCATCATGTTGACACTTGCTGTCTTCTTTTTACTTGACACTGTTACTTGTATTTTTATCTTGCTATTGGAATGTCTCTGTATTGTGATTTTGTTACTTCTGGTTCTGTTTTTATAGTTCTGATGTGGAGACTGTCGTTCCATTCATTTATCTCGATGTTTCTTCTCTGATGCCTATTTGCAGTGGGGTTCTTTGTGATTGCCAGTTCATGCCATTACAATGTTTTTTTGTGGCATTGGCATTTAGTTTGCTTTCAATATGTTTTCGTGTTTGACTTTTTGCCAATTCATGTACAATCTTTAAGAACCATTGACCCTTTTGTTGGGCTTGTGTAATGCCTTGTACAATTGCTGGTTCTCTATTAGGACTTCACAGCATGTTTTATGTCCATATTTTCATCCTTGAGCTGGTTAATTCGCTTAGGTTCTTTGATTTTTCTCTTTATTAGTTTCAATTATTTTAGGTGAGCTCAAATTTGGTTTGTTTCTCCAAATTTGATGCAATTGATATCAGGATACACACATTTGACTTAGTTTTGTTCCAGGCTTGGACACGTTAAGAATGCAAGGAGGCATCTGTACTTTCCAGGGCAGCATCCAGATCATAATGAGTTGGAGAAATTACAACTGGTAGAGACAAATCTGGCCAAATGTTCTGATGCTCGGAAAGTGAATGACTGGACAAGTGCATTAAGAGAAGCCGATGCTACTATTTCCTCTGGAGCTGACTATTGCCCTCAGGTAAATATATATGATTTTAGAAGTGATAACTTGGTTGTATGAAGGAAATTGTTGTGCTCTTTTTACTTGAAAGCTGCGATTTAAGTTGCAGAGCAGCTTCTCTGTCTCTACAAATGCAAGGCTGGATAGTGGAACCCTTTCTCTTCTTCTGTTGCCATTTTGTTATCTTCTGCATTTCTCATTTCTACTTTAGTCGATGAGGGCTAAATATGTTCTTACGGAATTTACAGCTCATTATGTGTAGAGCAGAAGCCCTTTTGAAGCTTCATAAACTTGACGATGCCGAGTCTTGCCTATCAGATATTCCAATATTAGAACCATATACAAATGCCTGCACCGAGACAACATTTTTTGGTATGCTTTCTGAAGCTTATCCTTTCGTTGTCCAAGCTCAGATTGAGATGGCTCGGGGAAGGTGAATTAAGATTTAATACATTAAATCATTTCTTTTTGCATACAGAAGGTTTTGGGGAGTTGAGAATGAATGGATTGCTATCTTGCAGATTTGAAAATGCAGTGAGTGCTGCTGAGAAAGCTGGACAAATCAATCCAAGAAATGTTGAAGTAGCTTCGATGCTTAATAATGTCAGATTGGTGGCAAGAGCTCGTTCTCGTGGGAATGATCTCTTCAAATCTGAAAGGTTTACAGAAGCCTGCTCAGCATACGGGGAAGGCCTTAGGCTTGATCCTTCAAACTCTGTTCTCTATTGCAACAGGGCGGCATGTTGGTTTAAACTTGGACTGTGGGAGAGATCTCTGGATGACTGCAACCAAGCATTGCGTATCCAACCTAATTATGTAAAAGCCCTTCTTCGAAGAGCTGCCTCAAACAGTAAGGTGATGAACCTCATAGACACTCCACCTCTCCTAGTTGGAATCCATAATTTGGTGCACTGAGTCATGTACATTACATGTTACAGCTTGAGAGATGGGTGGATGCAGTGAGAGATTATGAAGCTTTGAGGAAGGAACTTCCAGATGACAATGATATTGCTGAATCTCTTTTTCACGCTCATGTTTCCCTGAAAAAGTCTCGTGGAGAAGAAGTGTACAATCTGAAGTTTGGTGGTGAAGTGGAGGAAGTGTCGGGAATTGAGCAGTTCAGAGCTGCAATATCTTCACCATGTAAGTATTCCTATCTGCATTCTAGTTATCCATTTTACATTCCTCAATGAACTCACCTTTGTCTTCTATTTTTTTACTTTGAATAATGAGCTAGTGCTATTGCAGGCACCTCAGTAGTTCACTTCAAGTCATCCTCTAATTTGCAGTGCAATCAAATATCTCCTTTTGTGGATATGCTATGTGGTCGTTATCCATCGCTAAACTTTATCAAGGTGAGTATTGGATTAGTTCTCTGGCAAAAAGATTTGACTCTCCCATCTATCCCTTAATTGAACATATGATGTGCTTCTTATGATCATACCCTTTTGCTTGATGATAGGTGGATGTTGATGAGAACCCACTCGTTGCAAATTCTGAGAATGTGAGGCTTGTTCCAACATTCAAGATATACAAAAATGGTGGTCGAGTTAAGGAGATTGTCTGCCCTAGTCGTGAAATGTTAGAACACTCGGTGAGGCATTACAGCTTCTAGGCTTACGACTGTACTATGTAGCGCTACTATGATTGTTTCTTATATTTTTATTTTCAATCTACAATCCCCTTAGTCTCATGGGAACATGAATGTTTCGCTGCCCTTCCAGTCCGTCCCATCCTAGCCATGATTACCAGATACCTGTGACATAAACCAGAGCAACATAATAATTCCATTAGCAGCCAATGTCAGAGGAACCCAGAGAAGATAGTTAAGTTCTTTTTTTTGCAGTTTTAATTTATTCATTCATTCCTCATTGATCAGTGGTTCCGTGTTGCTTTCCCTCCCATCCCTTTTTGTCGAAACATTATTCTTTTTCCTTTCGGACCCCTTTTTCTTTTTTTTTTTTAGATTTCCATTTTCTTGTAGGCAAGTCTGTTCTTATTATATCCCGCATCTATCCCGAGAGAAATAGGAGGAGAGTGAGATAGGTATTCATTGATTAAGAGAGAGGGGTGGCAGGCTCATGTATATATTGTGATATATACAGAAACTGTGGAAGCTATTGGGGAGAGATTGGATGGGTGGATATTTAAATATTATTATTACTGCTGTTATTTTCATCAATAAGAATTTCTGGTGTTGATCATCTCATTATTATTGCACTTTTGCTTCCATTTGCCTCACTTAAATGTTCTCTGAATTGGTCCATGGGGTTTGAAACTTGTGGACCGGCAAAAAAGGGGCATGTGAATTGAAGAGGACTTTAAATTTTGTAATGAAGGGGTTGGGGGGTCGTTGACAAAACTCAATTTCATTTATTTGTCCATAATCTCATTATTAGACTATAATGTGAATAGATGTTTTCTGTTATACACAATTATTTAGTATTATCAGTGAATACTACAGTCTACAGAGATTCAAGTTTCACTTGGCACTGAAGTTGTTGATGCTCTATTAAGATGTTCCCTTGTAAATTAATTAATTAATTAATTAATAGAATAGAGAGAGAGAAAGAGAAGGGCGGTGGCCTCTTAAGAAGGACATTGAGATGGTTCACATGTGGCCATTAAGTGATGTTTTCTCAAAGCGCTTTACCCACCTTTAATCACAAAAAAACAAAAGTTCAACTTGGTCGATGGCAGTTCTGGTGGGTTGTGGTGGTGACGGTACTTGTCCATATGGTGGACTCAGACGTGTTTTGTGGAATATAGAAGAAGACGACGAAAAAGATCAGCTATTTGAGTCTTTGGAGGTGGGTGTCCGTGTCCTCTCTTAGCCATTACCTAGTTTGTCTGTCTTGTCAGCCTCTCCCCTCCAATGCACATCTCTCAACAGTCTTTCCTTCCTCTCCCTGATTTTCATTTTCTATACTTTTCCTGTATGAGTTTCTTACTCGACCAAGTTTTGGCCTGCTGACTAATGTTTTCTCTACTATCTTTATATAATATAATACTATACGCAAGTGGATCTATCTTTTTGCAACAATAAAGTGATAAGCAGACAAGGATATAACTACTGAATCCGTCAATCATAAAGCATGTGCTTGATTAAAACTAATATTAAATTAAACTAAATAGATTGAAAACTACTAGAAAAAATCAAACAATTAATCAATATATAAGCAAAGGTAAAAACTAAAAAGAGTAACGAAAAATACTTATTTGCTTATTGGTCTATTGTCTATTGTCTTAGACTTCCCCTTTATTGCTTATTGGTCTAATTGGGTCTTTTATCACCTAGATTAAATTTTTTGTTACTTACCCTTTTGGGAGTGGAATTAATAGCTCCCTCTACCCATATTAGCCTTCATGGGACTACTACTACATCTCTTCTAGGCCATGTTACCATGATCTACGTCTCTTATCAGTTTCATAATGAGCTTTTGCTTTCCTAAATCCTATGCTCACTAATCTTATTTCTTCTGCAACCTTGGTAGAAGTGTCCCCCTACTACACATAATGTAACCCCCATTTGCTTCCCACTCCTACTCTAGTGTTCTCATTGTGCCTCAACCTGTTGCTTCCTCTCTCACTTCTTCTATCTATCTTCACCGCAGGTTGCTTTAGCACAGTGCTTTCCTCTCTTATCTTCTTCTATCTATCTTTAACCTAAGAAAACTTGTTGTCAAATCACTAGGGATGCCTCTCATGTATAAGCTTATGTTCTTTCCTCCTAGGTTTGGGGAAAGCCTAGTAATGGTAGTCCTACCTATAAAAGTCCTAATGGCAAGATTTACATAATGGTCAACCACCACTTTTGGGTTCTTTATTGAAAAGAGACCTTCCTTTCCTCAAGTGCAAAATTAGTTGGGGTGTTATCAATGTAGAAAATTTTTTCTCTCTAAGTTCACCAATGAATCAAGTATGAAGAAGGTGTTAGAGCTTGAACTATGGCATATCAATGACAAGCTAATTTCTTTTACAAAGATGAGACCAAGTATTATGCTCATTAAAATTAAGATAAAACACATAACATTCCTTTAAACTATTTTTTAATACTCACATTAAATTACTTGGTAAGTTTAAGTGCCATGGGAAGTCCTATATACCTTTATAAAAACAATGCAAGGCTTAAAATAATAGCGTATGTAAAGATGTATATAGAGAATGATGCTAATAAAGTTCTCCTAGATATCATAAAATTTAAAAAACTTGGTTACGAAGGAGGGATGGATGATGTAAAGATAGTGGTTTTTGATTAATAGAATCCCTCAAAAGCATAATTGATTAAGGACAAACGCTAACTAGACTATATTTTTAATTATACATTGAATGATTTTTTATTTTTATTTGATAAATTTTATTATTTATGGTACTTATTTTGTTTCTATTTTGTTTTTAGGTCTTATTAGTTTTCACGGATAAAAAGAAAAAGAATTAGGGCAAAGTCAGGATAAAAAGTTAAAGAATTGAAGCCATTTTGATGTTTCCCCGTGTAAGTCTAAACAACTATGTGGGTTTTCGTGTAAGTCCAAATAATTATGTAGTTTCTTGTGTAGCTCTTTAGGATCATGTTCTTTATGATTTTGGAAGATTGAAGCAAGATTGAGGGACATAGTCATGCACATAATTGTGTGAGTGATCATGTCCACTTTAGAAACCGTAAATTTGATCTATAAGTGGATAAAATGAAGAGAAAACTAAAAAAAGGTCAAAAGAGGTTTGTAAGAGGCTCAGGAAAACAAAAATTGATGGCCTAAATTGATATAGTGAACGAAGAACAAGCTAGGAATCCTATTTAGGGTGGATTTCCGTCAATCTAAAGTCGATTTCATGAAGATTAAAAGGGATTTCATCATGGTTCTTTTAGTTTTCTATTTTTCCTTTAGTCTTAATGTTAAGTGATCGTTATAATTCAGACTATGTTTTCCTACTTGTTTTACTTTGTTTTTAGTTGTCTATTAGATGATTATCGTATGTATAAGCTTAAAATTGTGTTATTATGAGTATTTTTTATATTCTAACTTTTTGTATGGTTTAGAGCATGAATTCAATCTTAGATTTATATTTCGTGAGGTGTTTGTCGTGTTTGTGAGTGTTGGAAATCAAGTAATTGAAGAACAAGGAAGATGGAAGTTGCATGAAGGGTGTCACAATTGTGCATGAGGAGTATGATCACGACATGCGTGCATAGAGTTACATGGCCTTTTTCACGATCTTGTCTCAAAAAGCATGATTATGGCAGAGAGGATGAAACATGGAGCAAAATTATGACTTAAGGAGCACTATCGTGACAGAGATGAAAACAGGAGCACGATTGTGACTTCTATGTCAAGATTGTGACAGAGTTTCCAGACATCAAAATTTTGATATATTTTAGGGTTTAGAGCTATTTTTTGGAACTGAACAAAGTTGGAAAACCCTAGACACGACCCCAAGACCTTAAGGCACTATATAAGAACATGAAATATCACAAAAAAGAGTAGTCGCCGCAATTAAAAGTGAATCAAAAGTGGTGAGATTAAGAAGAGCTCCAGGAATTATAGCTTTCCAAATCAAAGCCTTCAATAGAGTTTTTCTTCTTTTCCTTTAGTTCTTTTGTTATCCTTGATGTGTAACCTAAATTATATGATGTTAAACATGTCTATGGAGTTCTAAATTTCATATTAGGATTTATTCTAGAATTGTTTGTGACTTTGATTATTGTTGATTTCAATACAAACTTGGGTGTTTGTGATAATTGTTCATGTTTAAACTTGACAACAGAATAAGAGAGTAAGCCAAAAGTAATCAGTGTTAGATTGTACAATGAGAGTTGGTGGTTTAATAGACCCATAATTATCAAATTAACAATCATTCAAAGAGAGATCTTGTTTGAGAATTTAATTATCCATTAAATAACTTCAAATCAAATTAAATAAGTTAGGGAAAGTTTTGTGAATCTAGAGATTGCAAATATGGAAATTTCAAATTCAATTAGGTTTAATTGATTAGAACTTGACAGAGAGTAATCAATACCTTAGGAAATTTAGGATCAAACATATAATCAGATCAACAAGATGAAAGAAAACAAAATAAGGAAAGAATAAATCCCAAGTATCCATTCTTGATCAAACCTTAAATTAATTGGCAACTCACTGGTTAAGTTTTTATTTGTTTCATTTATTACTCTGTTTTAATTTCTGTTATTTACTTTATTCAAATCAAAATTTGAATACCTTAGACAAAGTTAGGATCAAATTATTAACTCTTACATAATCCTCGTGGGAATGATAACCTCATATACTACAAAATACGATCCATATACTTGCTGTATATTAAGAGTTTTATTATTAGATATAAAACTTACTCAATATTTGATTATGAGCTAAACTTTTGTCAGTACTTGGATTAAATAAACCCTATAATAGACCTTGTAATGATTTTATTTTAACTTAATTCATTATTTAGTTTCATTGAGATTCAATTATGTGCTCTTAGTTATTCTTTAATTAATATTGCAAGCATATTATTTCATATATAATTTCATCTAATTAAGATCGGTAAATTCTTTTATATTAGTAGATCTACTAACTATAATTGAAAGAAGTT
>JANIHZ010000005.1:47671647-47681792 GCA_027478365.1 Erythroxylum rufum
TTAAAATAACTTAAAAGATAGTTAATAAAAATATTTTCTAAAATTTTTAGTAGTATAACATTTTTATTAATTAAAATCATAAAAATAAATTTAAATAGATAAAATCAAATAAAAATGTGGCATATTTTACTCTTAAATTTGAAGCCATAGGTTAAGAAATACAAAGGGAACAAGAAAAAGAAAAGGAAAAAGGAAAAAGAGTACGTCATACTTAATAGTACAAGTGAGTGAGTCATACGAGATCAGATCCTCTGTTCCGATTAACCAATTCTTAATATATTCCATTAAATCTCATCCACATATTTATGTAGGATCTATACAAATATGTGTATAAGATTAAATAGCATAGGGTTGGAACACCCTAACAGAAACCTGGTGCTCCAACTCAGTCATACTTAATGTTACAAGTGAAGTAAACGACAACATTTTGCTCGTTTAGATCCACACTTCTTCTTATTCCTTGGTTTTCTTAGCCTACAAGAAACACACTTTGTCTTTTGAACCATCATTTACCGGTAAAGAGACCAAAAGGATACCACCGAGCATTGAAGTTCAGCGGTAAGGCACTGATCTTCGCTTAAGCAAGGTCAAGGTTTGAACCCCGCTTGTGAATGCAGCAATATTAAATACTTGGTGGTAGTCCTGAGCCGCCCCTCGAGATCCCACAAGGCAATGACTTAAAGGTGCCACTGATAGTTCGGGTCCACCCAAAACACCTTGTGAGTTAACCAAAAAAAGGAAACTGAAAGGAAGAAGAAAAGCACCACCATTTCATGGACACTTTCTTACTTGCCGCCAATTTCTCCTTTGATTGCCTCAAGCTTACTTTTCCTCTATGGCACCGATGATCCCATGGCTTTGCTTGTCCTAGTTCCCGTGTGAAGGGTTGTTGTGTTTCTACATAGGGTTGGAGTGAGAGTATGACGATTGAATTAGCGAACCCGGGTTGGAAGGATAAGTTCAGGAGGAATTTCGTAAGGAGGTTTGATATCCCTCACTCAAATTGAGGTGAACTTTTGATAATGATGATCACGTATTTGATTCTGTTGAGTGAGGTAATCAAGTTGGTTTATGGGATGTGGAGAGACTAGCGGTTTAAGAAAACATAACAATGAGAAGAGAAGATGGTAAAGAGTAAAAGCGAAAATGGTTGAATAACTAATTGATTCACTAATAAACCAACCCGTTTAATAATAAACTGGTCAGTTTTTATATAACTAGGTTATTAAGTTAAATCAAATCGGATAACCAATTATTTCATTCTATTTTCGATCGAACTGGTCGGTTCGGTTTGGTTTTTAAAATTTTAGTTTTTTTGGTTACTTCTATATATTTAGTGATTATTAATATCTTTCTTTGTTAGTAATGTTGAATAATTTCTTCCTTTTTTTGAAACTAATAATTATCATTTTATACTTCGTTATAATTAGTTTCATCGCATGTCCTTATCAAATCTATATGCTAGAATATAAGTATTATTTAATATTTATTCTATCGGTTCTAAATTTTTGTAGTGAAATGTTCCTTTTCCAAGGAGTGGTCAAAAGTTTCATACCGCCGCTGCGACTAAGATGCAGCTTTGAAGTTTGAATACTTTCCTTCAACGTTATTTGTCACAGGACAGCCTTGGTAGAATGGAACAACAACGTAGCGACGCCTGTCCAATACGAATCTTCAACTGGCCTGTCTAGATCGATAAGTCAAAACGCTGTCATTTTATTGCTATTTATATGTAATTTATTATTATTCAAAAACCATTTTAGAAAAGCAAAAAACCATAAGAAGGAAAATAAGGAAAGGAAATAAATAAAAAGCTGTCTCGTGTTCGTCGCTCCGCTCAGTGCTCTCTCTAAAAGCCAAAAAGTAAAACATAGAACTATTATAAAAATTCGCTTTGCGTCTCTTTCTTTCGAATCGTAACTCTGATGTATCTGAGAAGATCGAAGTCAGTTATTTCGAGAAGATTCTCGAGATCGCTCAAGCGTACATCATCAACAACAACTAATCACAGACACGACAGTGCAGGCCAGGCGCCAGCAGCGGCGCCGCCAGCAGGCGTAAAGGATGAGTGGGGGAACATGTTGCCCGAGTTGCTAGGGGAGATATTAAAGCGGGTAGAGGCCACGGAAGATCGGTGGCCTCAACGCCGAGACGTCGTCGTTTGCGCTTGCGTTTGCAAGAAGTGGAGAGATGTCACTCAAGAGATCGTTAGGTCTCCTCGTAATGGTGCCAAAATCACTTTCCCTTCTTGCCTTAAACAGGTTGGCTTTTTTTCTGATTTTTTCTGATTTGGGGTTTACTTGTTTAATTTGAGAATGCATGGAAATTTGGCTCTTCATTGCATAATTGACAATTAACTGACTGCAGCTTTTATTCCGAGTCTCTGATTGGTTCTTTTGATGACTGATTACATTAATTGCTTCTAGTTGATTTGGCTTCCAGGATTTTATTATTTCTCTTCTTATTTTCTCGCTTTATTTGAGACTTGGCTTAGCTTTTCCAGTGTAATTATTGTTTTAATTATTCTGTTAGGCCTCCCCTTGGTTCTGTTTACGAGTTATGGAAACGTTCAAGGATATGAATATTTGGGAGAAGGAGGAGTTTAATATAGGAGCTACTGAAAGTTGTATTATTTTGAAATCATAATTTATAAACAATCATGGGAGCTTTGACAATTAGTGATCTCAAAGAATCAGATATTGCTTTTGTGCTGAAAATCGTTGCCTCTTGTTCTGGGAAAGGTCTGAGAAGATTTTCCATCTAACAAAAATGGTATTGGTCCTAGATTAACACAACTAATATCCAAAAGTTTTCCATTTTACTCTTTTGAGCATTGTTGATTTAGTCGTTGATCTTTGATTGTTTGCTACATTTTTCTGTGGTGAATGCAGCCGGGACCATGTGAGTTACCCCATCAGTGCCTCATAAAACGGAACAAGAGGACATCGACTTTTTACCTTTACCTAGCTCTCACTCCATGTAAGTAGTTGGTGAGGAATATGTCGAGAGTGAGACTTTGAAATTTGTCATTCTTTATGCAACTAGTTACCTTGACTGCTTAATTATTTCCGTGAAAGGGACATATTTGTTTCCTCAAACCTTTAATTGGACCTGGCTTCGTGGAAATGTAAATTCACCGTGACCCATTTCTTTTTTTTGATCAAAGTCAACTCTTTGACTGGGTCCAAGTTTGACAACATCTTGTCTAGCCAATGAAAGAAACTTGTTGCATATAAAGGTTTCACCTAACTATTGACTAACAGGTACTCTTTAAATGAAAATCAAAGAACTTTGCACTGGGGACGCAACATTATGATAATGAAACATTTGGACAATAGAAAGGCAAACAATGAGTTTCCAGTGAATGAATGTTTGGATAACTGGGGTGTATAGTAACATTCCTTTTTAGGACTAAATACAACACAAAAAAAGATGAAAAAGGGGAAATATTAGGGTTAATGTGCATAGTATGTAAAATCAATGCAGAATTAATATAATAAAATGTTAAACTAGTCATCACATTGGCATCTTTTAGATTGTTGAAGTGTGCAATCCAAAGTCCATTTCTGGGCGTGGTTTTTTTAGTGTAAGTAGATCAAGCATGTAGTGTTTTGTTGTAATCATTCTTTCTACAGGAATTAGAACAATGAATTTTTTAGTTTCTTGACAGAGAGTGAGCCTTTAGAAGTAGTATTTTGATTTTTTTGTTTGTTTAGGCACAAAAACTCAAGTCAAAATCTGACAAAAACAAAATGATAAGCATGCAGGTAAATATGTAGTCAAGTGATTTAACTTGTATGTCATGTCTGTTTTTGTTGATCTGATGATTCCAACAGAATCTGATCCAGTTTGATGTCTGTCTAAGTTGTGGTTACCTTATATATATATTTTTATGTTGTCATTTCCAGCATTTACAGATAAGGGAAAGTTTCTCCTAGCAGCACGAAGGTATAGGAGTGGTTGTAACACAGAGTATATTATCTCGCTTGATGCTGATGATTTATCCCAAGGAAGCAATGCTTATGTTGGAAAGCTTAGGTAAGATATTGCAAGTATGGGAGATGGATCTTGAAAAATTGTGGTTTCACATTATATAGTTGTTGCATCTCTTATTCTGTGTTCTGGAACTAGTTTAACATGTTTGATTAGCTGGCACTGTAGATATTCCCTTCATTTCTGCTAATAGGAAAAATGTTTGGACTTGGGATTTTCTGTTGTCTGCTTACATCTTATAAATTGATCTTTTCTACATCAGGGCCTGTTTGAAAAATTGATGTATTGGCAAGCTATTGAGGTGCAGGGGATTTCAACTTCGCTCTTGTAACGTCCTGAAAATTTAATGACAAAGCAACATTTACTAAATTTATTTAATTAGTATTGTCTAAAATAGACCAGTAAGCTTGTCCGTATTGTCATTAATAATCTGAAATTGTGTTATAGGCTGAACATTTGCAACTATAGGAGTAGAATTGATCCTTTATGTTTGTCTACTTGCTTAAATTGGGAGAAGAAAAAGGAGGAGACTTTGAGTGGACTAAAGTTCTGGGGTGCATACTTATGAACTTGATACTTGAGATTCCTATGCCAAAACTAAATGGGAAAACTTGGGCAACCTGTTTGTCTTTTCTAAAGATCCTCCTATTAGTAAAACACAAACTAATAAAGGAAGTAATTCAAAGAAGTTAGACCTGCTGTGCAAGATCTGTACAACTACCTATGAAACTTTCCCTTTGAGACGTCCCCTGTTGCTTTTGGGTTTTGCCTTAAACCAAGGATTCCATATGAGGAAGTTCTTTGCTTTTTGAATCATCTGGCAGTTGAATGATCAAGACTGGCAAATTGGCAACATAAGGCAACATTAGTCTTGCCCTCTTGGGGTATTGCTTTAGTATTGCTATGGATATCAATTCATCTCTCTCTCTCTCTCTCTCTCTCTCTCACACACACACACACACACACACACATGCGTGTGCGCTCGCGCGCACACACACAAACACACAAAGTCTTTAATTATCACTTGATCTGTTGAACACTGTTTTTGGCTGCATTTAGTTGTAGAACATGGCTGCTGATGCATAATTTCATTTATCGTGTAGATTTCAAGAGTGTAAATTATCTGTACTTTGATTTATACCGGTTATGCTCAACTTTTTATGCCTGACAAATCAACATGGCAGTCTTTTGTGCTTTCATGTTTAATTTGATTTTTTACTGTTGAGCCTTTAAAGGTTAAAGGAAATGGAGAGTTGAAGAGAGGAAGATGTGGGAGGCAGGGGATGGGGGATGTAATGTTGATTCTGTATGTATAGCTAAAAATTAACACGAAATTTCTGTGAATTTTACAGCTCTGACTTTCTTGGTACCAACTTTAGAATCTATGACAGCCAGCCACCACATAATGGCGCAAAGCCTTCAAGCAGTAGATCTAGTCGTCGATTTGCGAGTAAACAAATAAGCCCCCAGGTTCCAGCTGGCAGTTTTGAGGTAGGGCATATCTCCTACAAATTCAACCTCCTAAAGTCGAGAGGTCCAAGGAGGATGGTTTGTTCTTTGAGTTTCCCAGTCTCGCAGAAAACTGCCAATGACAAACTTCTTGATAATTCCAAGTTGAAGGGAAATGAATCTGCTGTAATTTTACGGAACAAAGCCCCAAGATGGCATGAGCATTTGCAATGCTGGTGCTTGAATTTCCATGGTCGAGTGACGGTAGCATCAGTGAAGAACTTTCAGCTGGTTGCCACTGTTGACCCTAGTCAGCCAGGAGGAAAAGGGGATGACGAGACTGTTCTGCTCCAGTTTGGAAAGGTAGGAGATGATATTTTCACCATGGATTACCGGCAGCCATTGTCAGCATTCCAGGCATTTGCTATTTGTCTTACAAGTTTCGGCACTAAACTCGCGTGTGAGTAACTTGGGCGCTGTTATTATACTTGTGAAAGCTGTGGGTTGTGGTGAAATGTTTAATATACGCAGTTCGCGTCAATTTGACAAATAATGTAAATGGTTGGCTGTTTTAATTAATGACAAGACTTTCAGCAATATATTGTCTGCTCTTGCACGATCCTTTAGACATTTTAAAACTAAATTTTTGCTTTCCTTATAAGCAGAAAGGAGTAGGCTCTCGTTCCTTTCAGCTTCGTAACATCATAAAGGGAATCTCTCCCTGTCACTCTCTCTCTCCTGTTTGGTTGATTTTCTAATGAAATCTAAGACAGAATAAAGCGTGCAATTAATATTTGAATGAGTCTCCTAGTTTAAGCTTTTCCAATGTCCTTTAAACAAAGGAATATTTGTATGTCCAACTAAGATGTACCATGTTAACTAACAATCTCCTTGATATAATTATGAGGAGAGTTTCAATTCTTCTAAGAACTCACTGCAATTTTCAGTTCTAAGTTCAAGTTGAACAATTCAAATTGAAATGAAAACCAATCATAATGAGCATTTAGTCTGCTAACTTTTTTTTTTTTTTTTAGAATTAGATTCATATTCCTACAAGTTGAAACTGAATCATTAACTAGTAAGCTCCAATTAATACAAACAATTTCACTGTAACTATGATGGATTTGATAAGCAGCCAGCTGCTGTTATATCATTGTCAACAGTTTAGCAGTCAGCAATGCTTTTGAGTTGTTTCCTTAAAAGAAAAATTCTCTCATTTCTTTCATTTCATAGCGCATAAACCACATTGTCAAGAAGAAATTGAATGAAATATCAAGTCTCTTTTACTTATCCTATACTTTTGACTTAACCTATTGATCAAACCTTGTCAGTTTGTAGGAGAAGACCTTATACGCAAAATTGTAGGAGAAGCTACACTTAAAGAAGAGATGTTCAATGGGTTTGGTTTCTTAATTATAAAGTGCACAAGAAACTAGTATATTTAGAATTCCTCCGAGCCTTTCTGATGTGATTAATCTCTCCCTTTTAGCAAGCTAAAGGATGAAGGATACTATGGTGCTAGCTTGTTTAGGCCAAACTATCTTATGCCAAGTTACCTTTTGGAGCTTGGTTCTTTAGTAACAATTTGGAAGAGGCATTAGAGAATAAACCGAAGGGGTGTTTGTGCCATTTAATAAAATCTTTTCTATTGCAGTTGGGGTTAAAACTAAGGGATGGTTAATAAGTGATATCCTTGTTAGCTAATCAAGCATTAATAAATTGCTAAGGAAATCTTTAACTAATGCATGGTCTGAGACTACTTTAAAGAGGAGTAAGTTCCATTATACTACTTAAAGGGCCTAAATTAGTCCAATTATCATGCTAGAACCAAGTAGAAGTCCCATTGTCTATCTTATGCTTGAATTCCAACTTATCCTTCTCCCTCACTTTGAGAATGTGAACCATAGTCCAAGAAGAGTTGTATTTAGGAAGGATATTTTGGAATTTTCATTCTTCAGGTAATATATATATATCTAACCTAAAGAGCTTTCTTGCCATTGAGAATCCTCCATGTTCTTTATGATCATGAGGACCTTGTTGACGACTTTGATGTACATTATTCCAAGGCCTCCTTCCTCCTTAGGTAAGCATAATTCACTCCATTTTACTTAGCTAATGATCTTTTAGATATATTGCCAAACCATAATAAAGTTTAATTCCACTCTAATTCGGAAAACAACCACACTCCTATTAGAATTAAGAAATCTCAATCTTACTTTAGTTAGGAAAACAACCACACTCCTATTATAATAAAAAAAAGCTTAATCCCACTTTAATTAGGAAAACAACCACACTCTTATTGGAGTTAAGAAAACTTAATCTTACTCTAATTAGGAAACAAACACACTTCTATTGGAATTAAGCAAACAACTAATAAAATTAGAAATAAATTTGCTTATTAAAGCCCAAAATAAGGTTTGTCCAACCCATTATTCATAAGGATTAACTTTGGATGATTATTTATAATTAGGGGCAATGCGCTCGCATCATTCTAGTAAGGACTCAAATGTCCAATGTTGAATGTAGCAGAAACATGGTAATCTCCCGGAGGATCAAGCTTGTAAGCATTATCTCTAATTCACTCAAAGACTCTAAAAGGACCATCCGTAATAAGACATTAACTTGTTCTTGCACTAGGATGGAAACCTTTCCTTTCTAAGATGAAGATACATAAGATCTTCAAGTTTAAATTTCAATTACTTGCTTTCCTTTCTAAGATGAAGATACATAAGATCTTCAAGTTTAAATTTCAATTACTTGCGCTGCTTGTTGACTTTAGCCTTGTGTAACTCATTTTTCTTCTCAATTTTAGCACGAACTTGCTCATAAAGCTTCTTCATCATCTCAATTTTAGCTTTAGAATCATGATTCACGAGCTCTTTCTTGCTCTTACTGTACACCAAGATATCATCAAGATAGACTAACACTCACTTGCGAAGAAATAACGTCAACACTCCATTTATGAGCTACATAAAGGTACTCGATGCATTAGTGAGACAAAACAGCGTAACCATCTGCTCATAGAGCCTATGCTTACTTTTAAATACCATCTTCAATTCTTCCACTTCACACATTCTAATATGATGATAATTGTTGAGGCAAGTTTTAATCTACTTAAAACCCTCAATATACTGCAAGAACACAGGTTCTGGGTGTAGTATTTTAGGTATCAATCCCTCGAGGAGTTGTCGAACCAATCTAATTCTAAGTTATCTATGGCCTAAAGAATTATTAAAATAAAAATAGAAACTGAACAGAAAATTAAACACGTGAAGATGATTAACATAAAGTTAATTTGTAAAATTAACACAAAAGAAATTGAATATTGAGCACCACTAAATTCACTATGGGAAATCACACAAGAAAAATTACCTAATTATGAGAAAGGGATTTATTCTATCATCAATGCTAACTTAATCACTTTTGTGTTAATGTGGTGTCAGTTCTAGACTATCGAAGGATGGATTAACAATCAGCCCACAACCTAATCAATTCTTAAGCCTTCTAATAAACAACTGGGTATCTCATTTCGTATAATTATTGATTTGATTATTTGCGTGGTCTATGAGGTCATTTAACTCTCATTAACCAATCCAATCATTTTGCATTCGATTCATTCTCTCAGTTTATTGTCGAAGCATGAAATTACAACAAATAATTACAAACGCAAATGAATTAATGCAAAACTAACTAGATTAACATTGAATCAAGTTTAAATCCCGAAAGAAAAGTTAGAGCATCATCATCTATCCCAAATCCTTCAACATCATCATATCCATCTTCCACATTCAAAAAAGAAAAATGACAAAGTTGAAAATGAAATGTCACTTGGACGGGATTGGGATGGCTCGGGAAAGTAGCAGCAGTTGAAGCCTACTCCTCTCTCTCTCTCTCTTCTTCTTCTTCTTCTTAGAGTTTTCCTAAAGCGGCAGAATTTGGAACTCCCCTACGATTCTTTCTCTTTCTTTATACAGTCTTTTCCATTTTAGGTAAACCCTAGGGTTTTCTAGTGCCCAGAAAGTCCCAAATGTCCATTGATACGTCACGTTCAGGAGGTTGTATGCGCTATCTATCGCGCAGGCCACGATCGTGGCCGATAGTGCCACTATTGTGGCACTTTATTTAGCGCTCTATCACTACCTTGGAAGACTAGCCCACGATCGTTGTTGGTCCCTGAAATTTTTTTTTAATTATAAGCATGATTAGATTAATTTTTGGGTCTTGCTAGATGAGTCATGTTGGAATTAATTAGCATGTTAATGTGGGTAAGATAATATGACATGGGCTAAGGGCTTTGAACTATTAAAGTTGTGGGAGAGTGTAAGGCCAATTTTGGCATGTCATTTAAGTTTAAAAACCATAAGGCATTAAAGTAAGGGCAAAAGGGACTTTATGCAATCATTAATGGTGTAAAAGAGAAGAAAATGGGGTGTCTTGCATTTGGAAGAGAGAGAAAACGAAATTGAAGAAAGAAGGGAGAGAGAGAGAGTTTCGTGAGTTTACAAAAAGAAAGAAGAGCAAGCTAGATTTTGATTTTTCTTAGCCTTCAAGAGGGATTTTGAGAGTGATCAAGAAGGAAAAAAGGTAGAGGAAGATAAGAGCTTTCTTTTGAACTAAGCATTTCTTCATTTGGTGAAGATTTTAGGTAAGTTGCTTTTAATCTTTTGGAGTTTTGAAAGATTTTTGGTTCAAAGAGCTTAGTG
>JANIHZ010000005.1:47751254-47762692 GCA_027478365.1 Erythroxylum rufum
AAAGTAAAATTAAACTATCGAACACACAGGAGAACAAAAAATAAAAAATGAGAAAAGTGTCGAGTATGAGTAAGGTCCAGTTCTAGGGTCAATCTCAACCTAAGCACAATCAAGCATATTTTTTCATTTTAAAGTCTTTACAATTCCTTTCGGAATATTGATCTGAGACAAGTAGAACGCTCTAAAAATCTCAATTTTTCCTTAGGTTGTATTTAACCAAGGTACGATCATTGATTAAATCTAACTACCGAACAACCTAGGATACGATTTCTAGATTCAATTTGGCAGTCGCATTAGGAATAGGAAAACAATCAAAATAGGCAGTACCCACACACGTTCCGATTATCTAACCTAAGTTATGTTGTTCCTAACGATTAACGAGTGATAGATGCTACTCACAAATATTAAAAGTAACAATTACGAATTACAATTAATATTTAGCAATAGGTTCGAAATAAAACGATCAAATTAATCTATCAAGATCATTAATTCCTAACCATCAAAATTAATATCAACACAACAATCCAAAAATAAATTGCAACTTTAAATAATCCAAAAATAAATTGTAACTTTAAAATGACAAAAATAGTTTAATCGTAGTTTGGCATTGATATCCCTGTTAAACTGGTGTCGGAAAATTAGCCTATCATCTTCATTTTTATGCTCTAAAGATGAATCATATATATATTGCAATAATAATGCTCATGGTGGGACAACTAAAATGAAGGATTAATTAATCTCTGGCAGTTCCATGTCTCCTGCATTCTATGCTTTGTTTATGGGAGCCAAATTCTTTGTACCGTTTTTTCAGTTCCAACCTTGTGCCTGATAACCTAGTCCTAAAGCTTTGTAATAAATAAATGAGATTTGTGGATGATAATACCTGGCACAGAGTTGGAACTGGGAAAAGGTACAGAGGATTTGGAGCCTTGTTTCTGTGTCTCCAGTACTATTTGCATCGACTTGTAGCTGCCTTTCTTCGTGTCCTGTGCGCGGACCCTTTGAAACCTTGGCTCCACGTTGCTGCTGCTTTAACGTTCCAACACTTTAAAACCGATGCTCTTCCAACGTTCTCCACAGCTTGTGCGTGCGTCCTTCGTCAATGTTCCTGTAAGAAAATTAAAATAACAACGTCAGTCTGCCGGCCCCAGCAAAAAGTTCCAGACACATTACAGAAAAACACTCTCATGCCGGCACTGTAGATTTGATAAGACAAATAAAATCATCCATTCTCTTAAAACTCTCTTGTCCTATACTTGAGCCAACTTGCTTCCCATGTGCTTCCCTCTGCCCTATTAATGTGACAAGACAATTAAAACACGCAGCTCCTCTGCCGAGTGCCGACACCATGCCCTCTCTGTAGCTATATGGTGTTTCAATTTTTTTTTAACTCACACTCAAAAACTCTTGGCTTCTCTCTTGCGCGCTGTTCTCTATGCTCACTTGACTTTTCAATTTTCAAACCTCACTAAAACCCTTTTGCTCTATACCAGCGCCGACACTCTCTCCTCTGTGTTCTCTCTTATTTGGCCATTCAAAACCTATATATTAAAAACCCTTGGCTCCTCTTTTTTTGTGCCTTGTGCGTTAAACGCACTAGCTCAACCAGTGTGATGATTACCGTTCCGTTCCGGCTGGAGGCCGGAACCGGAAGACATGCCAAGGTATTGGGTACCAAATCTGGACGGTACCAGCCGTTCGAAACCACATAATCCGGAAAATTCCGGGTAATTCCGCAAAAATGAAAAATTTTAGGGACTAATTTGCAAAATTTGAAAAATAAACCCTAAAAATCTACGGTACCCCCCCACCCAACCCCGACCCTTCGTCTCTCACTCTCCTCTTCTCTCTTCTCTGCCGCGCCGTCGCCCTCGGTCCGCCAGTCGCCGCCAGTCGCCCTCTGTCCGCTGTCGCCCTTCCTCCGCCGCTCTCCTCCACCGGATTGTCGCCTGTCGCCTGTCGCCTGTCGCCCTCCCTCCGCCGCTCGCCTCGACTCTCCTTCTTCTCGCCGCTCGCCTCCGTTTGTCGCCGCTCGCAACGCCGCCGCCTCCCTTTGTCGCAACTCACAACGCTGGCGGCTCACCGACCCTCCGACAACGACCCAAGTGAAACCCGAAGTCGACGGTGTACAAATTATTTTGGGTGTGTGTTGACTGATAAATTGATTTTTGTGTGTGTGTTGGCTTGGAAATGGGTTGGATACTTGGATTTGTGATCAAAGTGTTGTCGGTGGTGGAGTTGTGGAGGTGGAGTTGTTGTCGGTCGGTGGAGTTGTTGTCGGTGGGTGCTACTGCTGGGTGGACTTGAACTGACGAGGATGTTGAAGAGTTGAAGACTTGAAGTTTGAATGTTGATTGTTTTGTTTTAGAATAGGTTTGGAAATTGGATTCGGTTTTGAAAAATTTTTGGATGAAAATTATGAATGTTTGGAAGTTGGAATTGTTTAATTGAAGTTGATAATTTGAAATTGTTTAATAGGAGGAGTTCAAGAATATAGTAGGAATGTAAGTAATTTATGAAAATTTGTTATGAATTTGTAATTATGCAAAGAGCTAAAGATTGTAAAATAGAATCGGAAATTAGAACTGGAAATTTAAAATTATAAAATGGGGTTAGTACTTAGTATTTAGTAATTTAGTATGTAATTAATTAATTATGTATTATGTAAAGATTTTTATAAGTAAAAATTGAAAGTTAGTAATTAACATTTAAACCTAAATGTAAAAATAACAATTAAATATGAAATTAATTCTCAAATGTAAAATTGATTATTAAATTTGAAATTGAAAAGTTGATAATAAAATTTTGATAAATTGTAAAGTTTATATATATTTAAGAATGAAATATGGACTATTTTGTAATTTTTAAAAAATTTAGGGACTATTTTATAAATTTAAAAAATATTCCGAAACGGTACCCGATACTGACCGGTACCGGTACAGTTCCGTTCCAAAGCTCAATCCGGTACCAAGTCCGGTACGGTATTCAGAACATTGCTCGGGAGCCACTGCGTCTTGGGAGTTGGGACAACTCAATAGTCGCAATGGACAACTCAACCGACCTCTTTACATGCCCGCTGTAATGTCCCATTTCTTCTTCGTCCTCAGGCATATCCCTACCAGTACCAGAACCCTTTTTCTCCAAAACAACGCATTCCTCTCTCTCTCCCTCATGTCTTCTTCTGATTCCAATCCCAGATTTGTGGCTGAGTACGCGAAATCCAACCGTTCCACTTGCAAAACTTGCTCTAAAGTTATATCTGCCAAAGCTCTCAGACTGGGTGTGGTCAGCAGGGACTCACGAGGCTTTGATATGACAAAATGGCATCACCTGGATTGCTTCTCTCACACTGTCCACTCCTTGGACCTTATTGCTGGCTTTGCTTCTCTTCATGTGGGTCTTTGAAGGCTTTTTTCACTAGTGATCGTAAATTCATTTCGAAGGCCTTCTTTTTATTTTTTTTCCTTCTATTTGTTGGAAATCACGGGCTCAACTTGGAACTTGGAATTTTATTGTTCACTACAACAGTCTACTGTACTTTTTTTTTTTTTGAAAAGACAGTCTACTGTAGTTTA
Organism: Erythroxylum rufum; assembly: GCA_027478365.1. Lineage (NCBI taxonomy): Eukaryota > Viridiplantae > Streptophyta > Magnoliopsida > Malpighiales > Erythroxylaceae > Erythroxylum > Erythroxylum rufum. The sequence goes on from JANIHZ010000005.1 coordinate 47,754,830, forward strand.
CATCCTTCAAGGGAGTAATTTTTCTATTTTGCTATGTTTCCAGAGTTCTGATCAGGAAGCTTTGAAGAGACTAGTAGGTGTTTGTAAAACTCCTTTCGAAAAGGTACGCATAAAATTGCATTAATGTTCTACAAAAAGAAATAAAGTTGGAATAAAAAGCATCACGCAATTGGTGATTATGTAATACTTGTGTATGATAATATTGGTGGTGAAATTGGGGTTAACACCCATTCACACACTTTTTCTGCTTTCATAAACACCAATAAAGGACCTTTCATAGTCCTCTAATGTAAAGTGTAATAGATGTCTAAACAACTGGGTGCAATTGATCCTTTTTTGACAATTTGATCCTTGTATGGTTGTACTGTTCTATTAATCAATAAAATTCATATCTTTTCGAGAAAAAAAAATGGATGAAATTGATCCTTATATTGCATTTCTATATTCAATCTATATCATGTTCTTATTTGTTGTCTAGACAAAAACTGAGGATGAGCAAGAAGTTGTGATAGAACATATGAACTCAAAGAAAATTAAGGTAAGTAATTCCTCTACTGCCTCAAATCTTTTAATTTGTATAGATGTATGGATGCTCTGTTAAAACATTGTATTTCAGGTTTTCTTTTTCAATCCACTAATACTTTGGGATGTGAAATATATATAGGTGTACAATAGCTTATATAACCTTTAGCAAGTTGTTTTTTAATTATCAAGCTGACTCATGTATTTGCTTCTAGTTGTCAGTGGCTAATGAAGAAGCTGAGCTGGAGATAAGCTTTTCCCTTTCCGATATCAGGAATATGTACAAGGTTAATGCATATTTTTATTAGGTTGCTTACTTTTTCAGTACATTAAGTTCCCACATTTTTCAATCTTTGTTTCTTTGTCCATGTGATGTACACTACATTATTGGAAAATTTTCTTTTTGTAATGTTTTCCTTCTGATTCAGGATGCAGAATTACCCCCAAAATGGAAGTCATTTAACACAGTCATATTTCTTGAGCGGGTGAGCTATTTAACTTTTTTTCTTATAAGTGATGCAAAGATTCAAAACTACGAATAGACATGTCGTTTATAATTCCACTGTGAATTCTAAGGGGGAAGAAGTGACTAAGTAATAAACCTATGAATGATTATTATACTTTGTCTGCTTTTCTTACTTTGAAGTATGTGATCAGGGATTTTGTATGTCTCCAGGAAGTGTTATGGTTGTTTTTAAGGTAACACCTAAAAAAGTGCCAAAACTTTTTGAACCTTTCACAGTGTTCATGCTTTTAATGTTTTCCATTAAGTTTTATAACTTTTTAAAACATGACAATAGTTCAAAATGTTAGTTTCATAAGCCATGTTAGATATTTCTTAATGGAATTCACCTTTGAACTTTATTGTCAGGTTTTTTATAAGTTATGAAACTTAATTGACAGCTTTAATAGCATTGGCACTTGAGAAAAAAAATTCAAAAAGTTTTTGACACATTTTTTTCTGTTAATTATTCGGACTTCTACCTTTTCTATTTGTATGTGCATTTGCTTCAACTCTGAGGCCTTCTTTCCTTATAATGGTGATAAATCATTATCTTATAATCAGTTAACTTTATGTTCTTTTGTCTAACAACTTTCAGGACGATGGTCTTCATGATTCAAACAAAATTGCTGCTTTTGATTTTGATGGATGTCTTGCAAAAACTTCAGTTAAGAGGTGTGCTCTCTGCATTTAACTCATGTTTCTATTAAGGCAGTACATTTTCTTAAAAACTTGAACCGGCAGCAATGATATTTTCCCCCGAAACTGGAAATGTATAAAATATTGCCCCCACTAAAACGACTTTCCTGTACTTTAGATGTTGAATGCTGTTGCATTTAAATATTTTATCAAAGAAATTGATTGATATAGTGTTTATATGATTTCAGAGTAGGTGCAAATGCTTGGTCCCTTATGTATCCTTCAATACCAGACAAGTTGAAGAGTTTATATAATGAGGGCTACAAATTGGTTTGTCTCTTTTCCTTCTGAAGGTTTTCGTCCTCTAATTTACTACAGAAAATAAAAAGCCCTAGGCTATTTGTCAAATTTTGTGTTTTATGTGAATATTATTTCATTTTTTTGCTAGGTTATCTTCACAAATGAATCCAATATTGATCGCTGGAAGAAAAAGAGACAGGTTGCTGTGGACTCGAAAATTGGACGTCTAAACAACTTCTTGAAGCTTGTGAAGGTTCCGATTCAGGTTAAATAATCTTCTGATTTGCATGATATTTGTAGGCAAAATCAGTAAGGATCTATGTTGAATTTATTTTTTAGATGTTCTCTGAAGCATTAGTAATCAAATGAGAAGTCACCAAAGCAGCATGAAGGGCCGTAGACATCCTTAACTCGATAGCCCATTGAATACTTTAAGATTGTTTTTATTGTATGAAGATAGCAAATGAATATATTATTAAATCTCTTTTTCCTTTGGTAAAATTTCATAGGATATGACTTTTGGCATTTCTTCCTACATATTTGTAACCTTTTTATTAGGAGTTGTTGGGATGACCTTTTTGCATCATATACAACCTTCCTAAGTTATTTCAATTAGTTTGTGCCCTATATAATATAAAAAAGAATGTTGAAACTATTTATCCTTTTCTCTGAAACTCTTATATGCAGGTCTTTATAGCTTGTGGGTATTCTGATGGTAAAGTAGAAGATCCCTATCGGAAACCAAAGCCTGGAATGTGGCGGATTATGGAGAAACAATTTAATTCGGGCATGTCAATTGATATGGATCAGTTATTTACCTTGTCCTTTGTTTCTTTTCAGTTTCTTTGATGCTTTCTTCTTGAGAATTATACTTGGAATGCAAAGTGTAATTTTATTGGGTCTGATTCGTACTCCAGCTAAGTTTTCTGCTTACCCTTTGGGATTCTTTTCTAAAATTCATCTCAAAGAGGAATTATGGTTTATGGACTCCCATTGTTTTTCTAGGTCCTTTTATGTTGGTGATGCTGCTGGAAGGCCTCAAGATCATAGTGATGCTGACATAAAATTTGCTCAGGTATGATAACCTGTTCAATCAAATGTCCGTGGTTCAGCGGAGGCAATTATTATTTTTAGTAACTGAAGTACATACTTTTCAATGAATTACTTATTTATAATCTGGATACTAACATATGGCAATCTGGTCAAGACCGTAACTGATTTAGTAGTTGTTCTGATGGTTATCTTTTTCTACACTCCTTTTCTTCCCTAGAAGCTTGAAATCCATCTAAACTTATCAGCTTCCTAACTGAGTTTCGGACAGCTTCTTAAACATAAATCTTTGCCAAGTTGAGGGAAGAAAAGCATGTAGCATTTTAGGACTTGAATGATTGAACCACCGCAAGAATTTATAACTTAAATGTTAACCTCTTAAATTTCTTTGTATTGAAACTGTAATAGGTTTTTTTTTTCTCACGTTTATCTTCTAAAATCTATTTCCTCAAGATTAACTCTCATAAAGTTGTTTTCTTTTTTATTGTAGGCCGTTGGATTAAAGTTCTACCTACCTGAGGACTTCTTTGATGTTAGAGAAACTTGAAGAGCTTTAAATTAGGATAATTAAAGTTTAACTAATGTCATTGCCATGCATTTGAGTTGTCAGTGGGACAATTCACGATCATCATGAAAATTTAGGAGATTTTTGGTGGGAAGTTTAGAATCTGGATGGGTAGTTTATGGGTATGCAGGTGATTTTTCATTATTTCTTATCTTCATCCACGTGGCTTGTTCTATTTATTGCCTTAACGACTTTGAAACTTGTCAATATCCTAATATAAGGACTATTCTCTAGCTGAAATTTGCTAGCCATCGAATTTTGATGATCATTGCCTATCTATGTGATTGTTCATTGTTTGCTGTATTTTGACTTCTTCTTGGCAATTTTATAGGTACAATGTTTTTCAACAATTAGGAGAGAGGATAAGAATGGTGATGGAATTGAGAAGGGATAAACATATCTTTTGTCTTTCTGTCTCAGTTTTCAAATCAAGTATTTTACTATTCTTTTGATTGAGCCTTTTAACGTTAGTAGCTGTTTCAATCAGGCAACTTCTGTTTGTCATATAAGAATCTAAAAAAATGCAATCTAGTTACACTTGCGATTTCATTATTTTTGGGATTATGATATCATCAACAATCACATGGAAGGTAGCATTATTAAGTCGTTTACTCAAAACATTTGCTAGTTGATTCCTTGAAGAAATGCAAGGTGTGCAGATAAGACCAACTTCCACCTTTCTTTTATAAAACAACTCTGAATTTTTATATGCTCTGTCCTGTCATTATACAAAAATATGAGCAATGTTAATTGCTGAGATTTATAACTTTACAGGTCCGTCCCTTTGATTTTCAGATCACTGAGATAACTTTAATTCATAGTAATTCATATAGCCCTTAAGTCATTGCTCCAAATTCAGATTCAACCCACTAACCTTTCCACCGTAGTTTTGATTTTTAGTTCTCTATGTTGCTAAATTACTAGAAAAAATGTGTAAGAGCCAGAAGTTGATTTTCTATTTTGTCTTCACATAGTCTGCATAACTTTCAAATGTTGGTGCATTATTTCTTATAAATATAATTCCTTTTCTTAAGACTATTGTGCAAGTAATGTCACACACGATTAGCTGCTTGTAATCCCTTTTCTTAGACTACCTTTCAAGATTGAATTGACCAATCACATATAATTGTTCTATTTTTGGCTCCCAAAGCTATTGGTTTGATTCAATAGGTATAATTACATTTTGCATCCAAGTTTCTTATTCTCTTTCATAGGATATGTCACATATTTTTGTTGTGCAATGGATATCCCTTATTTTGAGTAGGGGAATTCTATTATAAAAAATGCTTCAAAATGTCATATTCTTTTATCTCATATTCCTTGGCATGACAATGTTCCAAGTTGTTTATCTTTCTTCTGATCATTTCCTGTGACAAGAGTATCGTACACATACTAGGAAAACTATTAATCCTTTTGTAGCCACGTGCTTAACGAAAAGAGTATGATTCCTTTGGCTCCGTTTTCCTGCTCCTTTTATTACTTTCGTGAATATCTCTAACTGAACTCTCGGTGATTGTTTAAATCCATATAAAGCTTTTCTGAGTCTACAATGCTTTATTAATAATTTGCTTTTCTTCAAAATCTAGTGAAATGATCATGTAGATTTCTTCTTCAGGGTTTCCATGCAGAAAACGTTCATCCCATCATACTGTCGGAGTTATCAATTAAAAAAAAGCTACAAAAGACGGTAAAAATCTTGTGATGTAATTTTTGCCATTTGTACAAATATCTCTTGATAATCAATGTCTGATGTCTGAATATGACCATTAACAACTAATCTTACTTTATATCTTGTATATGAAGTATGAACCATTAGTCTAGTATTTTTAGATAATAAAATTCCAGTTACAGCCATTATTGTTGTATTATCGTTCTTTACATTATTTCCTTCTTTTTAGTGCATCCGTTTCTTCTTCCAAAGTATTCTTGCGTTCTCTTTTGTGATGGTCGTAGATGTTTAAGGGACAAAAGATATAAAGGCTTTTTGGTGTATTCTTGTGTACCTTATTTAATAGCCATAGGGAGATGAAAATCATTTGACGGTGTTTTAATGGTTGTACATCTGAAGAGGGATCAAAAGTTTACAATGTGATCAATGGCAGGGCTCGAGTTGGTATCTTGAACATGTCTTGGGTCTGGAAATGGGACTTCTTTCTTCCATCAATGGAAGAGCGTATGTGGCACACTAAGTCATGAGAAAAATGATTTGGAGGATGCGTAGCAGTGCAGGAGATGACAATGTGGCATTGTTTACACAGCCAAATTAGGGTCCATTCTGTAGAACTCCATTCATAACGAATGAGACATTCAAAATTCAAACGAAACAACTTTAAGGTGGTTTCACCAAATCATAATCTTTAACTCCAAAAATTAAAAATTATCGGAAGGAAAGAGTAAAAAATAAGAATTTCAAAAATGGATACTAATTGGCCATACAAAATATTGGCAGTTGTTGAATAACAATTGTAAATATGAAGAACTTTTAAGGAACAAATTGAAAACTGCAGAAGCAAGGAGGGCTGAGGATTATATCTATTAAAGTGTTATTGAGCAAGAGACTCCGGAGGTTGTTCATTGACAAAACGACTAATCGGGTAAAATGGGTACACGAGGTGCATCTTTGCAACTTTGAGTTTTTGGCGACTCTCAAAATCAACTTAATTCTCGTGGATTTTTAATCAACTATTAAACTTGAGAAGCTTCTTATATCCATACACCAGATGTAAGGTGGGGAATGGAGAAACTACTTGGCTATGGTTCGATAATTGGTCTGAAGTTAGCCCCCTTATTCATCGACCAAAGTTAGAGCATCTAAGAAATCATCTACCTATGTTTGCTAAAGTTTCAACTCTCATCCATAATGGGGACTAGCAAGGTAATTTTAGGGGCTTTTCGGCTTTGAGGGAGTTTTTGCTAGACCTTAGAGATAGCTCCTGTAAAGATCAATTTATTTGGACCGAGAGTAAGCAAGGAAACTTAACTAACTCTTCCGTCCATGCAAATTTTAATAGCATTATTTTTTAGGTTCCTTAAAATTCACTTATTCCAAAAGTTTCCATAATCTCATAGTTAACGATCAGAAACAGGCTAAGGACAAAAAATAAATGGTTTGGACATCACGATTCAATTTGCGTTTTATGCAAGGAGGTGGACGAAGATAAAAATCATATCTTCTTTGCTTGTAATTATTCGAAAGTCGTACGGGGAAGAATTCAACATATTCTATGTTTGGGATTTCATACTTATGAATGGGAGCAAACCTTGAGCAGATATATTTCCCTAACTCGACCTGGGCAACCTAATGCCATCCTCCTTGATGTGTGCTTAATTGATTATATATTTATTCCATAACATTTAGTGATTATTGCTATGAAATGCTTAAAGACGTTCACTTTATTTTATATTTGATTTTAGGTACAATTCGTAAGTGAAAGAGCTAAAATGAGTTGAAAGCACAATATTTAAGTCGACTAGAGCAAGAGGAAAGAAAAAAATGTCAAAAGAAATGAAGAATGACAAATAAGTCATGGGTGTGATGTCATGGACATGACACACCAAGTCAAGCCTATGACATTTTGCCACCTCACCCGAATACATTTTAATATAAATAGACATAATGTGACTGCAGATAGGTATGAAAATTTTGAGGAATCATTTTTGGAGTTGTGAGGTCTCGGTTTTGAAGAAGAGAAGAGGCAAAGGTCCATTCCTTTGGAGACCCATGGAGGGTTGAACTTCCCGACACCGGTTCGGAGGTGATATCGACACCGAATAACCTGGTTAAGCATTCTCTCCATTGTGCTTATTATTCTTTCTCTCTTAGGAATTGATTATATTATCTTGTGTTTATTGATTTGGGTATCGTGTAAGAACTATTGAATGCTCTATTTAATTATTTTTACGAATGACCCATTGCTAGAATCAAATACAATACATAATTGTTATGTTTCTGATTTATTTGTGGAAACTGATGGTTTGTAATCATTAGGGATAACATAGCCTAGGTTAAATGACCCAAGCTTGTGTATTGTTGCCTTGATTAATCTGTTTTCCTAACTCGTAATGCAACTATCCAATTAAACCTAAAGAGCTTGTTCTAGGTTGTTCGATAGCTAGGTTTAATTAACATAGGTTTAATTGGGTTACCTATGTTAAAGTTAGAATAGTAAATTAAGAAAAATTTATGTGAAATTAGGAAAATGCACATCATGCATAAGTTAATTGTGACATACACATTTATTTTGCACATTCATATTATTGTACATGCATTCATTGGCATTTCCGG
>JANIHZ010000005.1:47957626-47969135 GCA_027478365.1 Erythroxylum rufum
AGATCCATATATAATCAAAATACCGAAGTATGTTCTGTGAAACAACACCAGTTCACTAGCCTAGCCAATCCCCTCACTTTCGTTCAATCAATATTTTTCAAATAAATTCATAATGCTACCAATATTTTTTTAGAGGTAGAAAAATGTATTATGAATCCAATGGTTTAATAATCACTTCATTTGGAGGTCGGATAACAAAGTTATGGCTGAAAGAATCAAAAAAGGTTTTCTCGTCAATTCATATTGCACCCATCATGGGACAATTAGCATAATTTTCACTAAAGATGTCAGATCAAGGTCATTCTTAGATGGTTTGAGAGGAGACTTCTAGATCTACAACTTTCATGAAGACTTTAGAGACAAATTCTATCGTCTAGAGAATCAAATTTGGACCAGACGATACAAAATGAACAATGACCACAAGAAGAAGGTTATGAATAGTACACAAAAGTTGTTTTACAATTGGCATAACTCTCTCTAAGGACATAGGATTGAGATCATTATTAAAAGGTTCGAAAGAGGACTTCAATATCTACATGTTTTATGAAGACATTGAAGACAAATACTATCTCCTGTAGGGTTAAAAATGGACTAGATGATAGCATCAGATGAATAGCGTACAAAAGAAAAAGTTTCGGTCACATAAGCAAAAGGCAGACAAAGCAGAAAGTAGACGAAACAAAAAGCAGACGATAGCAAGAAGCAAACAAAGCGAAGAGGCAGACAAAGCAAAAGCCAGATGAATCAGAAAGCAGATGAAGCAGAGTCAACTTAAGACGAAGCAAAGTCAACTTAGGACGATTCAACTCTTAAGACGAAGCAGAGTTAACTTAAGACGAAGCAAAGTCAACTTAAGATGATGCAACTCTGAAGACGAAGCAGAGTCAACTTAAGACAAAGCAAAGTAAACTTAAGACGATGCAACTCTTAAGACAAAGCAGAGTCAACTTAAGATGATATGATGTCATCACAGACGATATGACGTCATCACAAACGATACATCTCTATAAACGATACATCTTTACAGATGATACATCTTCACAGACGATACATCTTCACAGATAATATGACGTCATCACCGAAGATATGAAATCATCATAGACGATACATCTTTACAAACGATACATCTTTACAGATGATACATCTATGCTCCTGAGTATCTCCCCTTATAAGAACCATAACTTTCTACTCTACTATCCAAAAATTTCATACTATATATTCTCAGTAAACTTCTCCAACGTATTTTCCTTCACTAAATCCAACACTTAAATTTTTATTTCTAGTCTTTCTACTCCATTTCATTCTACTCATTTACTATAACCACAATTCTCAATCTATCCCATTACTATTCAATATGTCCGAATGTCAATGAGTGCATGTACAATTATTTTCATATGTGCAAAGATTCAATTTCACATGCATGTATGCTGACATTTTACTGAGTATGAAATGCAAATTTTTCTAACTCTCACATTGCTATTCTCTCCATTAGTGAAATCTAAATTCTAACCCTTAATATAGGGATGGGATGTTATAGAATCAACATTTAAACACATATAAGATTGATAATAAAAAAGAAATGTAGGTGATATAAATAGAGCAACAACATAATAACATAAAAAAACATATTCAATGAATGATAAATCTAGGCATCTTAATGAAAATAGCAATAATATAGAAAATTGTTGTATGACAAAAAACCACTAATAATTTTCTCTCTTATAACTTTAGTTTCTTACTCGTACACTTTTCAAGATTTTTTTTGTAACTTACAAGATGCTTTCCAACATTAGAGATTGTAGTTTTATGTTGTCTTTCATTTTGTTATCTATGGAAACAATTATTAAGTAGAATTTTGAAATAAGTTGATACATTATAACTCATTGAAGAACTTACCAACTTAGCAAAGCTCTTAAGACTAGATGTGTGCATTTTAGTTTGTTGTTTTCAATTTTGAATATTTATTTCAGCTATTGACTATATATTGAAACATTATATTAATTAGATGTCATGAAACTAATTTGTAAAATGTACTAATAATTTTCATAACTTTTGCATCTGGGTGGCTTCAATAAGAAATGTGTTCCTTAAAGACTTCTTTGATTTTAAAGTTAGGATGATTGGTCATTCTTTTTGTATCTATCATATATTGTTTAAAATGCTTTCACATCACTCTAGACTCTGAACTTCTCCATACATCTCCAAGAGTCTTCAAAGTCCATTCTTTACCTTCTAATGGTAGAATATACCTCTTTTACAATGAAATAAAAGTTCATTTAAATTTAATTAATCAAATAGAAATAAGTATTAGTATGATGGTTTCTTACATTAGCATATTCCCAAATAGGTTCTTTAGGAATCTGACACCAATTGACATGATTTAGATGTACAAGATTTTATTTACGAGCCACAATATCCAAGAAAAGTGTCAATTCAGTTAGCATCTTCTCATCAGGATCAGCTACCTAATTAAAAAATTGAAAAAAAAATAGTTTGTGTTGTTCTATAGATCTTGCATAAATCTCCTTGAACAAAGTTGGACCTCTCCCCTTATTCTTTACAAATTTAATATTCAAAACAATATTAAAGTTTTTATAAACTAGAAAATTCATTTAAATGATAATATAATATATGATTACCTTTTTATTAAGCAGTAGCAATTTTTGTCACATCCGTGCTTATACCATTTTCATTTTCTTGCATTGCAATCATTTTTAGAGGAAGATTAGAAGCTTGGTCTTCAACCACATTTTCATGTGGTTTTGATTATTGTTTTATAATTTTAATCTATAGCTTTTGCCACCTTAGCAAAGCAAAATCTTTTTGAGAAATAGCTTCTAGTGTTTCACCTTCAACTACATTTTCACGTAGTTCATCTCCTCACATTTGTGCTTGTTCCTTAGCAAGCTTCTTTTGTATTTTCTTTTTACCACTTTAAAAAGTTACCAATAGTACCTGAAGGACATAAAGGTTGTGGTTTGCCATTCTTCTTAGAAGAGTGGTCCTTCCCTTTTCATTAAAATTTATGACAGTTAAAACCATGGAATGGAAAAAGAAAAAAGTTATAAGTTTATTTTCTTTATTAATAATTAGAAAAAACTATATCCACAATACAAAAAGGACTAGGAATAACTATTGCTATGATAACTATATGTAAATAATATTTAATAGTAAGATAAACGTATATATATGTGCTAAAACAAATGAGAAAACATATACCTCTTTATGGTCACAGTTGGCAATTATTATTAATATGTTCTCTTTGATGATTTGGTATTGTTGTTCACTATCATCGAAATACTCTTGCTTTTTATGTGACAAGTTAGGTGAATCTCTTAGTTCGTAGGCATGAATCTTCTTCTACTACTTTCTTAAAAAGTTTTTCACAAACCCTAGTGCAAGGAACTTGGTCGCATATGATTGCTTCTTTCCTTTTTTTCTCATTAAAAGGAATTACAACAATAAGTAATGTTATATTAATAAAGTTTATTGAAACATATAGTATAGAAAATTAAAATGTTTAAAATATAAAAAAACTAAAGACCTATAACAAATTATTGATTAATATCAATCTAATCCCAGTCAGTGTCATCAAAGTCTGAATCTTCTTCATAATCATCATTTTCTATTTCAATAATTAAGATATTTGGAAGTATGTTAACTGTTTCTATAAGTAAATCCTCTCTAGGCCGATTATGATCCATGTCACCATCATTTCCAAAGGAATCATTTGTGTAATCATTTGGTTCTCCCCAATATGTTTCTTTAACAATCATTGTCATCCAAAACATCAACTAAGTAACTAGGAACCTTCTTCTCCATACAATGGCAACCTTCCTAAGCCAATCAACTACATAAAATACTTTATGTACTTGGTTGGTTAATGTAAAAAGATGCTCCATATAACATAATTTTTTGAAGTACTTGAATAAGCCCATAATCACCTTTCTTCTTTTGATACCAACAACATTTGTTCAACATTACACTAAAATCTCCCTAGTAATCTACTTCAATAATTTCTTTTATTGCATCATAGTAATTCACATTCGAAGTGTTGGATTTCGATCTTTAGAACTTATAAAACTTGGAGTTAATTTTAATGTTTATTACAATCTTATCTTCTTCATTTTAATCTTTATTGTAATTTTATTCATGATCCTTTCAAAAATAAGGGAAATGTTGTTTTAGCTTTAAAGAAGACTTATTAAGCTTTAAAAGTTTTTTAGCACTAAAGTTCTTAAGCTTTTACATGAGATTCGTGCTTGCTTCTTCTGCAATGGAACACTGTAGCTATAGAAGCTTGCTTTTTTTACTTCTCCCTCGTTGCTTTCACCTACATTGTCCTTCTTCATTTGTCCAGTCATCCCCTCTTCTTCTCTCTACTTCACTCTGCCTTGTTTAAATCTCTTCTTTACCCACCTGTTCTTGTCTTTGCCCATTAATTTTTAACTATCTACAGATTCTTTCTCGCCTAATGCCACCATTCTTATTGAGTCATCAACCTCAACCCCCCCTCCCCCAAACTGACTCCACTCCTTTTGGACCATTCATTAAGAAAACCTGGATGCAAGTCGTGGGGGATCACAAACCAGAAACCAAGCTCAGTTATTGTCCCCTAAGTGAGGTTGCTAAAAACATGATAGTCTCACTACCTTTGGAGACTTTAAGAGATAGAGTTCAAAGTTGGAATTCCACTATTATTGGATTCTTTCTTGACAAAAGAGTGGCTTTTCCCATCATAAAGGAGTGGGATTTCAACAATTAGAGGAAAAATGGTCTGCAAGAGGTAATTGTTAGTGTTGATGATGTTTATCTTTTTAAATTCACTCACGAGGAAAAGGCAAAGTAGATACTTGAAGTAGATCTTTGGCATGTTTTTAACAAGCCACTCCTACTACAAATATGGAGACCATGATTAAACATTGATGACATTAAAAATGGACATATTCCTATATGGATATGTATACAAGGTGTGCCTAGGGAATACTGGACCACTTTAAGGCTAAGTCATCTGGCTAGTTTCATTGGTAAATCGATATGCATGGATCAGACTACAGCTGAAATATAAAGGATAAACTATGTTTGAATATGCATACTGGTAAGTGATTTGATCAACCTAGCTGATGAAATTCCCATAATCAGATTCGATAAGAATATGGAACCTACTAAAGATGTAACATCCCATTACCTGTCGAAAGGTTAAAATAGTAAATATGAGGGATTAATGAGAGGCTTAGAAATGCTTCTTTATGCTCATGCATAATATGTTATACACATATACATGAATAGTGAATTTATCTACACATGAAAATAATTGTACATGCATTCATGAATACTTCCGAGTATAAGTGGATTGATTTGTGAATTTTTGAGAATTATGAATGTTTTTCCATTGGAAATTTTACGGGATAGTAGAATTGTATTATTTTTAAATTTTGGTGAATTTAGGAATAATTGCGAAAATTTTGGGATTTTTATAGATAATAGAAAAATAAAATAGGAAAAAGGAATCAAAAGAATATTGGGGATAATTGGATTGTAAAGATGATAGTTGTATTGGAAAGAGGAGAGCTAAATGGAATTAGTTTCAAAAGAAACTAAGTTAAAGTTTAGTCATTAAGAAAGTGACAAGTGTCACTAATTAGAAAGTTGCTTTTATAATTCATTAATAGGGTTCTTTGAGAGTTAAAAAGACTTAGCGAATTATTTAAGTTCCTCCTTCATAGTCATCCTTTTCGGATTTCTTTCCACTACACGAAGTTTTTCACCAAAAATCCTTTTGAAAGATTTCTTGTGTTTCCTCATCCCACACCTCTATTAAACTACAATTTTCCTTTTCTACCTAAGGAAAACCAAAAGCTAGTCATTTTTCACAAAGGAGTACGTGATTTTGCATTAAATTAGGCCTTTGGAGATAATTGAAGATTGTGGAGTTTTTAACAAGTAGTGAATAAATCCTTTAGAGTTATAGGTTTATGAAATACATTTGATGAATTACTGTCATATGCATGGAAAATGATATTTACGTGTATATATTCATGAACACAGTATAGATGGGATGAGATTTTAGTTCTAGTGTTAACTTAGTATTTGATGGATTGTTAGAGATTAAGTAATGTAAAAATGATTTTTGGACTTAGAAATAGCAATATAATGGTATATGAAGTGAGTGTAGAAAATCAAAGAATGAAAAGGGTGGTATACTCTGTTTCTTGTTTTTCTTCACTGTGCATGAATATATATATATGTGTGTGTGTGTGTGTGTGTGTGTTTGCGTGAGTTGGTGTTTTCCTTAGAGATGATCAGAAAAGTGGTATTTGAGTTGAAGGGTAGCTGTAAAATGATAGTTTGAGATGGGAATGAGTGTTTAAATGGAAGTAGAGAGGAAGAATAGTGATTGAAAATGAAAGTTGAAAATGTAAAAAAGTAGCAAAGTATGAATAGGATGAATATGAATTTTTAGCTTTTGATGATTTTGATTAAACTTGCATATTTTGGAGTAATATGAAGTTATGGTGAAGGAGTTGATGGAAATGGAGTAGAAAAACTAGAAATAAAAATTTGAAATGTGGGTTTTTGAAAATTTGAAAGTCTGAATTTTCTGGGAATGAATAGTAACAGTGTTGAATTTTCAAGCTGAAACTTTCATGAATTTTTCTGTATTTATCTAGGTAGATTTTGACAAAGATGTCTTCATAAAAGTTGTATATATTTCTTTTAGCTTTCCGTTGATATAAAGTATGAAATTTTTGGACTTTGGAGTTGAGAGATATGATATTTAGAATTCTATGATATTACATCAGATGGGCATTCAGGACAGCTGCATTGGTTTGAAATTTTAACCCTTATAGAGGCAAAATTTTGTTTTTGAGGCCTTCATGGAAGTTGTAGGTGTAGCAGTCTTCTTCAAAATAGTTTTTGAATTACCTTAATCCGATATTTGTAGCAAAAGTTATGCCTATTTTACCAAACAGGTCTGGAGAAGAGAAAAGGGAGGAAGAGGACGAAAGTCACAATCGCGACGCATCGTGATCGCGAATCCGCCAAAGCCGTGCGTAGGCGTCGCGGTCGCAAGTCTGCCGAAGACGCACGTAGGTCGCGTTCGTAAGCCTAAACATGTTTTACTATTTTGGCCATAACTTTTTTTCCCGACCTCAACATAACCTAACTTTTGAAGCATTGGATTCCTAACACATTCCTCTATCTTTACATAAAAATTTATAGCTTGTGGTATTAATTTGAAAAAGATTGATCGAATCAAAGTAAGGGTATCAGTTAGAAGAGCGTGAACTAGATATTTTACTGAACATGTTTCAGTATTTTGATGATATCTTGAGATATAGAATTCCAAATAAGATGAATTTTAATTTGAAGTAAACTAGAGATATAGGGATACAAATTTTCTTAAGGAGTTAAATTTTGATTCTTTCTCTAAGATATTGAATTTCTTGATGGAAGTTGTACATAGTACACTATTTTTGAATATGGGTAACCTAATAATGTTTGAGGCATATCTTCCACATTACTACACAAAATTAAGTGTTTTTGGTTTCAATGGAAAGATAAGACATAGAGGAACACTTTTCTAGAAGAGAGTATGAACAAATTACCTAATTTTCACCTTCTGATTGTACATGAACAGTAGACTCGAAAGGGGTGTATTGGAAAAATCTGAAGTGATTGAATGAGAAATGAATTTTGAATTCAATGGTTTTAGTGAGGCTTAGACCTAATTGTAAGTTATACATGGATGAGTTTTGATACGGGGATGGTTTTGTGAAGAATTTATGGAATGATACCTGGGATTATCATGAACATGCATTGTACATAATTCATTTCATACATTTGCATTATTGAATACTTATGATTGTACAAATTGTGATATTGTGTATATTATTTGTTATAGAGGAGCAATTGGAACGTCAACCTCCCGACGTTGCCGGATCTTCCAGGCATTAGCTTTAGGAGGAACTTGTGAGTAACCTATATGGTCTCACCTAATTACTTGTTTGCTTAATTTATGTTTTGAATTATAAAAGAATGTGTTTGATTGTGGATTCTGGACAGGAGGTCCGATGATTGTGTAATGTGACTAGAGTAGCCACCAATTAGAGCTTAAAGCTCAACGAGTGAAACTGAGCCTCAAGCTCAAAAGTAATTCAGAGCCTTAGGCTCAATGTTTAATGAACCCTATATGGGACTGTTCAAGCACTCGATCACAACAACATAATAATTGGAAAAGTTTCTTATGAGCATTTCATATGTATTCTGTTAAGTATGTTTGATTGAGTGAAATGCAAAATTGCTTATGCTTAAGTGAAAATGTGTTACTCATGTAAAATGCAAAGTTATGAAATAATTGTTTTGTAAATTGATGTGTTGCATAGATTGAGTGAACCATTGATGATGGTTACCTCATTGAGTTTGCAAAACTCACCAAAATTGCAATGTTGTCTTTTCAGGACCGAGAGACGACTCTAGCTGCTGAGAGGCTCTACTAGCCGTATAGATTATGATTGGCAAGAGAAGTCATGGCTCAAAGGTCGGTCAGCTGGGATTTTTGGACAGATTAGTTAGATTGTGTATCTTTTTCCTCTTTCATGTAGTATTTTTGTATTAGGTTTTGTTGATGTACGTATAGAAAATGTTGAAAGACACAATGTAGACATTTAGGTTTTGTGAAATGAAACGAGGAAAAAGTTGGTTTTAAAATATTGTGGTTTTTTTTTTCTGTTGATGCTTTATAAGTGAATATTGATATGATGCCATGAGAAGTGAATGTAGTGAACAAACGTAGCTCGCCCTTATCGTAGGTTATATACCGAAATGACCTTCGGGCATCCCGGTGTGTGTTAAGTCCAAATGACTTTACGATTAATAATTTTGATGATGAACAAAAGCAGAAGGAAGCCGAATAAAAAAGCATACAAACAAAAAAATAGACAGAAGCAAAAGCAGACGAAAGCAAAAGCAGACAAAAGCTATTTGAAAAGCAGACGGAAGCAAAAACAGACGAAAGCATCACTCTGAGTTAGTTACTGAACTCAACTAAATAACCGTTTCTTTAAAGAATCAAGAAGCAGTTGAAGACGAAGGCTATAAATATATGTTGAAGATGAAGACTGCAAGGGTGACGACGAGAAGCAAGACAAGTTAGAAAAGTGAAACAAATGATTATTGTGCAAAAAGCTAGAGCAATATTGTTTTCTGCTTGAAATACTTTTTAGTTTGAAAGTGATACAGATAGCCTGAAGAGGCTAAGCGTGAAAGAATACTAACAATAAAGAGACCTGAAGAGGCTCAGAGAAAGAATACTTGTAAAGTTTTGAGAGATAGTGAAAACTCAGAAAGTCATCTGAGGACTGGACGTAGCCTACGGTTTGGGGTGAACCAGTATAAAAATTATTGTGTCAAATCTCTCAAACTCTCTCTCTCTCTTAAACGTGATTTTCGATATTACTATTATACGCAAGTTTTAGAAAATCTTTTACAAACGTAATTTACGGTAGTTCTTTTGAAACGAATAAATTTGTTTTAAGCAAAATATTGTTACGAAAAGGGGTTTAAAGAAAAAGTTTACCACAATTCAACCCCCTTCTTATGCATTTATCTATTATTACTGAATATTATATTAACGTGTGATTCACTACAATTGGTATCAGAGCTTGGTGTCCAAGAATCACTTTAACAAAGTGTGGATTAAAGATTATGGCGGAATCACATACATACATAGCAGAAGGTGCCTCAGTCACTAGACCTCCGGTGTTCAACGGAGAAAACTATCACTACTGGAAAGATAGGATGCGGTTATTTATCGAATCTACTCATATTGACCTATGGGACATAATTGAGAATGGACCATACGCACCCGTAGATGAAGAAGGGAATCCCATTCCACGAGTCAGATGGACGGCTGATCAAAAGGCGAGATTTCAACTGAATTCAAAGGCGAAGTTCTTTCTGAGTTGTGCCTTGAGCAGAAGTGAGTACGACAAAGTCCACAGATGCGATACAGCGAAGGAGATGTGGGACACGTTATCCATCACACACGAAGGCACAAATCAAGTTAAAGAATCCAAGATAAGTATTCTTGTGTATCAGTACGAGCTTTTCAAGATGAAAGATGAAGAATCTAATTATCAAATGTTTGGAAGATTTCAAACAATTATCAGTATACTTAAAGCTCTTGGAAGAACTTACGATAACCAAGATCACGTTCGTAGGATCCTAAGGAGTTACTGCTCTACAGGAAGCAAAGGATTTGAGTGTATTAAAGCTTGACGAATTGCTTGGATCGTTGAAGATACACGAAGTTGAGCTCGATGCTGAAGACAAGCCCAAACTGGACAAGTCAATAGCACTAAAGGTCGGACAAAAGAACCATAGGACTCAAAGGAAGAAGAACTCATCAAAAGCGTTGAAGATCGAAGAAACGAAGAACAATGAATCCAGTGAGTCAGATCAAGAGTCGAATGAAGTTGATGACTAGCTATCTTTCATTTTAAGGAAGATTAGACCAATGTGGAAGAAGAAGACCAAAGGGAATTCAACCTTCAAGAAGAGCAACAAAGATGATGAGAAGAACAATAAAACATCCATAATATGCTACGAGTGCAACAAACCAGGGCATTACAAGTCCGAATGTCTAGCACTGAAGAGAAAAGCTAAGAAGAGTAGAGAAGGCAAGAAAAGCATGATGGCAACCTGAGAGGGTCTAGATTTATCTGAATCAGATGTCGGCTCAGAGACATCAGAACATGCAAACATATGCCTAGTAGCTAAAGAGGAAAGTGATGAGGAGGTAACCTCGAAATATAATGATTCGCATGATGCATATTCTGAACTACTAGAAGATTCCCATGCTATTCTGAAATAGTACAAAATACTGAAGAAAAAGTATGTGGAAATTTTGAAAAATACACAAGAGATAGAGAAAGAAAATATTTGCCTAAAAAAGCAAGTCGAGGAAATTAAGAAAAAGACAGTTATAGATAGATCCGAAGAGATCAAACAGCTGAAGCTTAGGATCAATAGTCTTTCAGCTGATCTAACAACTTTCACTGAAAGTACGAGAAAAATGAATGATATGTTAGGAAAGTGTAGACATCCTAGTGATAAAACCGAATTAGGGTTTACTGGGAATAAGTCTCAACAGAAAAGAAAGTCATCTTTTCAGAAAAAGAAGTCTCATCAATCATATTTTCATCAACAACCTTATCAAATGCATCACTATCATTTTGTGCATTATGTTAGAACTAACCCTAAAGGACCCAAGAAAATTTGGGTACCTAAAAAGAAAATAATATCTCCTGCAAATATCCTTCCTTGGAAGAGGCAGCCAGCACCATTGGTATTTGGACAGTGGATGCTCGCGTCACATGACGGGAAGAAGGTCTATGTTCCTAGATCTTCAGTGTAAGAAGGGAGGATCCGTAACTTTTGGAGACAACCAGCAGGGCAAGATCATTGGAATCGGTAAAATTGGTAAAGATTCCTTTGCATGCATTGA
>JANIHZ010000005.1:47990874-48010105 GCA_027478365.1 Erythroxylum rufum
AATTAAAGTAATATAATTAGAGATAACGAATTTAAAAATATTTAATTTTTTTAAAAATTTAATTTAATATTAAATATTTTAAAATTTTAATTTAATAACTAAAATTTAAAATTTAGGTAAATTAAGTTAAATTTATATTTATATTTCTATCTCTACTATCTCAATCTCTATCTCTTTTAACAACTTTCGGATATAATGCTATTTTAATTTCTTAATGTCTCAGCTACTGAAGAAAAATGCTCTTTATAGTAACGTTTTCAAAATCAACAAATTGGTTTTAATTTATCAATTTAATCAATTAATTATCAAACATAATTATTTAAAATCTTTTCTGATAATCCATTTACTGAACAAGGCCAAAATCCAGTTATTAAATAACAAGCCTTTTAACACGCCGAAACACATATATGAGACAACAGGAGCGGAGAGAGGAGACACGGATAAGATATTCCTGAAGCACATGAAAGTGAGCCCTCTCTTTAAACTAATTTGCTGCGGACGAAAAGCATAGAATGAACTTTTCTGCTCTCACCGGGTAATTTTATCAGCTTTTAATCTTAACGTCTCTTTCCTTCTGTCTATTAATGTGTGTGATAGTTGGGAGTGGTTGTAGTACGTGCAGCTGTTTGTCATGGAAGAGCATTTCCCTTTTCTCTGTACAACAAATGGGGTTTCTCGTGAACGACTCGTATAGAGGAAAACTCTCTGCTCATCGGAGACGTCATGTCTCTTGCTGCTCTTCTTCTTCCGGTATGACTTATATTCTTCTTTTTTGGATAGTATGTGGAATAATGGAAAAGCCTGAACCTTGGTTGTGGGGAACGTTTTCAGTGAATATAATGAAAGAGGGATGTGCGTTAGTATTGGGAGAATGATATGCCCTTTTTTCTTTTTTCCTTCTTAAACCGGCTTTCTACCTTAAACGACAACTTTGGAGATAAGTGAATGAATGCTTGGAGTTGAGTAACTCTTGAAAGAAGTGTTGAACTGCTTGATTTCCTTTATGGTGAAGGTGAAACCATATGGTTAGTGATTGAGAAATGAATGGGGATAAATATAGTGCTTTAGGTTTGATGTAGGCTACGTGATGTCTTAGTTATCTAATGCTATAAGATCATTGTTGGTCCTTGTCAGCAAGATCCAATAATGCCAGAAACGTCTCATAATCAGGCATTGTTTTCCTCAAAATGCCGATTTTTATTTACTAATGTGTTGAAATTGCATTTTTGAACTCATTATTTTATAATATGGAACTTTATTTAGATCCACTCTTGGTTAAGGCTGCTAGAGGAGAGCCGGTAATTAGGCCTCCGGCATGGATGATGCGTCAGGCAGGAAGGTACATGGCTGTTTACCGAAAACTTGCAGAGAAGTATCCATCCTTCAGGGAGAGGTCGGAGACAACTGATCTCGTTGTAGAAATTTCCTTGCAGCCATGGGAAGCCTTTCATCCTGATGGTGTTATTATATTCTCGGACATACTTACACCTTTACCAGCATTCGGAGTCCCATTTGACATTGAAGAAGTGAGGGGGCCTGTTATTCAGTCACCAATTCGCAATGAAGAAGACTTGAAAGCTTTGCATCCCATTGAATTGGAAAAACTTCATTTTGTGGGGGACTCGCTTAAAATATTGCGACAAGAGGTAATATTAAGTTAGGAGTTAGGTCAAATATGCAGTGCTACCTTTACCTTGTGTTACTAACTTGACCTTGGTGACTTTCTTTTAACACTCTTTTGATGCCTTATGAAGGTAGAGGGGCGTGCTGCAGTTCTTGGTTTTGTTGGAGCACCTTGGACAATTGCTACATATATAGTGGAAGGGGGCACATCTCGCACATATACAACAATAAAGGGCATGTGTCATGCCGCCCCACATGTATTGAGAGCCCTTCTTTCTCATTTGACAGAGGCAATAGCTGATTACCTTATTTTTCAAGTTGAATCTGGGGCTCACTGCATACAAATATTTGATTCATGGGGGGGACAACTAACACCTGACATGTGGGACACCTGGTCAAAGCCTTATATTGAAGAGGTACGTGGTATATATTTTGACTTCTTTTAGTTAAGCACACTACAAAAGAGTGGGAATTTCAATCTTTGAATTTGGTACTAAGGTGCCATTTTCACCTTCTTTGTTGTGGAACAGTTTCTTGATGATGTAAAAATATGATGGCTACTTTGCTTGCTTTTCTTTTCTAATGTGACTGAAATGCCATTTTTGTTATATTGCTGTGTTTTTATCCTTACAGCTCATAAAATCTGTTATCTTTATCTTTATTTATTTTTATCTGTCAATTCATCTTTGTCATTGCAGATAGTAAATATTGTAAAGATTAAATGCCCCACTACCCCGCTAGTTCTGTATATCAATGGGAATGGTGGCCTTCTTGAGCGCATGAAAGGAATTGGAGTTGATGTCATTGGGCTTGATTGGACAGTTGATATGGTAGATGGAAGAAAGCGCTTGGGTAGTGGGGTCAGTGTACAAGGAAATGTGGATCCTGCTTATCTTTTTTCTCCTCTTCCTGCATTGACTGATGAAATCAATAGGTTTGTGAATAAATTTGCATTTAATTGATTACTGTCACGTTAACTGGATGATAATTCAAGCAATAGTCTTTCTTTTTGTTCTCCCCAAGTTATGGTTAACAGTGATTTTCTGTAGTAGGAACAGTAATGGAAGTGATCAGGAATAGAACCTAATAATGTTTCTTGGTTGAAGATTTATCATTCCTTGTCGGAATGAAATGCTTGAATAAGTTTCAATCTTGAAATAATACATATAAAGAAACGAGGAGAAAGTGAAAAGTGTTTGGCTAATTAATTCAAGCAGCATTTTGTGTATCTCTGAATGGTTTTTGTGATATATGGGAATATATGTAATGTTAGGATCAAACTACTAAAATGGATTTTTGTGTAAATCTGCTCAGCACTGGGCCTCACAGAATTTATCTATTGATTCATTTGTTTCTTTCTCATTTTCCAGAGTTGTGAGGTCAGCTGGGTCAAGGGGACACATTCTTAATCTTGGACATGGTGTACTCGTTGGAACACCTGAAGAAGCTGTTAATCATTTCTTTGAAGTTGCAAGAAGCTTGAACTATACTTCACCTCTTCGAGGTCATGGAGTAGAAGAAAAAAGCTTAATTGTTTGATATTTAACAACAAGAATTTTGTATGCTTCATTGTGATTTTTGAATCTCACTTTATTCTGCACATCTTTGAGGGGCTGATCAGAGTTGTGAAGTTTTGTAAACAAATAGTCTTGAGCTAATTATTTCTTTTTAATGCTTTCTGCAAATTAAAATATTTGATATGATTGAACTTATTTATTCATGAACTCATCGAATTTCCTTATGCCTTGACAATTACCGTGCAAGAGGATGAATTTCATAGTTATGAATTTGACATCCATTTTCACATGGTTTTTCTTTTTTTCAGCGTGAAACATATGGTGCAATGTTCTGATAAAAACTCTTTTTCTTTTATTATTGTCAAGCCAAGCAATTAGCTTACCAATGTTGAATTTGGTCTGAATCAATTAACAGAACCCCAGATTTTGAAAAAAGAAAGGATGATCTAATGAAAATGAGAGCTAATCTTTTACCTACTGAATAAAGTTTATTTGAGGATGGGAAGTCGTAATTATTTATTCCTGGGAGGATCAATTTTTAGCTGCAACTGATGCATCTATTCATTATTATATTGTTACCAACTGTTCGGCTACTTGTTTTGAGTAATATGGGTTCTTCTTTCTCTGAGTTTTGAAGACGCTCAGTAACTATGTTGCAAATTATTGATCCGTATTGCAGATTCTTATTTTTCTGTTGCAAATTATGATTATCTCGCTTGTCTTCTAATTGAGATCTGCACCAGGTAATAATTCTCACTAAGGTGAATCTTCAAGTCATCAAGATTCTCAAATTAATTGTTTCTGTTGCTATCTTAATTTTTCTTTCTTCAAAGTCCTTAATTTGTATTTTCCATTTTGGTATCTGTATCATCTAATTGTTCATGTTGAATTTGTTGGAACATATCATGCAGTGGATTCAACTCTGAATGATTTTGACAGTACCACTGCCGGCAACTAGTATGAGGTTACCTGGAGAAGGTAAATGTGAGCTCAACTGCATTATATTTCTTCAAATGATTCTAGTCCATCTCTGTTTGTTAGGTTAGTGAACCTACCCATGCTGTTACATTTCCTTTGATTAATGATGTTTATCTATCAGCTTCTATTATTGTAGTAAGGCAATGCGACATTCTTTCCTAAATTTGTCCACTTGAAAATGCACACCTAGGCTAATTCACTATTGGACAATGAATGGCTTCTGGTAAACTGTAGACTTTTTAAAGACCAATGAGGCTTGTCAGTTTAATTATGCGAATGCTTCCAAGTTAAGTTCCTTTGGTTTGTTCCCTGAACTTCTGGAGATAAAACATGGAAGGCTATTTTTATCGAACAAAGTTACATGTTTGACCAGAAAGAATGTTATGAACTGAAGAAATAAAGCACTACACTCATGTTAAAATGGAAATATTTTGTAGATGATGGCATAGGAACTGCATTTTAGCTTGCTTTTACAAGGTACGTCTATATAGATATGTCACTATTAACATTGATATCAGCTAATCAATCGGGTAGTTGAAACTTCTGCTAGCTGCTGGTTGGCTATACTCGATCAAAGTTTACAATATTGGAAAATATGACAAGTAAATGTTGGAACCTTCTACACTCTTGGAATAAAGTAAATGTCTTTCTTAGTTTAGAATTTAAGTATATTACACAAAAATAAGATTCCTTATTAAAACAGATTCTATAGTTGTCTCCTTAATGGATAGAATTAGGGTTTCCAAACTTATATATATATGTCTGTTTGTGTTTTTTATATGTATGTGTGTGTGTATGAGTGTGTGTGTGTGTGTGTGTGTGTTTTCAACGCTCAAGGAATAAGAAGAATAGAGCAATATTCAAGTGACTTAAAATCTACAAGTGATTTTTAGACACCTATTATTGTAATTCTAGTTAGTAGTTTTTTTTTTTCCAATTCCTAGGCATGATTCCTAGTTTTTGATCCAAACCCTAGAAGTGATTCTTAGACACACTTTTTTTAAAAACTAAAATTCCACCAATTCCAACCTATATTTCCTGCAACCAAACACCTGAAATGTTTAGCAACATATAACTGAAATTCTGAACATGAAACTTATTCCAACTTAGCATATTCCAGCTGCCCAGATTTCCAATTTTCTGGATTTGTTTATTTAGCTGACATATCTTATATTTGTTCTTCATAACTTATAGTTTGGGATACTTGATTGTGTTATTTCTTTCAATTTTCTTAGTATTAAGATGGCTATTCATCTCTTATCTAGCTTATTTAATCGCATTGTATTCATAAAACCAACTTCCGGTTTATCTTAAGTTTGAACTCCAAACAATGTAAAAAGAATCAAAACTCAGCTAACATAATGCCATGTCTCGAACAGTCTTTTGATCCACACTGTCTTGTATTTCTACATGTAGATATCTCTGTAGTGCTTGGTTTCTTTCTGAATTTAGTAGATTTCATGTTGTTCAGTGTGTCATTTGCATTTCTTGAATTTTCCTCTGCTTTATGGGTGGTAATACTGGTAGGGGTGGGTGAGAAGTGTTGTTGGAGCTGTACTATGTTTCCTCTGGCAATTAAACCATGTTCATGTTAGACAATGACTGTAAGAGTTCCACTATCATTTTCTTCTGTTCATTGTTCTCATAGTTTGATTTCAGCAAGGGTTGAGAAGAGGCGTTTGACCAATGCTTTAGCTGAGATGACTTATGCTATCTCCACAAGGAGCTTCATTATATTTTGCAAGTGTGTGTGTGACGACATTAAGGAATCTTAGTATTTTGTGAGTTGTGTACTACTACAGCGTCGATATTAGAGAAAAGAAATGCTAAAGAAGAGTCCACCTTGCGAAACATATAGCCCTGTGTCTATGCTGTGGTTAATACTTCTGAGCTGTTATTCAATCACGGCTGTTTATGAACCATAAGTGTAAAAGGAAAGCTCATTCATCAATGTGCTTTTTGCCTATCTGGACATCTAAGGAAAAAGTTTGTGTAATGAGCCAACGTGTATCACTTTAAACTTCAGTGTTTGCTTTTTAATACTTATTACCCTTTTGTTTTCATTCTTATAAATTTGAGATTGTCTCAGGATTTCAGAAACTGAGCAAGGTTTAGAGTCACTTTTCTAAAGGATTTGTGTAGGGTGTTATGGTACCTGAGTTTTGTGGAAGCTTTCAATCACGATTAGCACTTCACAGTTGAAAAGTCTTTCTACATCTTGTGTTGAAGTTAGCATCTATCATCCAGTGGTATCTGATTATTGATGTTGTGATATAAACACCACAGCTTTATCAAGTGCTACATCCAAATTTAAGTAGGAAGCCTGTTTTTATTCCTTTTTAAGAAGTTTTGGCATTGCTGTGATTATCATATTACTATTGTGTTCCCCTGAATAGGAAGTATGAAGGTGCAAGGGTTATGAAAGTGTCCTGCTCATTTTGATACCGATTTCTGCCTAAACAATGCTGATAAAGGTTCAGATGTAGAAATTAAACAGCTTACAAAGAACTGCTAGTTTCCTCTGTGATTTACTTTCTGAACCTTTACGAAATTATGAACTTAGGCATTTGTGCTTCATTATTGATGACCCTACTTGGAGTCTTTAAGATCTTACCCCAACTGACTGGGTTTGCTTACATATTTACTTTTACCTTTGGTCTTTTGTGGTCTTGCTGTCATCCTTGATCATGGCTTATGAGTTCTGAATGATCCCAATGGGAACAATGGATAAGCAGTAAGTACACCTTGATTTTTGTTAAAGTGCTTAATAGAGATTAGATTTGAAGACAAATATGTTTTTCTGGGTGCCCCTTTTCCTTTCCCCATTTCCTCGTATGGGAAGTCAAGGTTTTGGTAGAAGTACAATCAATACTGACTTTCTCTCCACTAGGGGCAGGCACTTTTGGCATGGTTCCTCCATACTTGGGTTTTGAAGCCTTGTCCTCCTTTGTATGTAAAAGTTTGCTCCAAGGTGAAGAGCCTACACTAGACATCCTTAAAGTATTAGCAGGCCTCCTTTTGAGCTGTCTCTCAACTTTCATAGTCATATGCGCCACATTCTCCAATTCCATATAGTGATGTAGCCTTATGACATTGGCAATTTAGGGGTTTAGCCCACAAATAAATTGATCTGTTTTGGCTCATTATCTATCGTAATATTTTCCCTAGCTATGATAACCTTTAGATACTTGTAATACCCCTCCGCACTGTTGGAGCCTTGAGTTCATATTTCCAACCTTTGATAGAGCTCCCTATAATAGAAACTTGGTATAAATCACTTCCTTATCCCCATCTTCATCTGCTCTCAAGTTCTAATAAGTAATTCATGATTCCTTCTCTTAGTGAGAATGTGTTAATTACATGGAAATATTATAATTATGATGTAACACCCATATATCCCTTGGGAGCATATATAGATTCCACATAAAACAAAACCAAAATAGTCCAAAACATATTAAACATTCCTTACATGCATTTCCAAAAACTGGAGTAACATATATTACCTTTCATTAAAAGTTGTTTTTAAACATAACATATTAAACATATTGTACTTATCCAAATACATATTATTTCAAAAGCCAACTTGTATAAAGGTTATAACAAATCACTTACAGGATATTACTAACCTTATTCACAAATATACAAAATGTCTCATTACATTGAAATACAACTCAAAACTTAATCAGAAACAAAGATTCAAACAAAAACAACTTTTAAAACAGAATACATTCTTCTTGGCCACTGCGGTTGTTTTGATCTCAGTCTCAAATCTTCTTATTAGAACCTACACAGTGGCAAAACTATTGTGCTAAATATATAACTTAGTGGGAAAATAACTAAACAAGATATAAATTGACAACTGTTTTTAACAGCTGTCTAACATTCACATATATAGAATCAGATCATATCTCAAGAAAATTTTAATTGTTTATATTAGAGTGCAATCCAAACAATATATATCTCAAAACAAAATATAACATATCAAAACATGATATATTAGCTTCAGAGCAAAACTTACAAGTATTATAACATAATACCATAATATCATAACATAACTTTAAAGCATTAGAACATAACTTGATTGTGTTATAACATAACTTGTTTATATCACAACAGAATTTAGTTATATCAGAACTAAACTTAGCTTATATCATAATTGAACATATATCAGAATATAAAACAAGTTAGATTGCTAATCTTTTTTACAGAAATGGATAACGGGATAATAACAGAAGATACCAATATTTGGTATTTGAAACAGAAGAGACTTAAGTCTCTGAAACAAAAGACACAGAAGTGTCTAAAATCAAAAGACACCGGAGTGTCTAGCACAAAAAACACCTTAGTGATACCTTAATTAAGTCCAATTAAACCATTATTAAGTACCTTAACCTTATATAGTCCAACAATTGTCTAAAACCAATATTTTTTATTTCCTAAGTACTTCTCAGGACTATAGGAATAAGCCTTATAAATCCCACGATCGTGGGATGAGTGAATCAATGGTTCACTCACCCATAGCCTCCAATTTGTTTCCAAAACTTGACTTCTTTACTTCCATTCGACATATCTTCACCAAAGTCCATCAATTTCACTTCAATTCTATCTTATTCATGCTTCAATACCTTACCAAATTCATGTCCAAACCAATTCAAAAATCATTCATAAGGCAACTCACAATCCATGATCTTTTATGCATATAAATCCAAAGCAAAAGATAACAACAACTAACATGTTCCAGACCTCAATTCGTCATCAATTCAATACATATTCTATCCAATCCAAGCATCAAATAATTCGTATAATTGCATACAATCAAGTTTAGCATTCCCTTACCTTCTTAATTTCAAATAACAACTCCAAAGAAGCAAACCAACTAGTCTTCCAAGCAACCAAACAACTCTAGATCAAGGTTCAAATTTCAGCACTAACACAACAATAACACAGAAAATAACAAGACTTACGTCTTGATGTAGTAACTTACAAAGATGTTAAGTGATGATCCTCCAAAATTAAGCAAAATTCCAAAAGTTGAGAGGGAGTAAGGGTTTTAGTAGTGAATGAGCAAGGAGAAGGAAGAGTTAAATCAGAAACTAGCCAATGCATAAGATTATGACATGTATAAGATGACTCATTTTGTTCTAAGGACACTTGTTACACAAGGACACAAGCCACATGTCCTCTCCGTAGCTAGCACACATGTTCTTTTATGAGGCTGTCAAATGTCACAATTTAATTAGGCCACTTGCAAACAATATTGCCAAATGTTAATGCTTCAACTATGCCAAATGTTACTAATTTATAGGCTTAGTCATTTCAATTTTCATGTACTAACTTATCTTGCCACTTGATAATTTTCTTAGTCCAAATGTGCATTTTAATATCTCAATTCTCTAATGATATCAATTAATTCCAAATCACTAAGTATGATCCATTAAACCAAAATTCAAGTCATATGCAATTTTCAATCATCTCATAATTTTTAACACCTATTATACATGTACTTTCATAAACATGTAGCATTCCAACTAGGGTACAGTTTGGGGCCTTACATATGAAGTTATTAAAAATGATAAACTCATCAAATCTATAATGAAAATTATCTATTAATACATCCAAACAAAGGGGGATAAGGCTAAGGTATTGTTCAAAACTATGAAAAATTTTAAAATGGTAAAGCACTATGAACTCCTTAGGATACAAAAGTAAAACTTACAAGATGAAAAATTAGTTAAAAATTAAATAGAGATCAATGATGAGACCAAAATAGGTAACCAAGCTAGAGAATTGGTTATTGATATTATGTACTAAAACATCCAAATAATTGGTCGAGCTAGTAAAGGTTACAACACAAGTATCGCTAAAGAAAACATTGGTTTCCCTTTCAGAAGAAGAGGAAAATGGGGAAATTCAATAAGATATGCATAAGAAGATAACTTATTTCATTTTGCCAAACATTATAAAGGAGTAAAAGAACTATTAGTTCGCATCAGAGGAGCAATTGTGGTACATAAATGATATATAATTGACTTTTCAACAATTAAACACTCTATTAAGTTGAATAAGTTACTTTCAAAGAAAAACCATAATTAAAAGTCAAAAATGAAAATTTATAATGTCCTCTATTCTACTTTAGGAATTTCATCATATGAAACATAAGAGGATTTAATAGTTCTAAGAAGCAACAAATAATATGAAACTTAAGAGGATTTAACAGGTCCAAAAAGCAATAAATACTTAATGAATATCTTTTGTTTAAGAAACCAAGTTCTTTCTTTGGTCTCTTAGCGACCAAAATAAAGGCTCTTCATTTTCAAAATGGGTTATGGTTCATCTATAAAAAATGGAACACTGTCACCATTCATGCAAAGCATGACAATGATAAGACTTACAAGAAACCAAGTCTTGATGGTTTCTTAGAGACTAAGATAAGGGATCTCCATTTACAAAAATGGATTGTGGTTCATCCACGGAAAATGGAATACTATCTCCAATCATATAGAGCATTACAATGGAAGGATTTTGATTTCATATAACCCTGAAAACATTAAATTCCTTTGAACCAGAAAATTAGGCCAATTTAGTCATTAATAAGTTTTGCTCCTACGCAATGTGAAAATAATTAATATTATAGGGATTTATGCTGTCAGTTTGGAGAATTGGAGAAGAGAACTTTAAAATGACCTAGTGACATAATAAGTATGGATTACAACTTTATAGCTTATAACGGGGACTTCAATTGTGGAGTCTTATACTTAGAAGTTAAAGGGCAAGTTCTAACTTGAGGCATTATGATGAAGATCTCATGAATTTGTTAGGTAGGATTGAAGTATTTAATATCATATTCAATGGGGACTTGCTTAATTAGAGTAGGAAATGGCTTCTAAGGATTAAAGTAAATAGGTCCTTGATGAACTTTAGCTAGCTCATAAGATTTCCTAATAGCTATGCACACTTCAGCAATCTACTTTGTTTAGGGCATTTGTCTGTTGAGATCCTAATAAAAAATATTTTAATGGAAAGGAATGTTCCATTTAGGTTTAATAATTATCTGGTTAACATCCCAAGCTTTCAATTAGTAGTGGAAAGAGGCTAAAATAAAGTGAGTAGTTGGATTTGAAGCTTTTAAATGCATGACAAGATTGAGGGCCACCAAAGATCCCAATAAAAAGACTTATAGTAACGTTGAGATTATTAAGAAATAAGCTCTTAACAATTCTTAAGAAATTTCTTCTAAAAAAACAACAATGCTTAAGAATTGCTCTATTTTGTACTTAAATTCAATAGTTTCTTTACAATCCTCAAAGAGCATTTTAGTAATTGAATTAGATGATCTCAAGAATTTGGTATAATTTTTTTCATTCTTGTGTAACTATTCTTAACTTGTGCAGCAGATAGGTACATTCTAACATCTTAACATTATGTTAAATAGCAATACATGTGGATTCCACGAGGCGTTTCAAGATTCTGAATTTGTCGCTTTCTTTTTCACGTTAGCCCAATGAAGTACGAGACCCTTAATAACTCGGTACAAGTTCTAAGCACCTCTGGAACAGCAGCCAGGAATAAAGAAAGTGGGGTTAGGTTCTGCAGATGGCCCAGTAGGCGAGACTTGAAGAACATGAAGCGAAGTTGGGTAGGAAATTACTGTGATGACCAGAGTTCCCTTGGATTTTGGGGGTCCATGTCAAACCATTATAAGAAAAGTCCATGAAAGAACAGTCACAAGATTCTTTATATTAGAACAGAGAGGTTTGATCCCAGGTATTTCAGCAGTTAATGGAGTCTATGAACAGAGAGATTGAAAAGGACTGGGACTCGGTTCGTGTACATAACGCAACTCTCAAACAAACTTGCGTATTTGATTGATAATTAACAAAAGATTGTCACTTTGTCAACTCCAAATACGATTCACTCCGATCATATAACTTGACGCTTACATTTACCTGTCTTTTCCATATATTATTTTCCTATATATAGCTAAACTTGTCACTTAGTTCTCCACATGCATTACCAACCAGTTCTTATAACCACCCAATCGTATAGTTCTTGCACAACTTTCATGGCTCGTTTACTAAGTCTTTATGTCTCTATAAGCTTAATTTTTATGCTGGCTCTGCCGTGTTCAGAAACCAGAAAGTTGATGATGTTGGAGAAGATGGATCCTTTTCAAAGTACACCTCCCCATGTGTTCGCTTCAAATTCTTCTTCCATAAGTAAGACAGATCAGGCAGTGTCTATAACTGCAAGGCTAGGCTTATCCACTTACCATCATCCCAAGGTTGATCGCATTTTGCAGTGGTCGGTACCAAGCCCCGGAGCTGGGCATAAGCCATGACTAATCAACATTGACTTGACATCTTACGATAAAAAATTACCAGTTTCGAATAGGTATACTGTTTCTGCTATCTTATCATTTTCAGTTGTATGGAACTTTCTGTTCGATGGATTGGCACTATTTAGGTGGGTGATTTCGTGTTACAATTATAAAGAGAGAAATTAATACAAAAGACCCATCTCTTGCAACTCTTTATTAGTCATTAGAAATGTAACAGTAAGTCATAATTTATTAGTCTTCTACTTCCCATGCACCCCTTTATGCAATTATATGTTTAACAAGTTTTTTAGTTGTTTACTTTACATAACGCACTTCAGACATGGACCGAAGAAGCCGTTGAATTGATACTTTTTGCTCCACAGCGTCATCCCTAAAATGAAACAACTGCAGCAAGAAGCCGCTTTAGGACAAATTAATGAACGAGCTTTTTGTCTTCACAAATATTGGGACAACTAAAACAGACAAAAGTTGAAACTATCGCCAAATTTTAACTTTTCTTCAGCCCCATAATTTTCGTCGTTTAAGTTGAAGGACTCGTAGCATAATTAGTTGGCAACTTCTACTTTAAAGCAATCAATCTTCCAGAAACCCAGCATTTGCTTTAAACATTCGACTGTTGGCTTTACCGCGTCATCAAGAAGTACAAGTATAGTTCGACAACGGATTCAACCAGAGGACCCTTATTTCAGCAATTTTGGTAGCCACTAAGATTAGATTACATTATTTAAAATATTTTTACACATAAGAATAGTTTAGGTGATCCAATCCCACCAAGGTCCCTGTTTCCTGTTGGTGTTTTGGTTGTTCCAAAACTTGATTAGTTCATGCGTTTTCTTTTGTTTTTTAGTTACTAATGGTTTCATGCAACGTTCATCTTTATTACCATAACGTTTATGATTATTATACTAAACGTTACTTCTCTTAATGCTCTCTCAGTTAACGTTCATCTGGTTTTCCCTATATATATTTGCCCATCTTGTTTACTAAAACACACATATATGCACTCATCTCTCCTTCTTTTTAAGAGAAAGAAAAACACAGCACCTTCTCTCCTGTATCTACCTTACGCATATACACTTTTCATCAATCACGCACCTTTTTTATTTGTCCATATAGAGTGCGCAATTTCTTTACAAGATAGACACCTTTACGCTTTCTTTCATTTTGTCACACATATATTTGGTAAGTTATGCATCTGTCTATTTTCTTTTTCGCTCGCGAAGACAATTCCTACTCTACCCTTTGGAGTACACCGAAGCTAGTGGAGAATGTGTTAACCCTAAGATTAGATCCCGTTGTCCTATTACACTGTAGAATAGGAATTTTCGATTTAGGGTTGTGATTTTTCATGACGCCTTGCATTCAAAGAAGTCATTTCAATTTTATATTATTGCTTTTTCGTTAACAATCTAAGTCAGAAATTTTATTGTTGCATTGCTACTGTTTGTTGGAAATTACTGTGATTTTACTGCTATTTATTTATTTTGGTAGAAGTCAGAATACGATGCTATTTCTTAGTATTGTTTGATTATTTCGTGTGAGACATTTCTACTTTTGAATTTAATATGTCATCTGCAAATAAGACCAACGTGGGTTCTGTACTTATTGTTCCCCACATAAGTTCAGCCCCTATCATTGTAGCCTCGAAAATTACATCTGACCTAACTAGAGTAGAGTCTCTAGATGAGAGAAATTTTAAACGATAGTCTAAGAAAATTATGTTTTATTTTCAGCAATATGAAATCAATTATATACTGTTTCAAGAGATTCATAGTGACAATACTAACCCTAAGATTACTAAGGATAACCGTACCGTTAGGGGAATGTTGCTCAACTATATGATCAACCCTTTGTTTAATTACTACTGCAAGTATAAAATTGCTAAGGAATTTTGGAATGCTTTAAAAGTAAAATATGGGACGGATGATGTCGGTACTAAGAAATAAGCAGTTGCTAGGTGGTTAAAATTTACCATTGTTGATGATAAGCCTATTATGGATCAACTACATGAGTATGAAAATCTAGTTACTGAAATCCTTGTCGAGGGTATGAACATGTGTGAGTTGTTTTCAAGCTAATGCTCTTATTGAGAAACTACCTGTCTCATGGAATGAGTATAAAAACCAGTTGAGGCGTAAGAAGAAAGACATGAAGCTTTAGGAATTGATAGGACATATAAAGATTAAGGATGTCAACTGTGCACAAGATAAGACCAAAACACTCACCCTTGTCCCTACTGTTAAGGCTTATGTGGTAGAATATAGAAATGTTAATAACTTTAAGAAGAATGGTGGAAAAAATAAGTCTTTCAACAATAAGCAACGTCAATTTAAGCACAAAAGGATTGATGGCGACTATTGGTAGTGCCACAAGTCAGGCCATCCTGCTGCCAATTGTCAAGCTAGAATCAACTATGAGAAGAAAGTCTAAAGACAGAAATCGCTACAGTTCAGGAAAGGAAACCAAACGAGATACCAACTAAGCCTCAAGTTAATATGGTTGAAGTTGGTGATAACGAAGAGATCATTACTGCCATGGTGTCCGAAGTAAACCTTGCTGAAAATTTGGTCGAGTAGATCGTTAACACAGGAGCCACACGTTACGTCTGCACCAACAAGGACCTATTCAAGGAGTTGAATGATTCTGTTGATGGTAAATTCGTATACATGGGTAACTCTAGCAAAGTTCCTGTCCAAAGAGTTGGCAAAGTCACTATCAAACTCACTTCTGAAAAAGTGTTGGCATTAGAAAATGTTTTATTTGTTCCCGATGTACATAGATACTTGATTTCTGGTGCATTGCTTGACAAAATCGGTGTTAAACTACCCTTTGATTCTGATAAGCTACTCCTGACTAAGAATGGAAACTTTATTGGAAAAGGGTTTTATAATGGGGCTTATTTATACTTGACGTTGAAATGAATGCATCTACTTCTTTTGCTTATATTGTTGAGTTTTTAGACCTATGGTACTCTAGAATTGGGCTTGTGAATGTGAAGTCAATTAAGAGGATGCAAAGCTTAAACTTATTACCTAACCAGATCACTAATGAAATGGAAAATTGTCAAATTTGTATGGAGGCTAAGTACTCTAAGAAACCTTTTAAATCAGTGATTGAGAGAGAGTCACAATTATTGGACTTGGTGCACACATACTTAGGTGATTTTAAGAATTGTACGAGTAAAGGAGGTATGAGATATTATATTACCTTTGTGGATGATTGTTCTCGATTTACTAAGATTTAGTTATTGAAAAATAAAAGTGATGCAGATGAAATGTTTATGAAATACAAAGCTGAGGTTGAGAACCAATTGGAAAGGAAAATTAAGAGATTATGATTTGATCTAGGTGGTGGGTATAGTTTTGATTTCTTTGCTGATTTTTGTGAAAAGTTGGTATTATTCATAAGCTTTCAACCCCTTATACACCTGAACAAAATGGATTGGTATTATTCATAAGCTTTCAACCCCTTATACACCTGAACAAAATGGAATAGTCGAGAGGAAAAACTGAATACTTAAGAATATGATGAATGCAATGTTGATTTCCTCCAGTTTACTTGACTTTATGTGGAGGGAAGCTATTCTTTCAGCATTTTACGTTATAAAGAGAGTCCCTTATAAGAAATTAGATCAAACCCTTTATGAAATTTGGAAAGGTTATCCACCTAACTTGTGTTTTTTGAAAGTGTGAGGGTGTCTTGCTAAGGTTTCTCCGCCTAAATATAAGAGGAAGAAAATTGTGCCTACGACCGTTGATTCAATTTTTTTGAGATATGCCTCTAATAATGCTACCTATAGATTTATGATTAAAGAAGATGGATCTAACACTTATGGACCTATTATAAAGTCAAGAGATGCAGTGGTTTTTGATAATATATTTCCTATGAAAGTGAGTGTGCAAGTTTTTAGAGAGTCTGTCCCTAGTTCTTCTACTAATGATGAAATAAAAGAAGAGGAAAATATTAACCTAAGGAGAAGCAAAAGAGCTAGAGTACCTACTAGTTTTGGTTATGAATTTATTACTTCTTTTGTGGTGAAAACAACCTGAGGAGATAGATGACAGTTTTGTGGTGACTTATATTATTGAGGAAGATCCCAAAACTTATGAGGAAACAATGAGATCTGTGGATGCTACATTTTAGAAGGAAGCCATAGATAATGAGTCAGAGTCAATCATATCTAATAAAACTTGGGTTTTAGTTAATCTACCTCGAGGGAAGCCTTTGGAGTGTAAATGTATTTTCAAAAAGAAATTGAGACCTGAAGGAACCATTAAGAGGTATAAGGAAAAACTTGTGATTAAAGGCTTTAAACAAAAAGAAGGATTGGACTTTTTTGACACTTACTCTCCTGTTACTAAAATTGCATCTATAAGGTTGTTGTTTGCTATTTCCTCAGTATTTAAACATCAAGTGCACCAAATGGATGTTAAGACAACTTTCTTGATTGGTGATCTAGATGAAGAAATTTATATAGTTCAGCCAGAGGGATTTAGAATGCCTGGTC
The DNA here is from genome assembly GCA_027478365.1 of Erythroxylum rufum. Taxonomy (NCBI): domain Eukaryota; kingdom Viridiplantae; phylum Streptophyta; class Magnoliopsida; order Malpighiales; family Erythroxylaceae; genus Erythroxylum; species Erythroxylum rufum. The sequence continues at coordinate 48,007,838 of JANIHZ010000005.1, forward strand.
AATAACAAAAGGTGAGTAGGTTGGTTAAGTCTTTGTATGGACTTAAACAAGTTCCCAGATAATGGTATGAGAAATTTGACAGTGAGATTTTCAAGCATGGTTTCACCTCTTGTGATGTTCATTCTTGCACTTGTGCGAAATCTGATATCAATGGCTATGTAACCATAACTCTCTGTGTGGATGATATGCTTATTTTTTGTTATAGTTTATTTGTCATTGATACTGCCAAGAGTTTGCTAAAGTTTTCTTTTAATATGAAAGAGCTTGGACCTATGGAGTTTATTTTGGGAATCAAAGTTGATAGGACTGACTCTAGTTTTAGGTTGAATCAAACTCATTATGTTGAGAAAAATTTGAAGAAGTTTGGTTACTATGATGTTGATCAAGTCAAGATGGTGTTGCTTTAAAGAAAAATCTTGGTGACAGTGTAAACCGAGCTGAGTATGCTAAAATTCTTGATAGTGTGATGTTCTTGATGAATTATTCTCATCCTGATATTGCATACTGCGTGAGTAGACTTAGTAGGTATACTCATAATCCATGTCAAAAGCATTGGAATGCATTGATTTATTTGTTGAGGTATTTGAAAGGTACTACACATTATGGATTATCTTTTAGTGGTCATCCTCTTATATTAGAGGGGTATTCTGATGCTAACTGGGTTAAAAGAGTGATGATATACACTCTACCAGTAGTTATGTTTTTACCTTAGCAAGAGCTGCAGTGTCTTAGAAATCATCCAAGCAAACATGTATTGTGAGATCAACAATTGAGGCTGAGTTTATGGCTTTGGAGTTAGCAGGACGGGAAGCTGAGTGGATAATGAATCTCTTAGCAGATATCCCGTTTTGGGAAAAACCAATTCCTTCTAGGTTCCTTTATTGTGATTCGCATGCTACCATTCATGTTGCCAAGAACAAGTCATATAATGGCAAAAGTAGATATATCATATTGGGAAATAAAATTTCATGTACTTTAATTAGACATGGTGTAATTTCTCAAGACTATATCAAGTTAGAGAGAAACTTAGTGGATCCGTTTACAAAAGCTTTGTGTAGAAAACTAGTTTCAGATCATGCTAAAGGGATGGGTTGAGCCCAATTGTGTAGTAACCTCGTGATAGACACCCAACTTGGGAAACCAAGTTTAATGGGTCAAACGAAGTTATATGGTGACTACTTACTTGTAAATTATTTGTGGAATAATACTGAAATATTCAGTTATTAAATAGTGTCTTTTAGCGTTACTTTACTGTGTTTATTAAGGTTACATTGTTTAATCCTTAATGAGTTCCATAGTACAAGTTTGGGTGGTGTGAGTAGTACACACTTGATAAACTCACCTACGTGATTGTGAGGGGCTGGCCACCCTCCTATGAGAGTATTTGGGCTATCTCTCTAGAGCGATCATGAGACCAGGGCATTTTGAGGCTGTTTATTTCTTTAGCAGGTTCTGTCTCCAAAATTTCTTAGACACCAGGTTCAAGATTTAGTTCACTTAGTTGTTCGTCTATTTTTCTCCTAAGCTGTTATAATTTGTTTCTCAAGTTTTGGACCAAGTGGGAGATTGTTAGTGTTTTGATTGTTCCAAAACTTGATTAGTTCATGTGTTTTCTTTTATTTTTCAGTTACTAATGGTTTCATGCAACGTTCATCTTTATTACCTTTTATTACCATAACGTTTATTATTATTATACTAAACGTTACTTCTCTTAACGCTCTCAGTTAACGTTCATCTGGTTTTCCCTATATATATTTGTCCATCTTGTTTACTAAAACACACATATATGCACTCATCTTTCCTTCTTCTTAAGAGACAAAAAAAAAAAAACAGCAACTCTCCTTTATCTACCATACACATATATACTTTTCATCAATCATGCACCATGTTTATTTGTCCATATAGAGCGCACAATTTCTTTTCAAGATAGACACCTTTACACTTTCTTTCATTTTGTCACATATATATTTGGTCAGTTCTGCATCTGTCTGTTTTCTTTTCCACTCACAGAGACAGTTCCTACTCTACCCTTTGGAGTGCACCGAAGCTGATGGAGAAGGCGTTAACCCTGGGATCAGATCCCGTTGTCCTGCTACACCGTAGAGGGGGAATTTTTAACTTAGGGCAACGATTTTTCACGACGCCTTGCATTCAGAGAAGCCATTTCAATTTTATATTATTACTTTTTTGTTAACACTTCCCTCTTTGCCTCCTTTGATCTTGAATCTTACCCCACCATTTTCTTATTAGTTTATGCCCTAAACTAAT
>JANIHZ010000005.1:48374965-48395647 GCA_027478365.1 Erythroxylum rufum
ATAACTGCTTCTTGATTCTTTAAAGAAACGGTTATTCACTTGAGTCTTATAACTAACTCAAGCTGATGCTTCTATTATGCTTTCGTCTGCTTTTCGCTTCGTCTGCTTTTTTTGCTTCGTCTGCTTTTCGCTTCGTCTGCTTTTCTGCTTCGTCTGCTTTTCGTTTCATTTGCTTTTCTCTTCGTCTGCTTTTTGCTTTGTCTGCTTTTTGCTTCGTCTGCTTTTCTGCTTCGTCTGCTTTTCGCTTCATCTGCTTTTCTTTTCGTCTGCTTTTCTGCTTCGTCTGCTTTTCACTTCGTCTGCTTTTCTTATTTTGTTTGCTTGTCATCAAAATGTAATATTCGTAAAGTCATTTTGACTTAACAGAAAGTATGCATGTATTATTATTGATCAATCAAAACGTAAGCTATCATTAATGAAAATTCTTGCTATTTTTAAAAGAACAGTAAGTTTAATTTTATTATAAGCAACATCTTTTTAGATTTTTTTTAACGATCACCTAGTCATTTAATGAGAAAGTAAACACCTTGTCATGAATGTCACCTTGTTACTCAACTAGGTTAAGTTTTTTATCTAGCTTGGTTGGAGTGTCATTCTAGCCTTTTGAAGTGAAGAAATCTTTTTTGGTCATGAATGCCCCCGATTACTAAGCTATATCACAACTCTCAACTAGTTACTAACTCTATTTTTACCCCAATTTTCTTAAAAAGGGACAGTATAATAGCAATTTTATTTAACACATTCTTTTTATTTCTTATCCTACCTCATTTCTTCTTAGTCAATCACTCTCATGAAAGGTTACTAATAATTTCTACCAATTTAAATGAATATAATTATCAATGTATCCAAACAAATGTCATAAAGTGAAATAATAGGTGTCATATCCTAATTAACATGCATATTCTTCCTAAAGACACTTAACACACAAAATTCACAAGTTAATATGCCTTTATAATTTAAATGACCATGTTTGAAAGTAAGTCAATTCCATTCAATTCATACTGTTGGCACATTAACACAATGCACACATCATGCAACAAATTGTTCACATAATGCCAACCTAATAAAAAAATAACACAATTCAAAGGCAAAATTCACACAGAAATGATATGCAAGTGCATATATGTCCCCACACTTGAAAAAAAACATTGTCCTCAATGTGGAAACAGAATTAATAAAAATAAAGAGAAATAATGATAAACAAAAAGCAAGAGCAAGAATACTTATTGCGATTGGGTGTTGATGGTGTAGGAGATGGAACTTAGACATACTTCATGTCATGAACATCCTTCAATTCAACTCTCTATAAAACAAACATAAAGCATAAAAGATAACAAAGCACTAAGAAAATAAAACGAAAATACAAATGAAACATATCCTAATTCATGAGTTACCTCCTAGTTAGTGTTTATTTAACCTTGTTAGCTCGACAAACCCATCCTATTTACCATAAACCTAGGTCTATAATTAGTGGCTTGCTTCAACTTGTGTCTTCCCATGATGATTTACTAGCCTATGAATAAGCCACAAGTTGTAAGATAATAAGAAGGATATAATTGATCAAATTAAAAAAATCAAAGTGAGTTTATTAATGCCCTTTTCCATAAAAAGATGTCAATAAAATAAGGAATGATAAAACTCCCTAAATCTTCAGTTAACTCCAATAGTTTGTCTTGTGGGAAGGTGAACTGATCTTTTTCTTTTGCAAGCATCTTTGCCCATTATTCTACTTTCTCTTTGTGAATGAATACTTCCTTCTCTTCTACAACCGTTCTTTCCTCTGTCCTTTATTCTTAAACAACCCAAATTTATTCCTTGTTTAATAAGGAATTAAAAAATAACTAAAACCATAATAAGCTACATTAAGTACCAAATCCTATAAAAAAAGTCATCAAAGTTGAAGAAAAATCATCTTAAAATCGTTCTAAGAACATAGTCTAATTAGCATTTAGCACTTGACCGCCCTTATTACCATTCATAACTGTTTATAGACATCTCTTCAATAAGCTTAAGGGTAGCCTCTAGAGTTTGACTGTTGAACGTCCCACTAACTGTTACATTAATCATCTATTTTGTTGAATATATTAAACCATTACTTGCATCTGTGTTAGTAGGACCTAATGTGGGAACTTCTTCAATAATCCTTTGCATCCTTCACTTTTCATATAGTATTTCATCATCAAAATGTAGGTACACATAGATGTCATTCCTCAACTTTTCCATAAATGCCAAATACTTGGCTAAGAATTTCTTAGCTATGTTTTCTAATATCATGACTAAGGTTATAAGTATGTGTTCAACCAATGTTAAGGTCGATCCCTCAATAAAAAAGAAAACAACCTCAACCTTATTGCAACTTTGGTAGCTCCACTTATCATAAAAGTTTCATAGATCTCTAAAAAGTTAGTGATGCATGCATTAAGATCTTTATCCAGTAATTCATCAAATTAAAAATACTATTGTAGCATTTAAATCATATTTGGCTTGATCTCAAAGTAGTTCACATTGATTTCCAATCTTATAATACTATATTGTGTCCCTATTGGAGGCAGTTTTGCATAGCTTTACTCATCCTTTATTGTATCAAGTTGTATGTCTTAAGTTTCCTTCTTAGTTCAATCTCTTTATTTCTTATAAATTATTCTTTCATATTCTATGTCTTCTTCAAAGAAAATAAAGAATCCACTTCTTATCATACAACAAGTTCATGCCTAAAATCAAAGTATAAAAATAATAAATTTAAAGACAAATAAAGAATAGAAAAATAAAGAAATTAAAAACTAGAATAATAAATTTTAGGCTTTTAATACAATCCTTACCAATAGGACTGATGAAATTCGATATTAATCTAGGATCATTTTATCAAAAAAACAAGTTATTCCAAGAAATCAAACACAAAAATACACAAAAGAATATATGAATCAATACCCTAAAAAAAGATGGGATCAGAGGTGATAGGATTCTAAAGTTTATCGTCCTTAGTAAGCTGGATAAGATCAACATTTAATAGAGAATCTAACATAAAAGTTTCTTTAAGAATAAGCATGATAAAAATCTCCAAATGTTTTTAATTCAACAACAATAATTATCTATCAATTACAAACATCAATAAACTTCTTATAGGTATAAAACCTAAAAACTAGAGTTTTATAAGAAAACAAACATTTAAAATAATAAAATTCTAGCTAATTATAACATAAGTCTAGCATTTGTATTAGACAACAATCAACACGATAGTTGTTTTCATAATAAACATGTAAACCAAAGACAATTTTGACTCTAGTTATATATCAAAATCTAGTAGTAGTTTGTTTATAGAATCTAAGCTGTAAAACCCAATAAAAGACTAACATCAATTTACTTCCAAGTTTCATATTGGTTACATTCTATAATTACAATCTCCAACTTTTTCTTGATACTTGACTTGACCTTTTGTAAGTTTTCTAAGCCCCTCTCTTTACCTCCCCTGGGTAGAAGTTTTTTTAGTTTGGTTCATTAATTTGAGTCATGTCATTTCCCCTCTTCTTAAAATGATTTATGCTCAAATTAACACCTTCATCTACAAACTCAGATAGCACTTAATGCTTGGCTAACTATGTGCCTCTCATTTTTACTTTCCTTATAAGATGTGAGTTACCCCAAGCTTTCGCACTTATTTTACACTAGCTTATTCTTATAAATCTAGATTTGATCTTCATATATTTGCTTAGGTGATAATGGAGTAATGATAAACAATTTACGATTCGTAAAAAAGGAATGCATGTTTTTATACCTGCCATATATGACTTTCATATCAAATTTCCATGATTGCCCTAAAAGAATGTGTTCCAATTTTAATAGGAACTATATGACATAATATCTCTCCTATATACCTCCCAATTAGGAAAGAAATGAACATTTGCTTAGTTACCTTAACCTTTTTACTCTTATTCAACCTTTGCAAGTGTTTGAGTAGTGTTCTAAAGGCAATCACCTTAACTTTATTTTGATTAATAAAGCAAAAGGTAATTTTCATTAATTTGATGTTCATTTATTTATGAATTGATGTCGTTCTTAAATCGAATTAATGAAGTTCATGATACAAAACATAACATGAAGGAAATCATAATGAGATCATGATAATGAGATTCCTATCATGTAGAATTATATTAGTATCTAAATTATCCCTAGTCATTGGATTAATGAGATATGACATTGTTAATCCGGATAAACTAGCACATGTTATACTCCTTGATTTGATCAAGTAGTCGATCTCATAAACTATAAACATGAGATGTTTAAAGTTAACATGTGGATGCTTACTAAGAGTAGTAAGTTCATCGGATGACTCGCTATAAGATTATCATATTGATGATCTATCAAATGTTAGTAATTAATCTCATCACAATAATGGTGCAAATATCCTTAGAATTGAGGTACTCAATGATATCTTGGATACTGATCTTATGCTTTGACAACATTCCTTGTTGCCTCAAGATGAGGTTGCTCATAGGGTGGTGATTAGGTACAACTATTAGTATTCGAAGGTAATTGGGTAGTCAATAAAATATTCACCACTCCTGATAGAAGGGAATGATACCCATGGCCTCTTGTCGGGGTAATTACTTGGGAGTCTCTGGCCAGAGTTTTTATGTGTCATGAAGAGAGTCTTTAATGACACATAGAGTAATGAGATCTCCAGGCCAAGAACTAACATCACTTGGACTAGATCTGACATAGTCAGTCTAGTGGGGGTTGACACATAGCCCATACTCTAAACCAAGTGGGGCATAGGATGGTGAAGGGATGAATTGCACAGTAATTGACTATGGAAAGGTTTGTACGTCGAATAATGAACTATCGAAGAGTTCGAGTGTTAATCCACTTATATTCTGGTAAATTGGTATCATCAAACTCTTTATGATATGCTTGGATTAAGAATTATTTCAAGTGACCAAAATAACTAAGAACCTAAGGGTCACACGCATAAAATATCAGATGAAAAATGAAGAGTGCATAGTTGTCAATTAAGCAAGCCACGATCGTGGCTTATAGGCCACGATTGTGACCTACTTAATGACAGGTGGTACATAAATGAGTTCTTCACTTATGTACACACCAATTTTTAGCTAAAAAACACACTCAATAGAGAGACTAAGGGTCTAGAAGAGTTCTGAAACTTGAGAGGAGTGATCTTGAGAGTTATTCATGCAATCTTAAGCAATTATTTCATGAGATTAATTGAATGAAACTTGGTCTTAATCTAACTCTCACTAGAGCATCTACTTGAACTCGTGTTGTTTGGTGCTCTAACCCCCCTTAAACACTGATTTTTCTTCATCTTTGCATGCTCTCTAGAGGCCAAGGAAGGTGTTTGGTGTTTGCTACAACCCAAACAAGGAGAAGATTGAAGAAAGTAGGAGTATTTGCAAGGTACATATCCTGTAGTTTCATGTTCTTATAATCTGTTTATACATGCACATAGATTATGGATTTTATGGGATGTCATGGGTTTGGAATTTTGATTCCAACGCTTTCGCTGCCTTGCCATGTATGTGATGCATGAATCCATGGCTCTCCAACAGCAAGTTATAAGGTTTAGAGTGTCTTATAGTTGGCAATCCTGATATCTCCACCAACTCTACAATGGTCACATTAGTATAACTCCCTCCATCTATGTCATAAATTGTGCAAATCAAATTAATTTAAGCGTAAAAATAAAATAAAATATTGGTGTTTTGGACACATGTTTCTCTCCATATGGTCCTAAAGGGACACAAACTTGCACACAACTGTGTGTTAGCTGTGTTCAATCAAGATTTTTTGATTGCTTTTTTTTTTTTGCCTATGTTCTCTCTAATTCTTGACAAATCTTATCCTAAAGCAACATTTTATCAATTTCCTAAAATCATAACATAAATTATGCAAATCAAATTAATTTAATCATAAAACAAAATAATATACTAATAAAAATTTGTATGTCTTACATACATTAAGAACTCAAAGCTTAAAACACAAGTATCAATGTGAAGCATGTCAAAAGATGAAAAGATTATTATTATTCAAAATTTAGTTATCTGTACTTCTAATTTAATTAAAATACCATTAGTTTTATGTAACATGTGGTGTATTAATGCCACACAGACATAAGTAGAGATAATTAGTGGCCTTATGTTTGTTAGATGACTATTAGATGTTGAACTATAATGAGAAGAATTTAAACTTAATGGAACATATTTTTCAGGATGATTGGTGGTTTTGCATAATGAGCTCTTCGATTAAGTGTAGAGACCTCAAGTGGTCTTTAAACAAAGGTTTGTGTTCTTATGAATTCACTATAAAACAATTATGAGAAAAGAGATCTATCCTCAAATAAGAGGATGAATGATAGTTCTAAATTTTATTTGTTTGGATTGATACGTGGGTATGATGACTTGAGCTTGGAGTTTATGCAAAACAAGAAAAACTCATCATTTTTAGTAAGAGCTAGATGGTATAAGAGATTAAGTTTAAGAGACATAATGGTGCTTTGCAATTATCTTAATTTCTATGGTTAGGACTACCTAATGCAATTACACCCGCATGAAACTACAAACATATGTATATTATATGGATGACAATATTCATATGGTTGACCATTTAAATGATATCAAATGTAATATTTGTGAGCAAAATATATAGGTCATTGGTTAAATTACAAGTTAAGTTTGCAAATATTATAAATTAAAGACTTCACAAAATTATACATTGTTAAATTGTATTTTATGAAAAATATTTTTTTTATAAAAGATAGCAAGAGTAGGTAATTCGTCCTTGTAACTCAAGATAAGATAGTGATATATGTGTTTCAAAAGGAAGACTAAAATTTGTTTCAAAAAGAAGACTAAAAGCAAATTTTCTTTTTTCTCCATTTTAAAGATGATAATTAGGGTTGCAATGAGTTAAATTGGGCCTAGCCTAGTTATGGCTATGTTTGGCCCAAATATTTTTATTTTAGCTCGAGATTGGCTAGAAGCCTAAATAGACTTGGATCATGCAACCTAAGCCTAAGTCCGATTAAAAGAAAATAATAAGTTAATAAAAGATAACGTCCAAGTAAGGCATATATTTACAACTCAACACCATTTTCCTCTATTCCAAGTTTGTGGTAAACAACAAACACGAGAAACTTGGAAGTAAAATAAATTAAAAATGGCTTAAGCATACATCACACCTCAAGGCCCAACTACCACTCCTTTTTATAACATTTTGGAAACCTCAAATGCAAAAACAACATAAAAGCTGCAAGTTCCACTTGAACTTTCGATTTAAATCTCATAACAAAAAGAAAGAAAAGATCAAAGAATCAAATCAACAAACAATTAAATAGTCAATGATAAAGACAACCAAAATTAAAAGTCTAAAACATCTCACAAATTTCAACTTTGAAGAAACAAAAACCTAACTATAATGTGAAAACTAAACTAAGATCAATCGCTTGAGAGGACACAAACTTTAGTGAAAAAAAATGAAAATTTGATTGTGGGATATGGAAACCGAAAGATCGAAGCTTTATATAAGAAACCTAAAATCCACCAAACAGGCATTAAAACTTAGACAAATAAAGGAAAAAAAAGATCATAATACACTAGTAGATTAGTACAACTAGTGATAAAAGGAGAAAAAAAAAAGGAGAAATTTAATCAATTCTTCAAATTTACAAAAAGAATTGTTGTATTTAAGTGGATTAAACATAACAAGTGAAGACATGAAGGCACCAAAAAATTAGTCATTTTGTATATGGAACAGGTTTGAGCTTCAAGCTGGTTTAGACTCTAAAGTTTGACATTTAAAAAAAGAAGCTTAAATTTGAATTAAAACTTGATCTACTCATACTAAACTCATTAACTTCATATTTGACCGGACTCAAAACCTTTTGTTATTCCTAATGAAAATCATAAATTATGCAATAAAAGTGATATGTAAAAGTTTAAAATTTGGATAACTAATTACATAAAATAGTATCCCTATAATATGATATTAATTTTTATGTATTGTTGACATGATATGATATTTATTTACATTGGATTTAAAGTTTTATATAAAAATTTTTTCTTAAAATATTTTGTTAAGAGTGTTTATTCATCTAAAATGCATTATTAATTTTTAGAATAATATCTACTAAACCATATAATTACTATATAAATAATTATTACATTCTAAATTTAAATAAAAATTAGAAATTGAGTTGAAATTATATTAAGCTACCATTTCTTTGTCCATCCTTTTTTTTAATGTGATTTACCTACGATTAAAGATGCTTAAGATCTGTTACGGATGGGGTGTTGTCGAACGGGTGCATGAAGAATTTAATTTAGTACGGGACCAATCCAAAGTCCAAAACGCCCTGGCGCTCAACAATCGACAAAACTTTGTTTGAATTTGGGAGTTGTCCAGAGAGTGAAAGCGAAAGACAAAAGACAAAAGATGAGAGAAGAAGAAATAGAGAAGCTGAGGGGTGTGGTGCGTGACTGCGTCAGCAAACACCTCTACTCGTCCGCCATTTTCTTCGCCGACAAGGTCGCTGCCCTCACCAACGACCCCGCCGACATCTACATGCAAGCTCAGGCCCTATTTCTCGGCCGTCACTACCGTCGCGCGTTCCACCTCCTTAATGCCTCTAAGATCGTTCTCCGTGACCTCCGTTTTCGCTACCTTGCTGCCAAGTGCCTCGTACTCTTCTTCTTTAAACAAATGGTTCCATAAATTTCCTTGCTTTTACAAATAACACAGACAGGTTTTATTGTTTTCGGAATTTTTTATGATCAGGAAGAACTGAAAGAGTGGGATGAGTGCCTCTCAATGCTTGGTGAGTCCAAGGTGGATGAACATGGGAATGTGTATGATACGAAAGATTACAACGACATGTACTTGGATAAAGACGGTGAAGATCGTGAGATCAATGTGAGCTTTTATTTTTGTCATTTGGATAGCCTCTACTAGTATTGATTTTATATAGAATATTTTTCTGTTGTTCGTTTGCTATACTTGATATTCCATCGTTCTGCAACACAATTCAACCTGGAGATGACTTAATAATAGTCTATAAATTCGTTTAGCTAAGAAAAAGTTCTTGAAATCTGCTTTGCCTTGCTGGCTAATTTTCGTCATTCGATCACATTATTTCTATTAATTCTATCCGATGCATTAATTGAGGCTTTGGAGACTAAAGCATTTATTTATTTCTACTGTTATCTGGATGGTTAAAAGTTGCCTTCTGTTCGCTGCAGATTTCTTCAGCAATATGCTTTCTAAGAGGCAGGGCTTATGAGGCTTTAGAAAATCGTACTCAAGCTCGACAGTGGTTAGTCTTTCTTAGCTTTTCTATGCATAAAAATTATATATGTTTTTGTCATTTAGAAAGCTTTATGATTATTTTCCTACGGAAATTGGAGTCCATATAGTCATTTCTATATACATATATATGTGTGTATGATTTGATATGTAATGGTAAAAGTATCTAGATGATAAATGACGAATGTTGTTTTTGGAATGAGTATTAATAAGCGTAATTATTTGATGTGGACAAACTGTATTATCCATATTGAAAGAATGCGAGATTTGAGAGGATTTTAGTAGTTAAAAGGGAGTTCTAATTCATTTGTAAATTCTCTATACACTCTTATTTATGAACAAGTGTAATGTTGCATATTGTCTAGTAATTTATAAATATCGTCTAGATTCCACAAGTTAATAAAGATGATAATTCAATTCAATAACGATAGATTTAAATTTTTTTACCGGGAACTTGAACTGGGTTTATTAAAGAATTAATTTGAAATAAGCTATTAAGAGGGAGATGGGTACTATAGTTAGATCAATGTTTGTTCTTACAAGGACCTTCATGCTTTTATGAGAAAACAACAATAGTGAGTTGACAGTTTTGGATGTTTAAAAAATTGGTAGTTGTATCAAGGCTATGCTATTTGTCCCGTCGAATCAAGTTTGTCTAGTTTTGGCAAATTGCTCATTGATTGGATTGTTGTTATTAATGTTCTTTCATCACAGAACAAAAAATGAATAACGAATTCTGATGCAAAATAAAAAATGTTAATTTAATTCTTCTTGATAGAAAAGGAAATTATTTCCATTTTAGTTAGGTCTAGTAGTTTAGGTTTTTAGCAAGGACTAATAAGAATCCTTATTGAATAAGGTTATGTTTTTATTTTAGAAGTTTAGTGGCCTTTCTTATTCTATTAGGATTAGGGTTTCACGAAACTTTTCTATATATATATGTTATGTTCAACGTTCAAGAAAGAAGATAAGACTTATTTCTCAAGTGTGAAACTTTTCTCTCTAGCAGTGATTCTTAGATACTTAAGAGCTCTATAAGTGATTTCTAGAAATCTATTGATGTGATTTTGTTATGAATAAAAAGAGTTAAAATAGTATTGGGTTGAGTGTTGTTATATGGGACTGAATACAAGTTATATTTGAATTCAATTTGAGTATGTTCAATTATAGTTACAGAGTCCCTTTGTATGTGTCAATGTAGTCAAACGTAGAGTTAGATGAATATAAATTGAAACTCCCTCTCATTTTCTTTCTGTCTTTATGTGTTCTTTCTCTCTTTTTCTACTTTTTGGATTCTTCTCTCTTTTGTTACTTCCTTCTTTTATAAAAATTCTTATAATAATTGGTATTAGAGCTTCGATTCTACTACTTGTATCCATTTGTCATACTCATACTAAACCTTCGATCGAGTTTTGTTTATGGAAAATCTTTCTTACTTAAGTTATTTTATGTGTTCGAGAAAATGCTTAAACTATGTTATATACAATAAGTGCTATCGAACATATTTTATGTTTGATATTGCATTCTTGACTTGTAATTTGATAACATTTTTGGAGAATGATACTTATTTGAGAATTGTAAACCTCTTGTGAAATCAACGCGTGTTAAAATTTGAGGTCAAGTGAAAAGCAGTACGTCTATGATGGAAATTAAAGCTATGTTCTTTGAGCATGTTCAATAACTTGATTTGTCTAGTCTGGGATTAAGGAAGGCTTGGAGGAGCTTTAGAAATTTGGGAGCCATATGGAGAAGATTGTTGAGAATGATGGAATAACCACTCTATCTAATAAGGGTAGTTTAATTCAAGTTGTTGTTTCACTTCTGAGCAAATCTGATGAAAACATGGAAATCAAAAGTATAGAAATGTCAGGAAATAACTTGTTAGAACTGCATAAGGTACCCAAGATCATGTCTCGACTTTCGTCATTAACATGATGGGAAGACCTTTGGTAGATAGTAGAAGTGAGGCATCTACTTGTGAAGATTTTATTAAGAAAAGAAGGTCTGTATATGACTCAAATTTCATTAAGTTAGAAATTCATATAATTAAAGAGAGAAAGAAGAGTGATGTTGGTGAGGGTTTTACAAAAATGTTCAAAATCAAAATGAAAGATACCAATTCAAATGTAAAAATACTACTTTTGGTGTTATCTATAAAATGTGCAAAGGATTTTTGGAATTAAGAAGACATTGTACTATCTCAAATAGTTCACATATTGTGAAAATTATTCGATTGTTGGAAGAAAAAACAAAAGAATCTAGGCAACTTCCTATAGTTAATTCTTTTGAAATTGGATGCTTTGACTTTATGAAAGAGTAGGGTGATACCATTAAGATCAAAGTTGATGTTGGTGAAGGAATTGACTTTACCACTCAATTGACATTTGTGATGTAAAGGGAGAAGTGAATGAGAACATGCATGTATTGGTCATTCCTACTGATCTACCCATAGTAGACAATACTAGTGTCATGATTGAAGGTATAGAAGGCCATAACGAAGGAAGACTACCCCAACTTGTTGTTGTAGACTCACTTGAAGCAAGCAATGATCTCAAGGATGTTATACCTGAGGTTAATTCTTTCATTTCCATTTCTGGCCTCTTGATTGAAGGAGCAAATGACTTTGTATTAGATGTGGATAACTATGTACAAGCATGAAGATAAAGGATAGATAAAGAAGCATGTGCTTGAAGAATTTCCTAGTGAAGGGGAAAGTGAGGTACCCTAGGTCACTTTAAAAATTAATGGAAACAAACAAGAAGAATTAGGAAGCCTTGTTGCTATCATAGGTGAGATGGAGAGCAATATTATTAAGCCTCTTTACGAAGATATTGATTTGTCCGTCATGAGTTTAGAGAAATATATGGTGGAGGGCTTATTTGATGTTAAATCTTATGGGTGACCAATTTATCCTGAAGTTAGGCATACAACGTTGATTGGAGATGGTCAAAGTGATTATGAAAAGACAGAAATGAGAAATGTGTTGTAGCTAGAAATAGTGACAACCAAAGTACAGAAAACATAATAACTCCTAAAGTTAATGCATTAAACTACCTGCTTCGTGTTAACGATGTTAACAACTAGTAGTTGTGAGAAAAGCTGTAACTCCTCTGTGTATATATATATAATTGATTAACCCTCCTCAAGATGGAGCATAAATAGTAATCATACCCAGCTTGTTACATATATAATCAACCTGATTCCCCTATAATGATTTGGTACAGATATCCGCTAATTGTTCTCCAGTTCTCACATGACTTAATGAAATCAAAATTTGTTGAACTTTTTCTCTAATAAAATGGCAATCAACTTCGATGTGCTTGGTTCGCTCATGAAAAACAAGATTCTTAGCAATGTGAAGAGCGGCTTGATTATCACACCATAGCTCCATTGGACTTGTGTAAACAATGCCTATCTCATCAAGTAATTGTCTTAGCCACATCAACTCACATGTGGCTTGTGACATAGCCCTATATTTTGATTCAACACTTGATCTAGCTACCACCGTTTGTTTCTTACTCTTCCAAGAGATCAAATTCCCTCCCATAAACACACAATAACCTAAAGTGGATTGTCTGTCACTCGGAGACCCTACCCAATCTGCATTTGAAAATGCTTCTATCTTTCTATAATCATGATTTGAATAGAGTATACCTTTTCCAGGAGCTCGTTTTAAATATCTCAAGATATTAATTACTGCATCCCAATGAGATGTGCGTGGTGTACTCATGAATTGACTTACTACACTCACACAATAGGCTATATCTGGTCGGGTCATAGTGAGATAGTTAATTTTTCCCACTAATCGCTGTTATCGCTTAGTGTCCTCATGCAATTCTCCATCTTCTACACTAAGTTTCAAGTTTGGTGCCATAGGAACTTCCCAGAGGTTTGCATCAATCATTCCAATCTCTGTTAACAAATCAAGAACATATTTTCTTTGGCAAATAAATATTCCTTTTTTTACACCTTGATACTTTAATGCCTAAGAAATATTTGAGTTGCCTTAAATCTTTTGTTTGAAATTGACTTTGTAGGAAGTCTTTAAGCATTTGTATGCCTCTCTCATCACTACCTGTGATAATTATATCATCTACATAAACCAACATTAATATCAGTCCTACATTAGTCTTTTGCCAAAATAAAAGAATGATCATAATGGCTTCGCTTTAAGCCAAAGCTAATAAAAATTTCACTTAATCTCCCAAACCAGGGTACTTCACTTAATCTCCCAAACCAGGGCTGTGGTGATTGCTTTAAACCATGTAAAGACTTTTTCAGTTTGCCCCTTTATTACTCCCCCCTGAGTAGCAAAACCCGGCAGTTGCTCCATAAAGACCTCTTCTTGCAGCTCGCCATGAAGAAAAGCATTCTTGACATCAAGTTGGATTAAAGGCCAATGGGAAGATACAGCAAAGGAAATAAGTAGATGAGTAGAAGACATTTTGGCAACTGGAGAGAAGGTTTCCATATAATCAATACATACATCTGAACATGGCCTTGAGCTACTAACCGAGCCTTCAAGCGAGCAACAGAACCATCTGGATTCATCTTGATAGTATACACCCACTTGCATCCAACTGCCTGCTTCCCAGGAGGTAATTCAACCAAGTCCCACGTTTGGTTAGCATCCAAAGCATCCATTTCTTCCTGCATTTCTCGTCTCCACCCTCATGAGAGAAAGCTTCCTTTCAGACTTAGGAACCATAATTAAGGAAGACATAAAGGAGACTCATAAGAAACAAATGAAGATATAGGGTATTTACAGGAATGTTTACTTTGCGAAGAGCAATGCGTAGTTTGAAACTTGGATCTCGGAAGGACACAGCTGGTGGAGGCAAAGAGTTCTTAGAAGTGTCATCAACTTATGAATCTAGATAACGGGAGGACCTGCAGAAGGAAGAGATCGCCAAGAATAAACTTGGGTGATAGGGGGACAAGGGAGTGAAATGTCCAAAGGAGGGGAAACAGACTCAATTCGGTGAACTTGATAGATAAGAAAACCATCCTCAGGGGAATAGGGAGACTGCACATTTTTGGAATATGGAGTATTTTCAAAAAAAGTGACATCAGAGGACACTAAATAACAATGCAATTTAGGAGCATAACAGCGACAACCTTTCTGGAGTCGAGAGTACCCAAGGAAGATACATTTTAATGCTTTAGGATCAAGTTTGGAGACAGATGGACGTGTGTGATGTACAAAGCAAGTACAACCAAAGACACAAAGAGGCAAAGAACCATTAAGGACAACTGAGGGCATGGGATTAATAAGATAGCAAGCAGTGGAGATAGCATCAGCCCAAAACCCTTTTAGTACTTGCATTTTGAATAACAATGCGAGCAACTTCCATATGGTGTCGATTCTTTTGTTCGGCAACTCCATTCTATTGTGGGATAACAACACAAGAAGATTGATGAAGGGTACCTTGTTGTGACAAAAAAGAAGTAAAGGGGGAAGAGAAATATTCCTTGGCATTATCACTGCGTAATATTTTACTTTTGGAATCATGTTTGGTACGAATCTCAGCATAAAAGGTAATAAACCTGTTAAAATAATTAAATATTATTTCAGAATATTCACCCTATCAAGACAGTTATTAAAGATATTATTTCAGTAACTATAAATAGTTATTACAAAAGCAGTTATGTCTGTTTTTATTTGAGGCAGTTACCAAAGCAGTTATTTCTGCTTTGGTGAACCGTGTACTATTAAAAGGGGAATAACCCCTATTGTAAAGAGTTAATGAATGCAGTCTCTCCACAAAACATTCTTTGTAGTTTATTGACAAAACCCATCAAATATCTCAGAACGACTTTTTATTAAATAAAGCCAAGTATTATTGGAGAAATCGTCTACAAAAGTAATAAAATAACGAAACCCCAAGTTTGACACAACAGGACTCGGACCCCAGACATCTGTGTGCACAATTTCAAATCTCTCTTATTGACTAAAGTGAGGAAAATGTTGATGTTTGGAAAGCTGGCATGACTCACACTTAATGGAATAATCTTGGAACATCAGGACATAGACTCTTTAAAGCCTTCAATGAAGGATGAACAAGACGACAATGTAGGATATCTGGAGGGACGATATTAGAACAAACAATGGGACTAGGACCGCGAACTAAATGAGACTCCAAGATATATAGGCTGTTGGACTCTTGACCTCTACCAATAATTTGTCTCGTCCCAAGATCCCCCAAAAAAAAAAAAATTGTCTGGGTAAAATTGTACAGAACAATTGAGGGACTTGGTAATTCTACTAACAGATAATAAATTAAAGGGGAGGTCAGAAAGGCAAAGAACTTGAGATAGAGGGAGTTTCAAAGAGACAGTGGCAGTGCCTTTGCCAAGTATAGAAGCAGCAGAACGATTGGCTAGAGTAACTGTGGGTAAGTTGTTCAACGGGGTAAATTTGGATAAAATACCTGTGTCTCTAGTCATGTGGTCAATGGCTTCGGAGTCTGCTACCCAATCATGAGGAATGGAGGACAGACATCTAGTGAGAGTACCTGTATGTGCTAATGTGGCAGCGGCATTAGATGAGGAAGAGTTCCCTCTCATAGCTTGAAATTGAGTGAAAGCAACTAATTCATTTGCAGTCAGATTGATTCATCTGCAGTCAGAGTGATGGTCTGAGTTTGCATCTCCTCCTTCTTGGGGATTGGGTCATTATCGTGTGCTACTATACAGGCCTGTTAAGTTCTCTCCTTATGTTGTAATTGCGGACAATTGGCTATTACATAGCCAATTTCCTTACAGTAAAAACAAGATCGGGCTTCTTGTGTTTTTCTTCTCGCATCTCTTCCACCACGACCCCCCACATCTTCCTCCTCTTATCTCCTCCCCTACCTCCTCTATTGGAGAAAATACTTGCAAAAGCAGCATTTTTTGACTTGGATTCTCTAGGAAACTCAGATGTAGTTCTAAGAACTCGATGATATGCCTAAGTTAGAGTTAATTGGTCCACTCTAGTAAGAATTTGGGATCAGATATTGCTATATTCTTCTCCAAGACTCATCAAAAAGTCCATAGCCCCAATTTGATCACGTTGTCTCTGCATTTCTTCCACGTTGGCTGTAATGGGCATCACCTGATTTAATTCTTCAATTAATTTTAAAAAAAAAGAATAATGGTCTCCTATGGGAGTGTCTTTCTTTTCTATCTTCATAATATCATGTATTACCTTATACATGCGAGACAAGTCAACTTTGGCCATGATATAAAGATTCCAAATGATCCCAAATCTCCTTAAATGATTCACCATTTGTAGGACCCTAGGATCCAATGTTTGTCTTAATAGGCCAAATAACCTTTTGTCATCTCTAATCCATTGTGATTATTGTGTTCATCTTGTGCAAAAACGTCAGTCATGAGATGGTCTTCCTTCATCACCCCTACATAAATGCCTCTACAGATTTACGCCACTTAAGATAATTGTTGGCACATTCTAGTTTCCAATCACAGATTTTGGTTGGAGCAGGGATTAATTCTGCCACTGCCTTACCCGGAAAGAGCACCATCATTGCCCTTTCAATTTCATCCATATTAACTTTCTCAACATTACTTTTGGTCTTCTCTGGATCACTAGTTTCCATATTTGGTGGAATGTCGACTCAATTCTCCAACGTCTCCCTATCGACCACCTCTGGCTGTTCAGTCGTCGGCGTACCCCCTTAGGCTGCGCGACGAGCTTTAGTTGTTCACATGCTGGAGTCAACCCCTTTAGGTTGCACCTCTCTGGTGCCAATAATAACGCCGCAGCTGCCGCTGCACAGTGGTGCGATGTCACCAGTCGCACATTACCATACTCTCAGCCCACGTTGGGGCTCAAATTGCCCAAATTGAGAGACTTGAAATAACCAACCAGTCCTTAACTAGAGTTATCGATCCTATCTGAGTTGAATTGAAAAGAAAATTTTGGGTTTTGGGTGAATTTGGGAGTTAGGGTTTTGGGATAGAAGGGATTTTGAGAACCAGGGGAGTTAGGGTTTTGGGACAGAAATTGGAATTAGGGGTTTTGAGAATCAGGCTTTGATACCATGTTGACGAAGTTAACAAGTAATATTTTGGGAAAAGCCGTAACAACATTATGTTAGGCTATAATGTGTATATATAATTAGGAGTTACAATTATAATAGGAAAGTGTATCTGTATCACATTATCACATCCTTTTAACACTTTCTATTGCATTATGATTCACCATTTGTGATGTATTTTTCTTTGTTTAATAATATTATATTTTTGTTTAAGAAAAAATTTGTCAACATCATATTTTGCAAGGTCGGATGGCATAAATTTTTAATTGTGACATGTGGTTTTGTAGTTGGAATAGAAAAATGATTCTAACAGTCATAAAGAATACTGATATACTTACCAAAAAAAAAAAAGAATACTGATATGCTAATGCTGCCAACTTACACTTGATAAATTTATTGATAAAGGTACTTGTACTTTTGTTCAACCATCATCATGGCTTTTATTTTATTTATATGAACTTAGTTTCTGATTTTATACATTATTTGATTACCTTAATTTGGCAATTCATGCGTGGAATTACTTTTTCTTTAATTGTCAGGATTCTTGACTTTAATTTTTCTTGATGTGCATATTTGTGATAGAATAATCCTACCTTTCTTGGTCTGGCAGGACTTTGCCAAAAATCCCCAGGGAAGAATTTGAATTGATATTTGATGAGCTGGATGATAGTCGTGATTTTAAGGTTAGTTTTGGTTATTAACTGTTTTATTTTATTTTGGCAAAAATGAAATAATTACAGACAGAGAAATGAAAGTCTGTACATTCTACATTCTCAACTATGTACAAGAATTGCTATAAACATTAAGTTTATGGTGTTTGGTGGAGGCTATTAAAATACTGCTTTTTTAAATATATTGTTCCTAGAATTGCAAGCTTATAGGTAGTGCAAAATCTTGTTGTAGATAAGCTGGAATTAGTATGGACTATCACGTAAAAGGAATAGGAGTAGTGCAAAATTGCATGTTGGAACTCATCAGCTAAGTCTCATACAAGGAATAGGGGACAACTATTTATTAGCTCTTTAATATGGATTATCACGTGCATAAAAGGAAGTTCCATAGTGATACTAGTGTTGCTTTTGTACTAGAATGTTGGAGGGACCTTTATGCAAAAGAGCGTAGTTTATAAAAGAAATAAAAAGAGGGCAAATTAATCAATTACAAGTTCTAATTTGGTGGGATGAAGAGTAGGAGTTGTGGTTACAACAAAGACAACAAGGGCTAAATTAGTTTATGCTAGGTTTTCCTTATTAGATAGGAAGTAGTAAGCTAGTTATATTATCTTAGTTGAAGATATGTTATCATAAATGTTTAGGAAGTAAGCTTATTTAATATAGGATACTTATTAGAGTATGATTCAAATTTGTTTTGGATATTTTAGATATTAATCCTTTACTAATAAAATAAGGATTCTAAGAACTTTATTTATATATATGCGTGTGTGTGTATACTCAACCTTCCAATATAATAAGATCCTGAATTTTTTTCTATAAACTTGAGTTTTCAATTAGAAGGTGTGATGTTTTCTTCTAAAGTGATTCTTCGACCCTAGGTTCCTAGTTCCATACCTTTCATTACTTGTTTATTTCACTAAATTTCAGTGCTTTCAACTTGAATTTCCAGCTGTATCAAATCCTAAAATTGTAACCTAAATTTCAATCAATTAAACCCTAAAATCCAACTATATCCAAATTTGGAATTCCAGTATCCCAAGCTGAAATCCAGAGCTAAAATCTGAATCAATAGAACATATTCCTATTGTTTGTGAATTTTAGCTCCTAGTTGATATTTTTCCATTTGTCCTACATCAATTTGGTATTAGAGATTTGGTTCACAATGGCAACAAATAGTGAAGGATGTATAGAAGATTATTCAACAGCGTAGAGCGAGATGAAATCCTGTTGAATATTTTTTTTTTTTAAAGGGTAACAATGATCCCTGATAAGGTATTAAAAAACCAATTGACATGTAACAACTCTCACATTTTTTGGAGAGGTTAATCTTGAACTTCATTCCCTAGAAGTCAAAACTCCAACAAGAAATAATTTTGCAAACCAACTACTTGATGTTGAATATGATGAAGGTGCTAATATGCAAGACAAAGGAACTGATATCAATCAATATCACACAGCGATTGGGCAAATATATGAAAGAAAATCATATTATGATTTTGATTCCTCAAATCTAATATACACTACCTTAGATAAAGTGTTTGTTCTCGGTGGTGAAACTATTAACATCTCTTGTCACTAGGGTTAATTGAGGCTAGTTAAGTGTCTTCAATTCCCTTGTGTCTCAACTTAGTTTCTTAACCAAGTTCTCAGCAAAATTTTGTTGAACAGGTTGTGTACACTTAGAAATTCTATCAAACACCTGATCTGCACTTCAACATGACATTCTATTCAAGTAAACATAAGCACCGAAATGGTTTTTCAGGACATTTTCCTCCATTGCAGATTGCCCATGTTAGCAAGAGGAATAGCTGTTAATCTGTCAAGTAGTATGAAGAGACGACGGGGATTGGAGTAATACTAGTTTATGTGGTCTCAAAAGTACCCCTTAGATAACAAGATGTAGACGATTACTAGGAACCACAACTCTTTGTAATCTAGACTTTTTGGATTATCCTTGACCTTTTGTATTCTAGCTGTAATTATCTTTAATCAATGAAATCTTTAATTTTCAAAAAACAAAGATAAGTGTATTGGACTGTTCCAGCAAGTCCACGAAAAATTCCAACCAAATTGTTAAGCTTCCTATCCGTATACCGTATGAAAGGGCAATGGAGCCAACAGCTGGCATTACTGCAGCCTAAAGGCTTTGTTTTTCTGTTAGAATGCTAGTACATCTAGAAGAGTGAGGTGGCAGGGTTGTTAGGATTCTCTGTCATGGGGGTTGGGTATAATAGGAGCATGAGTGAGCTAGGAGGGGGCATTGGATAATCTGGCAGGTTGAGTGTGTGGGAGAGTTTGTCACCTCTCAAATGTGGTCCTTAGTCACCCAATATCCTCTTCCCCTATCAATAAAATCCTAAATACTGGCATTCTCTACCTGGGTTCATCTATCTATTTATCTATTTCCTCTTCTATTGACATCTATTTGCTGAAGTTTCATACCCCAAATCTGGGCAAAGATAACCGATGAGAGTCTCAGGTATTTCTTTAGGAAATTTTAACAAACATGTTCTGGGTATTCACTTTAATTAGGGGTGTTTTTCATTAAGAAGTAAATGAACATAGAGCATATATATGGAAGTTACTTGTATTAATGTGTCAACAATGATAATACATGAAAGGAGGGTTAGAAACATGCTAAGCCAACCCTTTGT
>JANIHZ010000005.1:48608632-48626071 GCA_027478365.1 Erythroxylum rufum
GCCCTTATACATTCTTACAACATTAACACTTAAATTCCATAAATCCATGCAATAAATCTTCCTAATATTGACATGCTAATTAAACTCCAAACCAAATAAATTTATCAAACCCTCAAAATAATTTAAATCATGCTTATTCAATAAGAAAAGAATTCAGGGGCCAACGATTGATTTCTTATGCAATGTGATATAAGTGAGGATCACTTCTTTCTCCATACCGTATTTTTAACTCTTCCCAGAGATCTTGTGTTGTTGTGACTACCGTGAATGAGTTTGTGATTTCCTTGTTTAGTGAGTTCAGTAACCACGTCATTACCAGATTATCTTCTGTTACCTATCATCTGGCTTGAGCAGCGCCATCGTTGGGTTTCTTGATTTTGCCATTAACAAAACCTAATTTGTTATTGGATTTTAGAGCTATGATCATAGATCTGCTCCATGCCAGATAGTTGTTTTCGTTTAGTGGGGTGGTGACCATGAGACATCCTGAAGTGTCAGCGGCAGTGGTTAAGTATGCTTTTTCTTCGATTTCTTTTTCAAGATTCAAAGCTGGTGTGTCGTTTTGACTTAAATCCCCAAAAGTTTGTGTCATTTTTTATTTGGTTTGGTTTTGGGTACTGGGGTTTGTGTGGGATTAGATTTTGCTTTGATACCATGTAGCATCTACAGTAATGGGATAGATGATGAAGAAATGCTGAATTTCTTACGTTTGTTTTGATCATCTATGAGATATATATAGGTAAGGTGTTGATTGTTCATGTGCCTTTAACAAACTTGTAACAAACTAACACTAACTTTACATATAACAAACTCGTAACAAACTAATGATGGAAAGATGTGTACTATTTCTGTAGGAAGGTTGCGTGAGAGAAGAATGAATGGATGTTATAGGATGATATGCTACAGTTACTCTATACTGTTATCATGGTCCTGAGTCTATACTAGCAAATTACATTTAAGTTAAAACTTTAATTACCACTTACATATGCTCTTATTGTAAATAATAGCATTTGTATTTATTGACGAAATTTGTAAGCTTTAACCATTAACTATTTGACAAACATAAATTAGATAAGAAGAGAATGCACTGCAATACACGCGTAGAACAAAACTTAAGCAAAAAGCAAGTACACTTGTTGATCTAAAATACTAAAGTACAATTTCATCAAATAACAAGCT
Source organism: Erythroxylum rufum (assembly GCA_027478365.1). Taxonomy (NCBI): domain Eukaryota; kingdom Viridiplantae; phylum Streptophyta; class Magnoliopsida; order Malpighiales; family Erythroxylaceae; genus Erythroxylum; species Erythroxylum rufum. The sequence continues at coordinate 48,609,812 of JANIHZ010000005.1, forward strand.
ATAGTAGAATAATCACAACCGAGTATTCTAGTTTTCAATTTATACCATGTTCTAGTTGGAGTAAAACTTGAGATTATGGGTAGAGACACGACATAGAGTTTTCTTTGTTGATGTACCTAAATTACAATCCTAACTTTAATAGAGAGGACTCAATTCAATTGTTGAGGCATTCATTAGGGAACTTCATTAAAAAAGATCTTGTAAGCTTCTAATAAAAATCAGAGCTCCAACAGTCAATTGGTACAAAGTGGTGTGGTTTAAGCAAACACTCCCAAAAGTTTCATCATCTTATGGCTCGCTACTAAGAGGAGGCTAACCACATTGGATGGGCCATTTAGCAATTCTAACTTGTCAATTGCTATATCCACTGCAAATAAGAGCCTGATCTATTAATCACCGTTTTTTAATTGTAAATTTTCCTTTTCCATATGGGAGAAGACTTAAGAGCTCTATGATCTAACTAATTTTAGATTACCCGACTACTATTGATTGGATCAATCAAAGGCATATAAGGTGATTTACTTATTTACAAAAATACATTTGGGAATACAGTTTCTGCTATATTAAGAGAAAGAATTAGAGAGTTTTCCAAAGAAAGGTATCATAATGATAACATCTCCTTTAAGAGATATAAAAGCTCAATAAGAGAGAAATGTATAAATTTCAAGTTCAATATAGCAGTAATATAGCTACAAGTTATGGTATATATCTCCTTGCTACAGTCATGAATAACAACATTGAAGTAATATATACTAGGGACGAACAATTATGTCCCTAGCACTAATGGATTCTAATTTAAAGAGCTAAAAATTCTTAGTGGATAAATACATAGTACTATAAACTAAACATATTTACCTCCAATGTCTAGCTGAGAAGATTAAAAAGTTATGAACTAATGCAATACAAGTTGTCTAGATATATATTGTTAATGAATTGAAGCTCCCAATTTTTTTTTCATTTACTTGGCTAGTATGAATTTTGCTCCATAACACATCATCTTGTAATTAACTCCTTATTCATTCAATCAATCATTTTATTTCTAAAAGATAATATACATAAGTTTCTCTTCTAAACCTTTAGTTTGAATCCTTAGACATGCTAGTGAGCTCAGATTTGAACACTACTCATATGGGTACCTTAATGGTTTTAGAACCTAAAAATAGAAAAGAGAATTGACGTCCTAAATAAATGTTAAATAAAGGAAATTATGACCATAGATTTTATTGTTGATACATTAAATTCAATAAATTGCAAACTCATTATCCTCATAACTAGTGAGGAAATACCTGGGTGAACACTAGAAATATTAATGTATTAGTTATTTTTATATTGCATTAATTAACTAATTAAATTTGTAGGCTAAATAACTTTTAAAATAGGATCAAACTTAATTTGGAGTGATTAAGAAGTCTAAGTTACGCATGAGATCCTCTGTGCCCATTACGGTGTTCCATTCATGTCCCATTTAATTTTATTCACACATTTGTGTAGGTCCTATGTAAATATGTAGATAAGATTTAATGGAACAAAATAGGAACTAGTTTGTGGGAACAGATGATTTAGTCCCCCTAAGTTTGGGGGTCTCCAATTCAAATAGAATCACAGTATGTTTCTCTTCATGTAAAGTACATATCACAACCTTAAAGTTTTAAATTACATGGTTTCTTAACAATAATGACAAATCTTTGTTGATATACAAAATTTATGTTGGGCACCGTTTCCGGAACCCAACTCTTCAGAAAGCCATAACCAGCATCGCTTCATTTTCTTGCTCTGATACCATTCATGTTAGATCCTGCTTGGCTTCAGAATCTAACTCTTGCTCTACATACATAACTGAACTACTTAAAACTATCATTTCATTTCTTAAAGCAACAGAGTTTGAAATACTTTGATTACATAACAAAAGCCACACCATTAGCTTATTATATATATATATAATACAAAATAGCAAATGAAAAGTAGCAATCCCTTTAGGCTCTCGAACACTTGATCTTCTAGCTATAACCTGAGGATGGGGACAGAGAGGGGGTGAGCTTGACAGCCCGTGGGAACAATTTATAACAAAAGAATAAGCGGAAACCTTGAAATCATATTTTCTTGTCTTAGAAAATATCCTATGAAACCATAAAAATGCTTACTTTTCAAAATTCTTGCCGTGCAGTCAAAATTCATAACTTACAAAATATGAATGCATCAACTTGACAATTCACAGATGCAATGCACAAAAAAATGGCTCGAGAGTTTCGTGGAACAGAACGGATAAACCGAAGTTTAAACCATGAACAAAACTAGTCCATTTTTAGATCTCGTGGGCCCACAAGCGGGCAGCCGGGATAAGGCTATACGTCGACGTGCACGTGACTAACAAAACATTCCTCTCTTGCCCAAGCAAAGCACATATTCATTTCATGCTCAAATCATTTTATCAAATGCTTTCATACTTTTCATTCACACAAAATGTCATGACATTTCTCAAGGCGTACATAAAACGTGTCAATGTATTTCCATCTTTATTTCTAAATTCATTAAAAAGTTCATATACCGAATCACAAAATGATGTTTCAAATCATTCATAATAATAAATGCAATACTTATGAAGCAATTGAAATCAGAAAATTTCTTTGATTTAATGAAAATAGTAGTGACTTATTGATTCTATTATAAACATGTACCCACCTTAATTTCCTTGCTTAAAAACTTGACTTGCTCAAAAAGCTTCTTTTCTTACTCCTCTTGCCTCTCTTGATCTCTTCATTCTTCACCAAATGAAGGGATCCTTAGCTCAAAAGAAAGCGCTTGTCTTCTTCTAACTTTTTCTCTTCTTGAACAATCTCAAAATCTTTCTTGAAAGCTAAGGAAATTGAAACCCTAGCTTGTTTTCTCTTCTCTCTCTCTCTCATTCTTTTTCTCTTCGTATTTCTCTCTCTTCTTCATGATATTTCTCTCTTTTCTTATCCACACATTTTGTTTCTCTAGAATATTCTCATTCCCGTAGTTCTTCTCCATTTATAAGCAATATAACACTTCTTTTTCCAATTATGCTGTTAATGAGTCCAAAAATTCCATTTTATCCTTTCTTATAAGCTTATGTTCTTTAAACTTAAGTGCCTTGCCAAAAATATCCTTAAACATTTTGACACATCATTTTCTTCTAGAAAATATCCTTCTTTGTTTTAAGTTTCTAACGCCATCGAAATCATTCAATTTGGTTTAGAGATTCAAAATATATACTTCAAACATTTTTGGACTGCTCATGTCCAAAACAGTACACTATACACAACTTCTGTCCAAAACTTGAAAGTCTTAGGAACTAAATCACAATTTACTTCCTTTAGATACCTTGTAGCTCTATGTCTCTAGTTTACCGTGAATTAGAAATCATCTTATTTGGAGTTCTAATGATCCTGATATCATCAAAATACTAAAGTATGTTCAGTAGAATAACATCAGTTCATAATACTTAGGAGCACACTCACTGTACCCGTCCCACTCTTTTCACTCAACCTTTCCTATTTCATTTTAGAAAGCTTTTATTTTTTTTAGGAGATATAGAGAAAAGTCTTACGAATCTAATGGTTCAAGAATCAAGTCATTCGGAGGTCTAGAGAAGAAGTTATGGTCAAAAGAAGCAACCATGTTTTTGACCTAACTCATACTGAACCTGTTTTGGGGAAACAGCCATAACTTACTGTACAAATTTCTAATTAAGGAGTTCTTCATATGGATGGAAATATAATTTCAATAGCTACAAGTTTTATGAAGACCTCAAATGCCAATTCGTTCATCTGATGGGTCAAAAACAAAAGCATAGGATGATGACGTCATTTTGAGATGATGATGATGTCATCTGACGATACAGATTGGAAAAATCTCCATAACTTTAGCTACAAACATTGGATTGAGGTGTTCTTTATATGGTTGGAAAGAGAATGTCAAGAGATACAACTTTCATGAAGACCTCAATGACCAATTCCAACGTTTGAAGGGTAGAAAATGGATCAGAAGGTGACAAGAAATAGTAACTGAGACGGAAGTAAAAGCAGACGGTCAAACTGAGACGGAAGCAAAAGCAGATGGTCAATCTGAGACGCAAAAAGTCAAACTAAGACGGAAGCAAAAGTAGATGGTCAAACTAAGATGCAAAAAGTCAAACTGAGACGGAAGCAAAAGCAGACGGTCAAACTGAGACGTAAGAAGTCAAACTAAGACGGAAGCAAAAGCAGACAGTCAAACTGAGACGCAAAAAGTCAAGCTGAGACGGAGTCTAAGGCTGAAGCAATCAAAAGGGCATAACTTTCAGCTCAAATGTCTAAAATTTTCATACTATATACCGTTGGAAAGATAAAAGAAAGATCTACAACTTTCCAGAAGGTAAATTTGCCAAAATCTATTTATATCAATCCCAATTTTTCCCCTAAAGTCCGAAGATGAATTTTCTATTCAACATACTACACCAATTTCTTAACTTCATGACAACTTTTGAGATTCTTAGAGACAGAATTGAAATTCGATGTCTTCAAACAAAATGTAGCCATATATCGCTATTTTAATTCAAATCAAGAATCATCTCGTTTGGATGAATAGAGAAAACATTGTGGCTTAAAGACTGAAGCATACTCAGTCAATATTTTCCAGATCATCTACCAGTTTCTTTCAGAATCTTCCCTTAACACAACTCATACCAAGATCATTTTTACTATATACACTCTTCATTCTTAACTTCATTTCAGATCAATGTCCTCCATAAAGAAAATCATAATCCATGAATAATCATGAACATGAATAACAGAACATACACGTATGTACATATTCTTCATTAACTTACTACACAAATTCAACTTCAAATTTGCTTTCATTTTACTGCTACTTTCACCTTAATTCTTTCTATTTCAAAAATCTCTTATCCATCAAAACACCATAGCAAATAATGAATTTATCCACTTTTATCATTCTCTACTTTACTCTTGTCTAAAAATTCTTGGCTCAAGAACTTTCATTTATTTGTTCTTAACTCATGACTAATCACCAAAATTTCTTATCCAATAGTTCTAGTCTTACACGAAAAGTTCGAGGTCCAACAATTTATGTAGCGCCCCCTTACCGTAGGGTATACACCGGGACGCCCGCAGGTCATTCCGGCACATATCCTACGATAAGAGAGAACTACGAACAAACACCACTATACTCCACATGGCATCATAATAATAAAACATCAATATAAAATCACAACTTTTTATAATCAAACCTTTTTCCATTTTATTACACCAAAAGCAGTAATGTACATAGTTGCAGTTTCTCATTGTTTGAACAGTACGCCCAAAAACCTAGTACAATATGCTACTAAATCAGAATCAATACAACAGTCCTAACTAGGTCATCCCAAAAGTCCCAGCTGACCGACCTGTGAGCCATAACCTCTCTCGCCAAGATGATCTACACGGCTCGAAAAGTCCCTCTGGAGCTAGGAGTCTACTCTTGATCCTGAAAAATAGGTTGCAATTTTGGGTGAGTTTGCGAACTCAGTGAGGAACCATCATCGATGGTCCACTCAATTTATGCAACATCCAAGCATAACACAATTATTGCACAATTTCGCATTCAGAAATACCACATGACGGTTATTTCACAAATTCACATTCAGAAGTACCACATAATCATTCAGTCAAATGCATATGAAATGTGTATGTGACACTGTCCCATTTTATTACGGTGTTGTGACATAGCGCCTGAACTGTCCTAATATGGGTGCATTAATCGGTGACCCTGTGGCTCTGAATCACGGTAGGCTCGAGGCCCTAATACGGTGAGCTTTTAGCTCTTGTTGGCTGCTCCGGTCACAACTGTCATTATCTGATCATGCATTCATGTATGAAATGAACATGTCACAATATGACAATATATGTATCACAATCAGCAACCGTATCACAATCTGTCACTTCAGAAGCAAGTAATTCACAGAGTGCACAGATTCACAACCAGATAATACTTCTATGTCATATCTCCCAATTCATCGGATCTTCTGTCCGAAATTCATATTCATAAAGAATCACAAAACCCACCATTATTCGCCACAGTAGACATATAGTAATTGAGAGAACCGTCTAGGTTACTCACCAATGGCTCTCGAAGCTAATGCCTGAAAGTCTCGGCAACGTCCGTGGCTCGACGTTCCAGCTTTGCCTCTATAACAGTCAAATATATATAACTATTACCAAATGTACAAGCAGAAATATTTAATAATGCACATGTAGCAATTAAATGTGTACAATGCATGTTCGTGACATTCCTAGAATTATTCCAAAATTATCATCACAAAATGTTCCTCTAAATTTCAGAAATCCATTGACACCAAAATCACCCAATTCGGATTAGAAATGAAGAAGTTATGGCCAACACACTGTCAGACCAAAAATTTAACCAAGACTAAACACTACCCGAACTTTACTCTAGAAATTGAGCATCTTAGAGGCTAAATTGAAATTTCATTCCTTCAAAACATTTGTATATATATGTTTCTAATTTAAGTTGGAAAAAGAATCACCTCATTCGGATCTCTATAGCTCAAGATATCTCCAAAATACTAAGACATGTTCAGACTTTTTCTATCGATTGTCCGACTTTGATCTAATCAATATTTTTCAATTTAATTCCAAAACTAATAAATCTAGTATGAAAAGATAGAAAATTTTCTTAAAAATCCAACGCTTCGAAAATCAGATCGATCGAAGGTCGGACGAAGAAGTTATGATCAAACGAGTGGAGGGAGGTCGGTCGGCCAAAAGTTGGACAGAAGTGCCGACCGGCCAGCCTAACCGACCTTCAAACTTTGAATGCTCATAACCTTTGACTCCGATTTCTAAATTAGATAAAATTGGTGTCTATGGAAAGGTAAAAGACAGCTCTACACTTTTCATGAAGGACTCAAAAACCATTTCGGTCTATAAAGGGGTCAAAAATTTACCCAAAGATGACCAATTGGTAATCTCCTCATAAACAGTACCAAAACTTGTAAACATCATAACTTTTGACTCAGAACTCTAAATTTTACAAACTTGGTACCGATGAAAAGATAAAAGACCGATCTACAAGTTTTAAGAAGACTAAATTAGCAAATTCAATCCAAATCAACCCAAAACAATTCATCAAAGTTTCAGGTCACAAAGTTCGGACTACTGTTCATACAGCACTTACAACTCACTTTTAAAGCCACATCCCAACTCCTTCCAGCCATAATTTGACAAAACTTCCTTCATAAGAAATGTGGACAAACTCCTTAAGTTTAATTCAAGACAAACCTTGCCTCATTTGCTCAACCACACAAAGAGTTATGACCAAAACACTGAACCCTATACACATTCCATTTTTTCAGCTTTTCTACCTAGTTCCATACCTATCATTCCACTACCAATTCTACTCCAACTAGCATGCAATCTAGCCAAGAAATCAGCCATACTTTCATCAAATCATCCACTTGCATAAATAGCCACAAAAATGGCAGCACCCACACAATTGTCTTTCCTTAATTTCCATTCATCTAGCATCATAAAAACCAACCCAAAACCAATCTAAAACATGTTAATTCTTTCATCCTCACACAAACATGAACTTATACCCCAAAAAATTAGACCATGAGCATCATGAAATGAATGCACAATACATTGCATTTAATGTTTCTAACTACCAATTCATGCATTAATTGAACAATCAAGACTTAAAACACAATCTTACCTAATCAAGCTTTTAATTTCCCAAGTCTTTCAACTTATTACAACTTCTTAATTTCTCTTCACTATACACGACATCATCATCCTAAGGGAGAAGGTTTATGCTAGACCCTCTTTAGGCAAGCCAAAGGAAGAGAAGCAAGGTGGAAGGAAGATAAAGAAAGTGGGCAAGCAAAATCACAAGGAACAAAGAAGAGGAGATCATACGAAAGTGGAGAGAACACCAAAAGAATATCAAAACCCTTTTTTTTTTGTTTTCAAGGAAGAAGAGTCGTGAATGTAACAAACCAAGAGCATTAAATGAGTTTTATTAGGTTTAAGAGTGTCATGACACATGTCATGACACTTGGCATGTGATGAGAAGAAAGAGTCAAATAAACCCTAATTTAATCCATCCAATTCCAATAGCTCAATTTCATAAATCATAAAATCATTTACTTCAATTTCCAGTGCCATTGGACAGTAGTTTCCAGCACCGAAAACCATTCAGTCCGTCACTTGGCGATTTTTTCGATCCGAAAATTTTCCTCGAAAATTTCCAAAATTGCCCAAAAATGCAAAACTCATAACAGTCCACTCCAAATAATTTTTCAAGCACGAGATCATATTTAAAAATTACATTTAAGCACATATACCGGGAAATATCATAAATGCATGTACAGTTATTATCAGTGCAATTTCACTATTCACGTGTACAGATATGCATAAATATTTCAGAACAATTCTAAACACTCTTAACCCTTTTCAAATTACTATTCCACCCTTTCCATTGGGAGTGGGATGTTACAATTTAAGTCAAATAATATATAAGTATGCTAATGTTGACGAATCAACATTTTCTTATTAAAGTTATAAAACTGTAGAAACTTGGTCCTTAGCCATCAAAAAAAGTTGGTTCAAGGACATAATGACATGAATGATTTGTCTCTTCAGAAGCTAAGAAAACTGATTCTGCGAAGAAAATGTCTGTCCAAATTTCCAACTTGAAGGAACAACATTGAAGAATTCGAGGCTTTTCCCGTCAACCAAAGTGAGCTTGAACGATAATTTCTGGCTTCTAAGATCAATGCTGCTCTGCCAATAAGCACCCCAATTTCTGTGCATAGGCACCCATGATCTTGTTCTTGAGCCTCTAACCCACGCAACCTTAATGTCCCCACTTCCACCAACGTTGGAGATCATGATCAAGTTGAAATTTGATTGACCCCTCAAAGTGAATCGAACGCCTCCCCTCCTATGGCATGGTACCCTTCAGTTGACGGACATTCAATATCAAAATTTTGGTTAAGAATACTCTTTTAACCCTTGAAACAAGAAAAGTCAAAAGTGTTGTTACGTACCTTCTGTAAAAGACAGGAACTATGCCTTCGTTGCCTGGAAGGGCAATACGGAAAAATGCTGGCATGGACATGTCAAAGTGCTGGCGCGGAGGATCGCACCACCCTCCGATGTTGTTTGGAGGGCAAAAGTTGGTGGCAGTGATGGTCACAAGAGCACCCGGGAGGCACCACTTGGGGTCAACCCTGAAGTTGCACTTGACTTGGTAGCAAGCACCACATGCCTCCCCACCTTTGAAAAGTGCACCACTCACTGCCGCGGTGTTCACTCCGAATCCAGCGTGGAAAGTATTCTCATACCCACATGCTCCTCCTGGTACAAGCGAAATGAGAAGTCGCTTCAAACGACATTGTAAAGCTGATTGAAATGCATAAATAAATTTCTGTCCCCTTTCCTCAAAAAAAGAAAAATGTTTTGGCATGTTGATGAAAGAAGGTAAAATGCTTCATCTATTTTTATTTTTTTCCTTTATAAATGTGCATTTACTTCTGACATCTTCCAAACACTTTAAGCAATATAATTACTTACTCCTCCACTTTTTTACTAAATACTTCTACATTTATCTGTGCCATTAATGTCAACTACCACCTAAAAATTACCAACTTTTAATTGAATTTAACGCTCCATCAGCTTTGTCAAACACATAAAAATATACTGATTAATGAAACTTAGTTGATATAACTTAGAAACTAAAGTTGGACGCACAAATTGGATACTGAATTTAAAACTTACAAGGTAAATGAGCTATTATCTATTGTTATCCGAATAATCAAAATAACTATCCGTATTTTATACATCCATATAAGCGACTCCCAGCCTGTTTTAAATGTCATACAAAAATATGCTTCGCAAGTCTAATTAATTAAAAAAAAGAGCACATAACATTGCTGGAAGAAAGTAGATCCATTGGAAGTTCTACGAAGATTGCTCAGACTTATGTGTTATAACTTTTACTGATGGTATGCAGCAAGAAAAAAGACAAAACTAGATGTTACTGTAAGATGTACAACTTCTTTTTCTTTTTTCACTGCAATCATAAAATGTGTTTGTTAGTCACTTATAGCTGCAATTTTAGATTACATAAATTATTTGGGAAGTTATAGTTCCTACATAAGTTATGTTACCTTGAGCACATCTTAACAAGTTGTTGCACTCTGTCGCTAGCTACGCACTAGCTAGCACAGGAACTTAGTGAGACTTACCGAGGGTGGAGGGGCTTTGATTGGCACCATAGAAAGTTGCATGAGCATTAAGCCAGCCATGAACTCGAGTACTATCGCCCTCCAGAAGAAGACTAACAAAGAAGAAAACGTGCCAAACTAAAACAGAGGAAAAGGTCATAGGCCTCATTTTCTTTCTCTTTCCAAACGCAATTTTCTTGTAGATAGAGCCTCCAATTTATACATGCATGCACGCGGTTGTCGGTGATATGCAAATTAATTATAGGGGGAAAAAAAAGTGTCTGATCCAAAACATTAAAAGCTTCGATCAGCCATTTGTTGGGACAAAAAAACTTCAGTTTTAATATAACGCGTTTCCCCATGTCCTATAAAGTACGGAAATTATGTACTACTACAAGAAAGTGAGGATTTATGAAATGAGACATCTTGCGCAAGTGGTGCTTTAGGTCACTTGTCGGTGGCGGTGCTGCCAATTGTATCAACAAACAGACCGAGGTTGGTTTTTTAAGTGGGACATAATTGTGAGCACTTCATTTGTAGACTTTTTAAAGAGTAAATGATTGAACCGATTGCATCTCTGATCGTAGCTTTCTATAATTTGTCATAATGGTCGAGGAATCAGTGAACAAAGTCTAGTTGATATGATCGCTAGGATTTGGTTGAGAATTACTTTCCGTCTTGACATCCAAGTAGGTTAAATATCGTCAGTTGAGAGTAATTATTTTAAAACGAAATTACAATTTTATTTATTTGCTGGTGATTTCTTGCGATTAAACAAGATAAACCTTAATATCCAATTAAGAATCAAATCACAAAATAATCATCTCACGTTTCAATCTATATCTATATATCACCTGAACAAGTTAGAAATTTTAATCATCAAAAAATGACACATTTTTTCTTCTTTCCATAGAGCAATCCATGAAAATCTTTTTCTTGAATTTTTAAATATGTTTTAGAAAATTTTGTGACAACATCAGCACCACATTTGCAACATGTTTCATCTATCTCTATGAAAACTTCTCAAATACATTTATAAATAAATTTATTTGGAAGTAGCTGGGTCATAATAAATTCTTTTGATCTTAGTAATATATCCTGGTTTCATGGTTAAAATCCTAACAATAAAAAAAATTATTCTTTCTAACGCCCCACCCTAAACAAAGGAAGGAAAGACATCTGCTCAGAGCTTATTCTTATAAAAAATAAAATAGAACTTACTTTTAACTCTTATAAAGAACAAAATAAAACAAAATAAGATTTACTTTTAATCTCATAAAGAGTAAAATAAGACAAAATAGGACTCATTCTTAACCCTTATAAAGACCCTTTTCTTACTTTACCTGAGGCCTATAAAAAGATATTACTAGCCTGTTTCCAAATTTGTGATAGTAACATGAAAATAGTAGCAGGACAATAGTAGTAGGACTTGCTAGGAAACCCACCAAATTGCATAAATTTTTATCCATGCATCTATTAGGTCTGATTCCCTGCACGTCCTAGCCCTCAATACTTGAATGAAGAACTTATGTGTACCCAATTCCGCCGATATGTCACCAAAATATATTAGTAACAAAAGGGATTTAATCGGTAGATTTGAGAAATTAGATGACGAATCAGATATAAAATGCAAGCGTAAGGACTTGATTGAGAAAAGTAAATGATAAGTAATCTCACCTTATTATCTTAGGAATATAAACATTAATGGTCGATTAGCACCATAAATTTGGTCGCAAAACTTACCATAGAAAATTTTATTTGTCAGAACTTTTCCTAATTATGGATTTTTATCTGATATTTTAAGATTATAAGACTCAATTAGTTTAGTGAAGAAAATAGACATTTATTAGTATCTACCATAACATTTTTTCTTACTTGTGATGAGTAGGTTAGATTTTTATATAAACAAAATTTTGTTTAAGGATTTACATACTACATAAAATTCTTTCACCTATTAGAAACTATATAAATTAAAGAAGAACTAGAACGAGTTAATCGTTGTAGGTTTTAATGTTATTTGAGGCTTTTATTCGAATAATGATGAACTTGTTTAAGAATGAAAAGTAATATAGTTTATTTTTCAATTGCCGTTTCTTATTTATTAGTTATATCAATTATATGAGTTCATGTTTGGATCACAGACGTCTCATAAGATATTATTAGAATTGGGCTTAGGTCAACTATTGCCAAAATGACTAGAACTAATCATTTAGATGGTTGACCCTTACCACTTATAAATCCTTTAACATTTTCATGCTTAGTCAATATGGAATATTCTAACACTCCCTCTCAAGTGCAACAGGGACTAAATATCTAATTGTCACTTGAAAAAAATGTAGTGGTAACCAGACCGGGCTACTAGGACTGGGCATCTAGACGGATAACTATCGACTCTAATACCATGTTATAATTGGGCTTGGGTCAATTATTGCCAAAATGACTAGAACTATCCAAAATGGCTAGAACTATCCAAATGACTAGTCATTTTGACAATGGTTAACTCAAGTCTAATTCTTATTAATGGGCTCTACACTTTACCCATATTAAAAATTTCTAGTATGGTATCAGAGCTGATGGTTTGGTTCAGTTACCACTGCATTTATTTCAAGTGACGACTAGATGTCCAGTCTCAGTTGCACTTGAGGGGGAGTATTAGAGTATCTCACATTGACTAAGCATGAAAATGTTAAAGGGTTTATAAGTGGTAAGGGTCAACTATCCAAATGACTAATTCTAGTCATTTTGACAATGGTTGACCTAAGTCCAATTCTTGTTAATGGATTCTACACTCTACCTATATTAAAAATTCTAATATGAACTAGTCATTTGGATAGTTGGCCCTTATCACTTATAAACCCTTTAATATTTTTATGTTTAGTCAATATGGGATACTCTAACTGTCACGACCCGGAACCACATTAGGCACATGACAACCGCCGCATACCCAAGCTAAGGATACCCACGGTACCCTTAATCCGACTATACAAGGCTAATTGAATATCCTTTGAAAACATTTGGACAACACAATGGTTGTATTTTGAAAATCTCAAAACTCAATTAAAATACCTGTAAATCAGTTTTAAACGCAGTTCTATATTTACATTTAAAACTCTATCACAACTTTTGGACTTTTAAGTCCACTCATGAGTAATCTTAACAACAGTACAAAAGGTTTATACATAAGGTCATTTACAAACCACAAGACAGTCAAAAGTTAATTTACAAAATCGTAAAGCATATCAACATAACCAACTTAATAAAAACAGTTCATGAGCCACTATACAACCAAAGTACAAAACAGAGACTACTCACATGTAGTAATGCCCCCAAAATGTCAAAACATCGCACGATATACTTAGAGGTTCAAGCTCACCAAATTAACCTGTGTAGTTGGAAAGCGGAAGGGGTGAGTACACTATGTACTCTGTGAGCAGAAAAAACATATATCGCAAACAGAACCTAATACACACTAAGACGGTCTAGATAACCTAAGGATAAGTTTTTCACGTATCTAACATGCATATAACCACTTATGAAGTGAACATACATGACATAGAAACACATAAGCCTAGCCTATGACTCAACATGTACTAGTTAGGAACCACATAGGCCTAACCTATTAATCACTCATTGGGTGAACATAGATTCTAGTTCCAGTACACAAAAGCATAAAAGCATCACATGTATAAATCAAATCTTGTCAGAAAACAAATCTCAGAATAGGCTAAAACAATCATGTGTGTTGCCATTAGTCGGCCAAACTAGTGTGCACACCCACCGATTCTTGGGGTTGGCTCGACTTTCATCCGTGGTGCGTTCGGACTAAAGTCAATAAGAGTGTCGTGACCCTAGGTGATAACCTCATCGGTGACTAGACCCTATGTACGAAATCACTGCAAGTCTTATAAAAAGGTGTCGATACGAGGACTCGACTTTTATGTACCAGCATCAAGGGTATGAGGGGTCGCTTAATTTGTTGTGCTTTGCACACGATTGGCCAATCGTTACCTCACCAATCACAAAAGTCATATAAAAATATTAAGTACAATAATCAAGTAAGGCACCATGCCTTTATTTATCGGTCCAACCGATAAAATGGAACCTTGCCATGACTCTAAGCCAAAAGAGAACACATAAACGCAACATACATGACTCGATTATGCATATGAAAATTCCAAAACATAATTTCATACAATAAAAGTCATCTTTTACATTCCAAGTGCAAAGTTGTTCAAAAATATAGTTTTAAAGAATAAAATATTGTCCTTGGCACTTCAAGTGCAGGTTTGTTAAAAACAATATCATTTCTTAAAATATGTAATAAAAAAATCTGTTGCACTCCAAGTGCAAAGAGTTATTCAAACAATTTCATTTATTAAATACACAAGTATACTAGCATCTTTTGAGATTCAATTCTACTATGCATTACATAGGTTCAAAATTCACATACAAGTCATCATGCATGTCTTGAGATGTCCTAATCTCATTTGAGAGATATGGTTTTCCCAACTCACCTCAAAAGAAGGTGTACACTCCCTTGACTTCAACAATCCTCGATACGAGACCTTAGCTGAGCTGTAATGTCCCTCATTTGCATAATGTGCTCAGTCATTGAGGTGTTGGATAAGGTATTATCTAAAGACTCAAACTGTTGGACCCCGAACTTTTCTTGAAATTTTGAATGACTAGTTAAAATTAAATGGAAAAATATGGTATGATTCCTTGTAATGAATGAAAAGTATGAATGAATCTATGAGCATTTGATGAAATGAAAGACATTTGAGTTTTCTTGTGTTTTGCATATGTTTAATAAAAAGGTGATGTAGTATGGTACTGAACGTAGCCACGTCTAATGAGTAAAATGGTGTTTTGAGTTTAAAATAGAATTGATAGTGAATGAATTGTTTTGAATGGAGTTGAAAAGCGAGAAATGAATAGTGAAAGTGTTAGATTTTAGAGAATTGAAAAATCTAAAATTTTGAGGATGAATAGTTGCAGAAAGTTGCCCATTTTGATGTGAAATCATTGTGAATTTTTCTGCGATGATTTAGGCAAAATTTGATAAAATAATCTTCACGAAAGTTATAGAGCGTTCTTTTATCTTTCCATTGGTATCAAGTTTGTAAAATTTGGAGTTCTAATTCAAAATATATGAAAGTTGAAAAATAGGATGCTGATCTGGCATTGTGCTCGGCCAGCCCAGCGCGCATCTGGCGACTGATTTCTGACTTTTCTGGCCGATCTTTGATTGGCCGACCGACCTCTGATTTTCTGGCCGATCTCTAACTTTTCTGGCCAATCTTTGATTGGCCGACCGATCTCTGACTTTTTTTGCCGACCTCTGATTCTCCGGCCGATCTCTGATTCTCCGGCCGATCTCTGATTTTCCGGCTGATCTCTGATTTTCTTACTGATTCCGACCTCTCTCCACTTGTTTGGCCATAACTTTTTCGTCCGACCTTCGATCGATCTGATTTTTGAAGCATTTGATTTCTAAGACTTCCCTCTATCCTTCCATGGAAATTTATGATTGTTTTGAGATCAATTGAGAAAGATCGATCGAATTAAAGTTGGAGGATTGATTAAAAGAGTATGAGTTGGATATTTTTCTGAACATACTTCATTATTTTGGTGCTATCGTGATTGGTAAAGCTCCGATTGAGTTGATTCTTATTCCTAACTAAACTAGAGACATGGAGCTACAAGTTATCTGAAGGAATCAAATGTCCATTTAGCCTCTAAGATGTTCAATTTCTGGAGAGAAGTTAGGTGTAGTGTTTAGTCTTGGTTTAGTATTGGTCTGAAAGTGTTTTGGCCATAAAGTCTTCATTTCTGAACCAAATTGAGTGATTTTTATGTCTATGGAAACATGGGACATAGAGGAACATTTTTCTAGAAGTAAGTATTGTCAAATTTCTTCATTTACCTGATCAAAACAAGGAGTTAAGATGTCAGTTTTTAAGGCAAAAAGGAAGGGCATTGTTGGAAGTTCACTTAAGGTTTTAAGTTATAAG
>JANIHZ010000005.1:48756249-48767391 GCA_027478365.1 Erythroxylum rufum
TAATAATAATAAGTTTAAAATTTATAATAATAATAATGATGATGATGATGATGATGATGATAATAAGTAGTTTAATAATATAATTAAAAATAAAAAATTGCTTATGTAGAGGGAGGAGTATTTCTAAAAATTGCTTATATGTTTTGTTTCTATCTCTTGAACAAGAAATCTTGTATCATGGTCTTAAAAGGAACAAAAATTTTCTATCTCTGTACTCTAGAGATGGGACAAAAATAAGTTAGATCTCCGGAACAAAAATAGGTTAGTACAGTAAGTAAATACTGTGAAGGACAAGATTTTTATGTTCCTATTATTCGACTCTACCAACGGAGATATCATTCAAACGCTGAGTAAGTGGGTAGAAGCGATAGAGGGGAGAGAAAGCAAGTTGTGCTCAGTACAAAGAGAGGAGCGGAGAGTCAAGGTTACAGTAGAAGATAGGGAAAGAAATGATCAACGAGGTAAATTTAGGCTTAGGGAGTTCTATATGAGAGAGAGGATCAGAAGTGGGAAGACAAAGAGAGAGGAAAGCTGACGGTAGAAAAGGAAGAGGAAAGTTCCATATAAAGAATTATAGGGACAAGAAAAGCAATGAGCAAACGCAAGATGGAGAAGTGGGAAGTAAGTGACTCATGCAAAAACATCTGAGGTCAGCCATTGAACAACCTCCAAGTCCGAAAATGGAAAACGTTGAATTGCCACAAGTTATTTCATAAAGCTACAAGCATATAAGTCAACCTCCAATCCAAAGTATTTAACAAGTCCAAGAATTTGAATCAAGCCCACGAACAAGCCCATTCACCCCGGTATAAACTTCATCATCTTGATAAAATGAAACGAACCATGAAAAAGATAAAAAGAAACGTAGTCTTTAGTGGAAAAATCTCCCTCCCATTTTTATCCACTTCAGAGCATCAACAGCAAAAATGGCAGTGCCAACTACTCTATCTATCGGTGGGACACGTTTCGGCGGTGAACTCCATCAACTGGGCCATATAGAACCGAAGCTCTCTAGAAGACCCAGAAACTGTTTTGGAGGGTTATGTCGCAGCAGGATTCAGTCATTTGACTGCAAGTACGTTTGCCAAATACAAATACCCAGAAGGATGAATTTGAATTTTAACCCAAGTTTTGCTACCCGTAAAGATGCAGACGATAACTTTCTTTCGGTACGATACTTTCTTTCATGTGAAATTAACAAGTAGGAAATAGTAGTTTTTTTTCATGAATTCTTGATAGCTCGTGTGCTTCGTTTTTGTTACTACTTTAGTTGCTTTCTTTTATTTGAATAACTTATACTGTGTTTTGATGCTTGGAGAACTCAACAAAGTGCTAGAATGATGGATGTTTGCTTATGAATCAACTTTCATATTCACTTGCTTATTGACCTTACCGAAATGCCATTGTTGCCAACTTGTCATTGTCAATGCCTCTGTAATCAGGATTCAATGTTTATGGCAATTTAAGACAGAAAACCGGATTCATTGACAATCAAGGCCTCATAGGTCTTGTAGGGGTAAGTAGCAAGTAGATAGTTTCATTGTTGTTTAATTATTGAGCCCATATGGAACTGTAAGCATTGAAGTATGAAACTTGTTAAAAGTGTCTATTTCGATATAGGGTCATAAGTATAAATTATACATACATGTACTATACACTCACCCACCCACACACTCACACAGTGTGTGTGTGTGTATTTATTTCATTTTATGTTGAATGGGATCAACCTGATCACTAAACCTCACGTTACCATTTAAACAAAAGTTGCCACCTCAAAGGCAGCAGAAATAAAGTTCTATGTATCAATGTTATGCTGCAAAATGGATTCAGCTATTCTAGCTTTTTTCTGTTTAGATAAATTTCTCAGTGCTCCATCTGTGTGATTTATTAACGATGTACATCTGTTTGATTTATTGAAAGTGTCATGATTTTTAATCACTTTACAAATTTCTATATTTATTATATTATGACCATAATCTTTTCTGTGTACATAAGAAGGTTATTAAAATTGCAATGAAGTGTATCTTGGCACTTTCTATTGCTAGTAAAAGTGGCTTTTATGCTACGGATGATTTGTTTCTAAAAGAAATGGTTTAATTTGCAGAATGTAGAAAATACAGACGACATCTTTGACGATTTGTTTAACAAATATGGCAAGGTGGTATTTAGGAGAAATGATGAAAAGCCTCCCAGTGCAGAGGTCGATGATGACTCTGAAAGCTTGTCATGTAAACTCTCCAATGCACATTCTTCATGACTAGTGGTCTTGCATATAAGTCGAAGGGGTGCTAGAATATCATTGGATCCATTTATAGGCATCACCTAATAGCTAAAGTTTTTGTTGAATTGGTGTCTTAACAAAGTCAACCAAACTTTATCAGCAATTTGCTTTTCTTTATCACTCTTTTGTTCATTTTGTGGTTGTTTTGCTATAAAATTAGTCTCCACATTATGCTTTTAAAGATGTACAACTTACTTCAAATCTCTTGTAAATCAAGGACTAATAATCTAAAATAAAATCTTTTGTTTTTGTCTAACAAGCTTTCTTCTTCTTATATTAGTTTTCCACAATATAAGTATAACAAAAGTTGACAAGAATGCTCAAAGTTTGTTCAATTTTACAAGGATGAAGAGTAATAAAATGTTGAATTTTGATATTTTGAAAAAAAAGTCATTGTTAAATGGAGTTTTGTATGCTTTTTGATGGCATTCATCATTCTTATGGATGAGTGAACAAAAGGATCAAGATTAACACAATGATAATTATTCTAAAAATTAGGACATTTTTTCATGGGAGTCTCTTGGATGTGAATATCATGTTTACTGTAGAATTCACAAATAATGGTGTTTTTTAGATCTTGACTGGACTCCTTAGTCATCTATATTGGAATCAAATTTTTATATCGCTGTGATGTCATTTGGTTCAAATTTTGAATTTTTTGTCTATTATAAATATTTTCACTCACCATTTTTATGCCTTTATGACACGTATGCATCCTTGACTGAAGGCAGTAGACAATTGGCAATTATGTAAAAACCTAAGAAGTTATGTCTACTTCCTGAATGTTTGATGTATGCATCCTTGACTGAAGATAGTAGATGATGTAAAAGAACTTAAAGTCTATAAAAGAAAGAAAAAAGGAAAGGTTAGTCAACCACAATCTTTAATTTAGTGGTATGAGAAATGAAAATTGAGTTGGCATCAAAGATAAAAGCAGAAATTTAAATTGTGTTAGGATTCCTTATTAGATAAAAAGTAGTAGTATATGTTATTTTGTTTTAGATATGTTAATCCTAGTTGTATAGGACTTATAGAATTTCTATTGTGATAGGATTTAATTTAGGAACTCTTTCCTACTAGAACAAGGGTTCTAAGAACTGTATTTATATGGGTGTATTCAACTCTTCATCAAGAATAAGCAATATGAAATTTTTCTACAAACTTGAGTTTTCAACTAGAAGGTGTGATGCTTTCTTCTAAGAGTGATTCTTAGACTCTAGGAGTGATTCCTAGTTTCTTACCTTCCATTATTTGTGTTCACCACGAAATTTCAACAACGAAAATCCAAACTTCCAGCATATTAAACCCTAAAATACCAGCCTAATATCAACCATATTTCTAATTATGTGAGTTTTAACTACTAGTTTATAATTCTTCTATTTGTCCTACATCAATTTGGTATTAGAGCTTTGGTTCATAATGGTGACACGTAGTGGAAAGGCATATAGAGGAATATTTAGCGACTAGGAGCGAGATGAAATACTTCTAAAAGTTATAGAAAGATCGGACCTTAATGAACCTTGATCACAAGGTGCTCCAAAAACTATCTAGAAAATAATATCAGACAACAAACTACGCACTATGGTGAGGGTGGAGAAAGTGAAATCCAAGAGGAAGAGCTGACACTAACTAACAACGAATGAGATTAGGAAATCAACGCTTATTGAGAGATCCAAGACAAGAAACCAACCTGTAGTACATGGAGAGTGCGTGCAAGCCTTTAGAAGCCACGATAGAGTTGAAATACACAACGAACTCGATGACATTACTAAGAAAGTTCGTGTTGATGCCCCTGATTTTGCAGGAAAGATGGATCCACACTTATTTTTAGATTGCACAACAACAATGGAAGATTTATTTAAATGATACCACATGTCAAAAGATCAAAAAGTTCGATTTGTAAAGATGAAGCTAGTTGGACACGCTAAAATTTGATGGAGATCGGTAGAGGATTGACTTTGAAAAATAGGTCAACCACCAATTGTTGATCAGGAAGAGATGAGTTGAAGTTATCAAAAAAATTCTTACTATTTCATTACCAGGAAGATCTCCAAGATCAACTCACAACCCTTAGACAAGAGATTATATTCGTAATTGAGTACGCGGAAATATTTGGTGAATTTTCTATCTAATGTGAAGGGATTAAGTTGGAACGATAACTTATATCTCACTACAAAAATGGATGAAGGGAAGAAATTCGCAAGGAGTTGATAATGCAAAGGATTTACAGCCTTGAAGATGCATATCTCTTAAGACAATAAGTAACTAAAAAATTTCGGAAGTTGGGGAGTTCAACACGAAGAGAACTATGATGGTGCAAAACTTTAGATCAGCACCTAATGCATCAAAATTTGCTCCACAAAATAACTATACAACTTCTCAAGGAGCTAAACTTAAAGGCAAAGTTATAGTTGAGGTTGGAACAAAAGGAGGTAGTAGTAACAAGAAGTGCTTTTGACGCAATCGGAGAGGCTACTTTGCTTATGAATGTCCTGATAAAGGTTTGCATATGATGGTAGAAGAAGGAGAAGAAGAGGATGGATCTAACGAGTATTTGTGTGAGCACAAAGCTAGAGAGGAGTTAGAAGGAGACTATAGTGATGAACTAGCTAGTCGTACAAATCTTAATGTAATGAGATGCGTACTTACAACCCCTAAAGTGGAAGAACAAGAAGAATGACTTTGTACTGCTATTTTCTTTACTCAAGTTAGATGCGAAGATAAAGTATGCAAGCTTATCATTGATGAAGTAGTATGAATGTGGTATTGGAGAACATAGTGAAGTGATTGAATTTACTCACGGAGAAACATTCAAATCCCTACAAAGTTGCTTTGGTAGATAATAGTATTATAACAGTTGCTCGAAGGTGTTTGGTGGAATTCAATGAAGAGGATATGGTAATGGTTAGATTCATCTAGAAGTTTTCCAAAAGAAAAATATAAGAAAATTCACAGAGTGTGAAACCATTAAGAAGATAAGTGCTAATGCATATGTTTTGGAATTACCAAGTCACATGGGAATAAGTCTTATCTTTAATGTTGTAGACTTGACTATTTATCATAGACAAGTTGATGAGCAATCCCCTACTACAACTATAAGAATTCCAACCATTCCCCATCTTAAAGAGGAGATAGAGGATGTATTTGATGAATAAATTGTAGTCACAAGAAAGAGATTGAAGTTATCGACATTTCTTTTTAAGTGGAAAGGAAGACCGATCTTTGACAGTACTTGAATTTTAGAATATAAATTTCAGAAATTGAATCTAGACTTATATGGTCAGTGTTTATCACATTCTACATCAAAGATGACTTCAGATAAATTGGCGAGAATTGATGCAAAAGAATTAAAGTATATAACAGAAATAAAAGAGGAAAGATTAGTCAACCACAAGCTTTAATTTGATGGGATGAGAATTGAGAATTGAGCTGAAATAAAAATAAGGGTTGAAATTTAGATTGTGTTAGGATTCCTTATTAGATAGGAAATAGTAGTATATGTTATTCTATTTTAGATATGTTATTTTAGTTGTATAGGACTTATAGAATTTCTATTATAATAGCATTGAAATTAGGAACCTTTTTATTATACACGTGTATTCAACTTTTCATCAAGAATAAGCACTTTGAAATGTTTCTACAAACTTGAGTTTTCAACTAGAAAATGTGATGCTTTCTTGTAAGACTGATTCTTAGACGGTAGGAGTGATTCCTAATTTCTTACCTTCTATTCTTTGTGTTCACCACAAAATTCCAACAACTAAAACCCTAACTTCCAGCATATTAAACGGTAAAATACTAGCTTAATATCAACCATGTTTCTAGTTTTGTGAGTTTTAACTCCTAGTTAATAATTCTTTTATTTGTCCTACATCAATAAACAATTGGCAATTACCTAAAAACCCGTCGTACATCAATAAACAATTGGTGTTATGTCTGCTTACTGGATGTTTTATGTCAATGGAACATAAATATGATCAATTTTTTACATTCTTTTACCTTTTTCTATCTGTTAGTTGCTGTTGCAATGGCCAAGGTTGCCTCTGAAGTTAAGGCTGCTGACATCAAAATCCTCTTTGTTAAGCCTCTTGTGTATTGGACTCGATTCTTCATAATTGCCACAGCCTTTTCACGCCCTCAGATTGATGCTATCAGGTAGTGACTTCTACTTTTAACAGTAAAAGGTCTTTGCTTTCCCGTCTAGATTAAAAGTTGCATGCCAGATTTTTTTAATATCATTTGACCATATAGATCTAAAATAAGAGATCTTGCTGAAGAGAAGTATGGAAAAGTTTCGTCTGGAGATACAAAACCCAACTCATGGACACTGTTGGACTTTGGTAAGTGACCATGCACTTGATGACAACATAGTTGCTTCCATTTCATCTGCTAGTAATTCAACTTTAAATTTCAACCAAACAAGAGTAATTGAGTGCTAAACTTTTTAGAATTTTTTGCACAAGTTTCAAAGTTATAAGTTTTTATAATTATATTCCAAATCTTTTAAACATTAGCTTATTGGTTCAAAGTTTATTCTGTTAAAAAACAAGATGTATAATTTAAATATAGAAATCTTGTCGCCAAAAATGTCTTTGTTCCTTTGCCTCATCATATTCTCTTTTCAGTATAGATATTGTGAATTGATAAATTACATTTTAAAAGTTTTTGGAATTTCTTTGAAAGATTTAAAAGGTTTGACACGCGAAGAAACTTCATAAAGTTTCAACACTCAGTCGTTAGCCAGTTATTAAATTGCCATTCTGCACTAAATGGATATGGTTTATACTGGTTTTGGATATGTTGTTGGACAAAAAGCAGAATGACTGCCTGGTCCAGCTCGATAAAATTGGCTAGAAAACTAGTGAAGCAGGTTGTTGGTGAAGAAATGGGTGAACCAGACTCATTCAGACTCTTTCATCATGTTATTGTCTGCATAAATCTTTTAACTTGTTTTAGCCCTTGACTTTTATTACTTAAATAATTCAACCAAGTTTGTGTAATTTAATAAAATATTTGTGATGTTTTAATTTGAAATTACAAATAGAAACTTTTATTTGGTAAAGAATTAAATATCAGCAGTTCTATCTTTAAGCATGAAGAATTGTTACTTCTATTGACTAAACTATTTTTAGAAGTTAATTTTGGACATATTTACATTTGCTTATAGAAAAAAAGTGCTTCATGGCTACCGATACACTCAGCTGTTACGAACTAGAGAGCTGTTGCCTTTCGGCGTAGGAATATGTAGCAATGATCAAAGCTACTTGTTAATCAGGGAATGGCTCTTCAAGGAGTAGAATCACGTTAATATGTTAGGAAATTTGCGCGAATTTGCATGTCAAAATATCTTGGGAGTTTTGATATTGCCTTTGTACAAGCCCATTCAATCAAACTTATAATCATCCAAAGGGCAGCCAGAAGCTTCATCGACGTTAGAAATTTTCTTCTAGATACTACCCAACAAATAGTGTTTCAACTTCTTGAATCTATCTGAAAGTCACTAATCCGTGCTTTGCCGACTTTGTGCTTATTCAGGTGATGTAGTAATCCACATATTCCTTCCTCAACAGAGAGCTTTCTACAACTTGGAGGAATTCTACGGCAATGCAACACCAATTGAAGTCTCTTTTGAGAAGCAGCCTCCATTTCACGGTTGAAGTGCATCAAGCAAAGCTTTGTTTTACCGATTCCCATATTGCTGAAATGGTTTAGTTGACTAACAAAACAATCTTCGCCATTACTGTGTTTGCTTAGCATACCTAAGCTTGGGGGTGCTATTGAGTAATTCTACAGAGCTCAGTTGTTGTTTGAGATCAACTTCCATTAAGGAGCAGCAACCATATTGGAATCTGTTATTCCTATTCTTCTGGGTGTGCTTTGAAGTAGTTGATTTGTTGTGTATAGATAACATTCACCACCAGGTTAAAAAAAGTGAAATCATGCTTCCATTGGTAATTTTGTCCATTAATACTATCGTTTTAAAAGAATCGGACCTTTTATGAGATTTCATTTTTTTCTTCAAATATATACAAATTATTTATATAAAATTGGATCTAACTAATTTTATTTAACAATCTATTTATTATTATGCCTTGAACCCAACCTTGGTATCAGATTGAGTTCTGATATAGTACTATATTGGTATTAGTAAATATAGGTAATTTTTAAATTTATGAAATAGTTTTTGAACTTTAAAAAAAAATTACCAAATAATTTATTAGTATATTGTATTCTTTATAATTTTACATTAACCATATCTCCAAAAATTATGATAATATAAATTTAAAATAATAATAATTTATTTATTTTGATTAACATTCATTTCTACTTATTTTACATATAAATATTAACAAACAGCATCAACCTTGTTAGTTTGAGCGAGAATGGCAGATAGAAAGTAAGGCTAGAAGAAAATGTTTAAGATTCATGTTTATGCTTCTAATTTTTTTTATTTGTCTACTCTAAATTATCTCATGTGCTTGCTTTTGTTCATTTATTTATTTTTTGGGGTTGTCAAAACGATCATAAGTGCATCAGGAAGTAGACAAGCTGCAGTCTTGGAGTAATGGCCAAATTCTTGTTATTCATATCTCACAGAATAAAGGAAAGCTCCTTATAAACATTCTTCCGAGTTATATCATGAAACTCTCAAGCTTTAAACGAATTAACTCTCAATAAAAGCATGACTTAAGTATTGAAATGTTACAAGAAAAGCATTACTAGTCAAGTGCACCAAAGTATAGGAAAACTTTTGTCTTTTCTTCCCAAACTATTCAAAGTCTTCCTCTTTCGGGCACTCCACTCTTTAACCAATACACTTCTCACACGTTTCAATCACTTCCTATTTTCTATTATTTGTATGGATCAAATTGATCCACATGGTAACGTCAAGGTCACATACTTTTACAACTTTTTACAGCTTTAAGCTATTAACTAAATTTATTTTGTGCATGAATGTTGCTTAAATAATTAGCAAACCATTGTTAATTTTGACAGTCTCTTGCCAAGAGCATATTTAATGTTTTTTTTTGTTGTTGTTGTTTTGCCTTTCATGACTTAACACAATTACATTCTTAAAAAAAATAACATTTTTAACGTGTACTTAATATTTTAGTGAGAGATGTAATTTTATTTTTTCATCAAATACGAAATTACATGTTAATATATCATACATATAAATATACAATTTAACATGCATAATATATCAAACATATATTAAAACACACAATTTATGCACACATAATTAAATTATATGTATAAAATATCAATTTTTGTTTGATTCCAATTATTGGTCTTCATAATGTAAAATAATATTTCCAACTCCTTGGATAATCGTATTAGATTAAGTCTATTAATTCTTTAATGAATTAAATCTATATTCTAAATAGAAAAATAATTTGATTTGAAAATGATTTTCAAATTCAATTTGAAATTATTTCCAATTATCTTGATTTCTTCAAAAAAAATTTAATTAAAATAATTTTCAATAAATTATACTTCTTACGTATTATAATTTAGGAAAACTCCTTTACTAAAGTTAAACAAGTAGGAAGTTCTAATCTAATTAGAAAACAATTTTTAATCAAATTATAAATCATTTTCCCTAATCAAAAAATAATTTTCTAATATTACAGGGCAACACTTTCAAAATTAAATAAAACACCTTTTAATTTAATTAAGATATTTTTTCTATTATTTATTTAGAGATTAATGTCTTAGTTAACTAGAAATATTTCTCTAATAAGTTATAAAAGTATTTTCAAAAATATTAAAGAAAAATCTTTTTCTTAATTAATAAATAAAAACACCAGACAAAATTTAATTAAGAAAAATACTTTTCTATAGATCAAGAAACCTATAATATTCGTAAATAAAGAAACATTTTCTAAATAAATATAATGATAATTTTCTAAACAAATTAAATATATGTGAACCAAATTGAAATAAATAAATTGTAGTTAAGAGTACATTTCCTAATTACTTAAGAAAATCTTTTCTTAATTTTGTTGAGTCTAATTAATTAATTTTAATTAAATTGAAATGTAATTAATATATTTCTATAAACAACTTTTCTGAATTTTATTTAGGAATCAAAGTAATTATTAATCTTACAGTAAATTAAGAAAAATAATTAATATAAATACGAAATTGATTTTGAATTTAAATCTTTTTTAAATTCTTATTGGAATGAGTGTATTCTTAAATAGTGGTTAGTTTGTTTTAATTTCCATTTTATTTAGACTTGGATTACACTAATCATTATCACAAAATAACCCAAAATTAGCTATGAAATACCCTTATTCTAATAACCAAACAACTTTTATTCAAGTTATGAGATATCTTACTCTAACCTTAAACTTATCTTAATTGCCAAACAGTCCCATCCTAACCCTAGAATAGGTTTATTGTTATCGGCAAACAATCAATTCTTCTTCCTGAGTCAAACCTTAGTTTGTACAACATTCATAGCTCACCGCAGGTAGTTACAACTTGTGATAGCTTCTATAAGCAGACAACATCTTCTCTATTCCATACCAGTTGCCAGCTATCACGCCACACAGAACTGTCAAATCACATGCAGCTGCCACACCTCTATGTAAGCTCCTGACTATCGGCACTCAACCAGAACTGTGTTTTCCTGTCAGCGGACAAGTTATGGTGACCCAACATGAAACCAACCGTAGCCTAGTTGAGCTTCCTGATGTCTATTGTTTGCTTATGCTACTGCCACCGTTCTCCGGAGTCAATCCTCTGGTTTATTTTTCGTGGATCAACTTTGTGCTGCCTGATGTCTATTGTTTGCTTATGCTACTGCCACCGTTCTCCGGAGTCAATCCTCTGGTTTATTTTTCGTGGATCAA
>JANIHZ010000005.1:48770229-48780258 GCA_027478365.1 Erythroxylum rufum
CCCCCCCCCCCCCACCCCCGCTAGACCTACGCACGTAGGCGCCCACGTATGGTCTTCTGCCTTAATCGACTTCTTCTGGAAAAAGTGGCCAACCTTTCCCGTCATCAACATTTGGGCTAAGTCTAGATGGAACTCTAAAGGATTACAAAAGGCAATGTTGTAAGAAGATGGTTCTATTTTGTTCAAATTTTCTGAGAAAAATCAGTTGATTGACATTCTCAAGAATGGCCTATGGCATATAGGAAATCATTCGTTGTTTGTTAAGAAATGGCAACCTGGAATGATGATGGATTAAAGTAAAATTGATACGTTTCCACTGTGGATTAATTTGCATAAACTCTCACTGGAACTCTAGACCATAGAGGGACTAAGTTTCATTGCTAGTTCACTTGGTAAGACATTGTGTATGGATTCGATGACTGCATCCATGGAGAGAATCGGAGATGCGAAATTTTGTATTGAACTGTAGAAAACCTCTCACTTTCCAAATAATATATTTGTTATGTGTTTTGGAGAATTTGGTGAATTAGAAAAAAAAATCACGCTTTCTTACCCCTGGAAACCAAGCAATTCCAACAAAGTTTGGCAGCCTACAGGGAAACTCCTTAAAACTGGTATGCAGTGGGAAATATTGGGGTTAGAACCTAATCCTACTAGTAAGGTATACTGTAATTTACCTTATGACAACTTATTGCTTACGGATTACGCCAATGTTCCTCAAGAAATGAGTTGCTAATTTGGAAGTGCTTCAAATGAATATAAGACTGATTATTCAGGGCAAAGACACATAGTTGCCAAATGAGGAAAGATTGCTTAATTGCAGCAAGGTTGTCCATAACTTTCCTCCTTTAACTTCAAATGGTATATTGGAAGACATTACACTAGAGACTCTGAAGGGATGGACGATTTAATTGAGTCAATACTAGATGAACCGGATAATACTAATGAGATTAGGTCTATTCAACAGTCGGATTATAAAGGGGACCAAGAGGATTTTAGACTCCAAATTTCTAATTGTAGGAGGAAATTTGCGAGTAAAAAGGGTAAAAAAATCAATAAAGGGGGTTCCCCCTCCATGACGGTCCTCGTTTGGAACACTGGAGGGCTTAATGACCCTCTAAAAAAGTCTATGGTGATTCAAAGAAAAATAGCCTTGGCTGGTTTGTCTGCTTGAAACCAAAGTTAAAGAACCTCTTCAACCAAAAGACTTAAATTTTTTAGGTACTAATTGGAAGTTTTTCTCTAGCCATCTCTCTCATTATAATGGGAGGATCATTTGTTATTATAACCCTGATATTTTGAATGTTCAGAAAGTTGAAGAGAGTGATCAACTCTTACATTTGAAGTGTCAACCAAAGGGGAATCATATAGCTTTTGATATTACTCTTATACAGGCTTCTAACTTTGGCTTTTAAAGAGCCAAGTTATGGTTAGATTTATGGAAGTTACAGACTACTATTCAGCAAGCTTGGATTATCAGTGGCGACTCTAATTGCACATTAAATTCGACTAAGATAGAAGGGGGGAAAAAGGTTCTCTATAGGTGACACCAAAGAGCTTAGTTCTCTGTTTAGTAAAGTGGATTTGATAGACCTAGTTTCATCAGGTAGATTCTTCACTTGGTCAAATAAACAGATAGGCGATATGTTTGTTAGGCAAAAACTTAACAGAACATTAGTGAATCCTTTCTGGGCAACCCATTTTCCTCTCTCTCATGTTCATTTTAGGGACACTGTTTTCTCTTACCATTCTTACATGCATATTCAAGGAATAGCTCAACTCAACAAGATTAGAGCCCCCTTTCGTTACTTCAATGGCATCTTCCAAATGTAGGGCTTTATGAATCTCATTTCCAATTGTTGGAATCAGGAGGTACAAGGGTTCAAAGCTTATCAGCTAATACAGAAATTGAAACAAGTCAAAGCAGCGCTTAAGCTCTTCATCGGGGACAAATCTCATAACCTTTCAATCTTCAAACAAAGACTCAAGACAACTCAAGAAAATTGTTACAATGATCCTTATGATCTCAACTTACGAACTGTGGAGGTAAATACCTAAAAGAATATCAGCAGACCCTTAACTTGCAGAACTCCATCCTAAATAGAAACTCGTGTCAATTGGCTGAGAGATGGTGATTCCGACTCAAAATTCTTCCACTCACTATAATTTCTAGAAGAAATCAAAACGTAATCTCACAACTCAGTGATGTGGAAGGTAACACCTATTCAGGTCATGACTTCCTACTTGATCTGGCAAAAGGCTTCTTTATGCAGTTGATGGGGTATGATGACACTGTATAACCCTCTTACAATATAAAGAACCTCTTTAACATATCAATTGATCAAGATACAAAAGCTTCTTTGATTTCCCCTTTCAATGAGAAGGAGATCAAAAAGGTGTTTTTTAGTTTGCGCCTTACCAAAGCCCCATGCCCTTTTTAACATATTTGGGAGATTATGGGGACTCTATTCGCCAAAGTTGTGAAGGAAATTTTCTCTTCTTTTAAGTTGCTTCAAAAGGTTAATCAGACATACATTTGTCTGGTTCCTAAGACAACTTAACCCATGTATATGTCAGACC
Organism: Erythroxylum rufum; assembly: GCA_027478365.1. Classification (NCBI taxonomy): domain Eukaryota; kingdom Viridiplantae; phylum Streptophyta; class Magnoliopsida; order Malpighiales; family Erythroxylaceae; genus Erythroxylum; species Erythroxylum rufum. The sequence continues at coordinate 48,772,810 of JANIHZ010000005.1, forward strand.
AATCTCCTATTGCAACACTCTTTATAAAGTTATTACCAAGTTACTTGCTAAAAGGTTGAAAAACGTGCTTAAGGAAGTTATAAATATCTCACAAGGAGACAACATACTACTTATTCAAGAGTTGATCTAAGAATACAAGTCTGGTAAAAGAATCAATAGTTGCTTACAAAAATTGATTTTTATAAAGCTTTTGACACCCTTAGTTGGAGATCTATTAAAGTCTGCTTAAAAGCTATGGAATTTCCTGATATGTTTGTGAAGTGGATTATGTCTTGCATCACTTCTGCCTCTCTTATTGTCTTAATCAATGGCTTGTCATCCACACTTTTTCAGAATGCAAAAGGCATAAGGAAGGGGGATCCATCATCCCTTACCTCTTCACCAGAGCTATGGAAGGACTGTCCAGATTATTAACTAAGTTCATTGCTTCCAATGGTAACCTCAAACTCCATCATAGATATGCAGAAAAAGACTCACTCACCTCTTGCTTGCAGATGATCTAGTCCTCCTTTGTGGAGCTGAACCTACTTCTATCAACTTGCTGCTACATATTTTAGAACTCTTCTCCAAATGATCTAGTTTACGAATAAATTTTGAGAAGAGTAACCTATACTTGTTTAAAGATGTCAGAGACAAGGAGTTAATCGGTAGAATAAGTGGTTTATGCTTACATCCTCCTTCCTTCAAATACTTAGGAGTGCTTATTACCTTCCCTACTAAATTTTCTAACTACATTCCTTTATTGGAAAAGCTCAAGGTAAGATTAATGCTTGGCAAAGTCGTCACCTCTATTATGCAGCCAGGTTGACTTTAATGTTCTCTATTTTAAATAGCATGCACTTGCATTGGTCTTCTCATATTATTTTTCCTACATGAGTAACGAAGGAGATGGACAGAATCTTAAAAGCATTCCTTTGGTCGGGTAACATTGAGAATGCTAAGAAAGCGAAGGTCAAGTAGAGTGAGGTTACTAATCCTAAGAAACATGGGAGCTTGGGTATTATATCCATCTCTACCATGCAAAAGGTGTTCTTGTGCCAAAGACTCTGGAGACTTTTTACTGATAAAGGGGCGTTATGGATTAAATGGATGCATGAAGTTCACATAACAAAAGCTAGTTTCTGGTGGATCTTACCTTCCACTCAATTCTCTTGGATCTTCAATTACTTATTACAACTCAAAAGCTTCATTTACCCCTTCACTGGTAACTTTATAGGACTTCAAGCTTTGGAGCCACTTCTTTCTACTCTCGGTGACTTAAATAGTGCAGATACATTCATTTATACCCAAAATCCGCAGGGTATCTTCACTAATGCTTCCTTTCACTTTTCAATAGTGGCTCTTCTTATGTTGCTTGGCATATTCTTCTTTAGAAAAATCCTCTCAACCTGAAAGTTTCCATTATCACATGGCTTGTGATCAAAAATAGACTGTAGACCAAGAACAGATGGTATGGCCAACATGACTCTATTTGTAAACTGTGAAGAGTGCTAGTGGAAGATCGTAATCATCTATTCTTTAATTGCACCTACTATAAAGTGGTATGGGGATGCATTCAACAATTTCTAGGAATAGTTGTGCTACCACTAGATTGGGAGCAAACTCTTGACAGGCTTATTTTTCTAACTAGACCAGGAAACCAAATGTTTTTTTCGTCAAAACCACTTTCGTAACCACTATTTATTTACTATAGAAAGAAAGGAACAGTAGGTTGTACAAGGGTGCAGCTGAAGATAAATATCAAGTTGTGGATCATAGCATAAACTGGATAAGAGCTATGATCTTTTCCAAAAGAATGGAACCCCTCTCTCACCCCGATATCAAAAGTAGATGGCACCTTTAAGCTAATATCTCCTTTCCTTTATGGCCTCATCCTTTTTTCTTCTTTCCTTAATTTTTTGTAACTAGGATTCGTAGCTAAACTGAACTCATTACAATGTTGTATTAGTTTTTACTATTGTTAACAAAAATTTCTTTAAATTTTCAAAAAAAATATTTCAAAAGGTATAATACTAATACCAATATTTAAGATAATATTAAAACATTTCAAATTTCATCTTTTGAACTTATCTACGAAATGGTAGAATAAAATCCATGATGTTGTCATTCTTATTATTTTAATTTAGCATACTTTATTTTGTGAGAAATATTAAATTATATGCAAGTATTACTATTTTTGTTATAAAAGATAGAAATAATATGGTGTGCCACTAATTGTTAATGCACCACTTAATTGTTAGTGCACCAAATGCACCACTTAATTATTAGTGCACCAAATGCACTACTTAATAGTTAGTGTACCAGTTCTATTATCATAATAGTATTTTATTAGAAATTTTGTAGTATAAATAGCAGGGTTAACTTGATGAAAGTGATACCAATTTATAAGAAGAATTCTCCTCTCCCAAATATTCTTAAGTTTTAGTTTCGGTTTTATAACAATATATACATATATATATATATCCCATTTTGGCCCTAAATAATTTAGTTCATATGAAAAAAATGGTACATGCTCCATTATGACATTGCTAATAGATTCCGTCTAATAGTACTTGTCACACACATTACACATATGCGTAACAACTATCTTTTAGGTCCTCAAATCATATAAACAATAAAATTTAATCATTCAACACATCAGATATGCATGCAAAGCACCTAACTATATAATTAAGTTTATAATTTAATTTTGATGTAGTGATAAGTGTTACTAACACCCTAACTTAATTTAGATTCAATATTGCTACAATGATTAAGGCATGATAAAAAAATCTATAGTTGATATAAGTTTATGTAAGTAGTTTATATGTTTTGGATCAAGAAAGACATATGGTTAATATAGATGGCAAGAATGTAGAGTTAGATAATTAAGACTATTTTTTTATGTCATACTGAGAATATAGCCAATTAATTGACTTAGTACAAAAGGGAGATTATTGGTTTATACCCTACAGCCAATCAGTTGGTTACAATTTTAGAGACAATGATTTAAAGGTATTCTTTATGTTATACATATTCCAATATATATGATAAAGTTCATGAGATAAATTTACATTACAAATAAAATTATGGAGATATCATAATTATGAGATTTATCATGCATTCATATATTATCCCTAGGTTATTCTTACTCATTGTTCTATTAAGACTAGACAATAATATAGTATAAATAAGATTAGCACACATTATATTTTTTCTATGAAGGAAGTAGTTGATCTCGTAGATTAATGTATGGAGATATTTAAACAAACAAATATATAAGTGCTTATTAAATAACAAGTTCACTAAATTGACTCGACATGAGAATTTCATTTGGAACCTTACTTGTATATATATGAAATTCTCGTTATGATAATTATATAAGTAATCTTTTAACTTGATGTGTTCAAAATATCTCGTATAGGGATTGTTGTATTTTAATACTATTTGTAACATATCCTTATCAAAGATAGCTCATTTGGTAGTCATTGAATATAATATGAACTTTATAGATGTAATTAAGTGATCAATATATATCGAATAAACTTTAAGAATAGTTTTTAAATGTAATTAATAGAATAAATTACTAATTGTGGAGAATTAAGATGATTAGACTTAGATAGAGTTGTTGGCCCCGGAATTTTTTTCTTTAGTTAGGTATGATTTAAATAATCATGAGGTTTTGATAGGTAAATTTTTGGGAGTTAATTTATTATGTCTATGTTAGTAGGATTTTATTTTATAGGTTAATTGAATTAAAAGTGGTAATAATGCATAAAGGGCATTTTTGGCAAGCCACTTAAGTTTAGAAGACATAAGGCTTTAAAGGAAGGGCAAAGTGGACCTTTTATACTCATTAAGGGTATAAAAGGGAGAAGAGAAGTGTTGTCTTGTTCTAAGAAGAAGAAGAAACGAAAATAAGAAAGAAAGAGAGAGAGTGTGTTGTGGTTTGAGAGGAAAGAAGAGAGATGAGCTAGGGTTTGATATTTTCTAACCTTTCTAGAGAGATTTTAAGGTTGTGCAAAAAGGAAAAAGGTAGAGGAAGATAATAGCTTTCATTAGAGCCAAGAAACTCTTCATTTGGTGAAGATTTAAGGTAAGAGCATTTTTAATCCTTTGGATTTTGGAAAAGGTTTTGGTTCATGAAGCTTAGAAAATGCATGAGTTTAAGTTTTCTAGAAACAATTTTAGTGAATGTGCTTTGTGGGTTTTCAAATTTTCAACCCTATTGAATTTGGGATTTTTGCCTATGAAAAGGGGATCAAAAAAGACAAGAGGAGCAAGAGGAGAGGCACATTTGAGCAAGTTATAAGTAAGGAATTCAAGGTGAGTTACTTTTTTATAATTAAGTAATAAGCCATTAATGTTTCTTTCAAGAAATGGAAATAAATGATTTTCAACTACTTTATTCATGTGTATTTATTACTTTAAGAATGTGCTACACGTTTGTATATGAATTGTGTTATTGGTTTATAAATGAGTGATGGAAATGATTTTGAAAGAATATTAATTTTTGAAACGATATTATGGTTATGAAAACAAGTTTTGGAAAAATGCGTCATTTTGGGCAATAAGTTTACAAGTTTATGAAATACATATTATGTGGGTTTGTGGTGGTCCTCTAAGTTAAGTCAAGTGCACTTTGACGAAAGGCTTTTCCTGCCTACCTGTTAGTGGCATGGAGCTCCTTCAAGGATTCCCATAAGTTCATGGCTACGTGATTCACGTTTTGTCTTTTGTTCTTACCCTTGGAGGTCGAATCAAAAATTTAATTCCAATGATTGCAATATAGAGTGCAACCTCGGGTCATCTCACTTAATTGGAACCTAATGTAATGGACCTAAGCTAGCCTAAATGTCATGAAATGCAAACTAAATTGGTTAGGAGGGGGGTTTTGGTTCTTTGAAAAAACTAACAAAATTGAACTAATTGTAAGAGAAGTGTGTAAAATGTATTTTTGGATTTTTGGAAAAAGAAATTGAAAATTCAAACAATGATCAAATATGAGAAAATCCTCTTGAAAAATGAGCTTTGGCTATCATAATTCAAAATAAATCTTGGTGGGAGTAAAAATCACTAAGTTTTTCAAATGATAAACCTTAAAGAACTCTTTAAGTCCAAGGTTTTAATCAATGTACTCCATTTCTTAAAACCTTGTTGAATGTATCTTATTGTGTGTAATGAGTAAGTTAATGCAAGTGGTCAATTTGGGATCTAACATCATCTCAATATCAAGCACAACTAGGTATATAAAAGAGAATTAACAAAATCACAAAAAGACATATATGAGACTTCATAAATTCAAGCTCTAAGTTCTACATCAATAAACCCAATACACAATAAATTGTTCAACACTTGATTAAACTATAATCAAGAAAATCTAACTACAAAGCATAAATCATAACTAAGGAGTTCATAACAATATATCTAAACATGAGTAACTACTCCCCTTTGAAGCCCATTGAACTCAAGTCATTGCTACATCTTTAAGAGGAAAAGGTGCTTAGTCAAGCATTGCTTCGGGAGAGCTAACAACTGGAAACCCACAAAAAGCGTCCATGGAAGCAACTGATGATGAAAGAGTTGGCGATGAAAGATGGAAGAGAGGTAATGGATGATGGTCGAAGTTGAGAGAAAGAGCCGAGTGAGGTAAATGCTCTAAATGTTGTGTTCTCTCCGTCTTTGTATATCTCTAGCTGCTCTTAACCTAATTTGGTAGGGTTTTAAACGAAGGATGATTGGGTCGGGTCACACAGTGGGTGATTTTTTCGAAATTGGTTCGAGTTTTCGAAGGTTTGCCGCGGCGACAGATAAGTTCGCTACGACGTACTTTTCCCGAAAGGTTTTGCGTCATTAGTGGATCCTTCGCCCTGATGAAAGAATTAATCTTCTTCGCGGTGAACTTTTCCCAAAAGTTTAGCCCAGATTCCTTTGTATTTCACCGCGGCGAACTTCCTATTGCGCCTGTTCTGTTGTTGACTTCACTTCATCCTTCTTTGACTTTACATCTTCTGCTTGAGTCCCTTCTCCTTGAGGTTCCTAAAATGAACAATGGTAGTTTGCATTATCAATTGTTCTCAGAAAATTAATTAGTGCAATTAATACAGATTTGTGACAATTTTTGCTAACTAACTACATAAAATAAAAGTACACACTCAAGAGTCAATTTAAGCACAAAATCTAGAAATAGGAGTCAAAAAGTGTAGTAAAAGTCATGAAAGTGTCGCTAATTTATATAATAAACTTGGGCTCAATCACTACGCAAGACCCTTAAGTAGGATTGCGATAGTACGTTCTGTTCACGGCTACACAGGACCATTATGTGGGAATGTGTAGTACGTTCTGTTTTGGATCTACCCAAAACATTTTGATGTGTTTATATGATCATGATATGTTGACAAGATTGATGCATACATGATTTGCATTATTGTGAATTTGGTTGAGAATTTGATAAATATGTGCTTATGATTCAATGAAAATTTTTTACAATGGAAAAGAAAATTTCAATGGTTTTGCTTGTTACCAGTTATAAAATTGTTACCTACAAGCTTTAAGTTCACCCCTCAATTTCCGTCCCATCTCCAGGTGAGTAGCATGAGAACGAGTAACCAAGAGTCAAGGCATCACTCCACTTTTGCAATATTTTTGTATTTTAAGCTAGTATTGTAAGACAAGGCTTTAGTCGCATTTTGAGCAATTCTCATTTATGTAAACTTTGTATTTTTGGATTATGATGTATTGTGGCTTGAAATGCCCATTAAAGCTTTGTAGAACTCTTATTTTTTGATATTAATGAAATATGATTGTGTTTTGCTTGTGATTCTCAAAATTGGTATATTGCATTATAAAACTTTCATAGGTGTCGAAATATGTGTTCTGATTTCAAGGAAAAAATTGCATTAATCTGGGCCAAATGAGGCAAAGTTGTCTTCTTAGAAGTTGTAGATTGTCCTCTTAGCTTTCCAATGGTATGAAGTATGAAATTTTTGGACATCGGAGTTAAGAGATATGAACATTATAAGTGTTGATGCAGCATAGGATGTATATACAAAACAACTATAGTAATGATGAGAATTTGTTGTATGTGATGAGTCATTTGAGTTGAGATTTGGGAGTTTAATACTACCAAATTGGTAACTGAATGTTTAAAGAGTGATATTGCATTAGAAGAAGCGAATTTGGGAAGATTATAAGTGAAAGTGATGTTAGAATGGATGTAGGAACCATTGGAGATGCTTTGGAGAGTGTAGTTTGTAACATCCCGTCCCCATATGAAGGGTTAGGACCCGAAATCTTGGCACATGTGAGCTAAAAGGGAAATTAAGACAATGCATTTTCTTGTTCATACATTAGGTTAGCATATATGCGTATAAATATGGAATGTTTCTGTATAAAAAAAATAGTACATGCATTCATTGACAATTACCGGGTATAATTGATATTAAATGTGATTGTATTGAAAATGAAGAG
>JANIHZ010000005.1:48838347-48850727 GCA_027478365.1 Erythroxylum rufum
TACCTTTTCCTACCACCCAAATGGCTTGAATCACCTTCTTCTTCTTGTTACAAAGCTTGAAAAAGCTTGAGAGGAGCATCCATGGAGGCTGTCGTGAATGAGGGAGAGGAGGAAGACAATAAATTTTGTCTTATTCTCCAACTTGCTCCTTTTATACTCCTTATGTCCACTTATTTACAAAATTGCCATCCTTGTACTGGTTCTTTAAAAATCTGTCCGAACAATTTTCTGTGACCACCGAAAATATCATACATCATTAATTTGATGTCACTAAAATTATTAATATTCACTGCTCTAGTTTTTAATGACATTAGTCTAAATATCAAGTTTATTTCGGTGTAACGGTTAAACTAGATACCGGGTATTACAGTGTCCTTCAAAAGCAAGTTCAACTCTTAATTTTTCTACCTTGATTCCACCATACGTCTGCTCCTTTTAATTTATGAAGGCAATTAAGATGTAAAAACATAATAGGAATGAACTCAGTAGAAAAAAATCTCAAATAAAAAAATAAAATGCTCTAAACATAGGATTGAAAGAATAATTTATTAAGCATTTATCATTAATTTTCTTTATATATTCTTTATATTGTTTTTCATTGTGTTTGTTTCACTTTGATTTTAGGGGTATACATGCCATATGATATGAAGTTGACATTTTATTTTCCTAAAATAAGACCACGAGATTGAAAGAATACTTCATCAAAATATAACTAAACGAACTAAATAATATTCAAACACTAAACATGCAACTTAAAACTATAAAGGGAGATCAAACAACAATGATGGAGTATTCCAAACCATCTCTTACAGGGAAGCAATCTAGCATTATAAGGCCAAATATTAATGCTAACTACTTAAAGATCAAAGTTAATATAATCTAAATGATGTAGTAGAATGAACAATTTGATGAAATGATGAAAGAAAATTAACATACATGTTACCAATACTTGGAGATCTATAACATATTCAAGATCAATGGGGTGACTAAAGGTGCCCTTAAGTTGAGGTTATTCCCATTTACATTGAAGGGTTAGGAAAAGAAATGGCTGAAACCATTAACAGTTGCATCACTTGCTATTTGGGATAGTGTTGCAAAGAAATTTTTGGCTAAATACTTTCCACTATCCAAGATAACAAAGTTAGGGAATGATATCTCTTCCTTACAACAATTTGACAATGATATTTTATACAAAACTTCTAATAGATACAAAGATCTCCTGAGGAAGTTCCGACACCATAGCCTTCTAATATAGATGTAAGTTTGGACCTTCTATAATGGTTTGATCAATTCTATATAGCATATAATAGATACTACTTGGTAGAAAGTTAAATAGTAAGACTTTATAGGCCTCCTTAAAGTTGATAGAATAAATGACAACGAATAACTACTAATGGCAATAAGAAAAGACAAAAACAAGCTGATCATCAAGAATCCATAATATAGACACAATGAGTACTTTGATAGCTCGACTAGAGGCGATACGAGAAAATTAGACAACGTGAGCTGGCCTTTAAGAACAAATCATATTTTGAGCAATGAATTTTTTAAAAGAGGACCCTAAGATATGGAATTCCAATCTGAACATCTTTTGAATAAATCAATAGAGCAAGTTGACTTCATAATAAGTTTCCAATGGTGACATATTCTTTATAGCAACATATGTAATGTGGGGTAGAGAAATCATCTAAATTTCTACTATAACAATCATTAAGCTCAAAGATAACCCCATTAGGATTGTAACACCCTATGCTAAAAGAGAAGTAGTTAAGTTTAAAAGAGATTTCTTCATGCAAGTGACTACTTATCAATTTAAAATCATGATGCTTTAATGAGGAATCTTAAAGTTTGAATTGGTCAACTTATAAAGGCAATAATAAAGAGACTGAAAGGATCATTTCCTAATGATATAGTGCCTAACCCTGTGGAACAGGAACATCAAACTTATGGAATAGAAACATGAAGTTTCTTTAATAGATAAGGATTTAACAGATACTATAAGGGAAGAATATAGCAAGGTAAGGACACTAATGGGGAAATATCAACTAGGAATTCCTTATCCTATAAGATTAATGCAGAAAACTATTAAGTAAGAAACAATACTCAAGAGGAGTATGATGAAGATTAAAAAGAGGAAGATCAAGAAGAGGAGGAAGTTTCAAAGACAAAATCAAATGAAGGAAACATCACAATCCTCCAAGACACCATACTACCAAAGCAAATGGTGTGTAGGAAAAATAGAGATATATATTCTTAAATATTTATCTCATTTTTTATGTTAAATTACTTTATTTTACTTAGCTTTTATATCTTTTTGGTTAATTTTGTAAATTGTACTTTGGAATGATATTATTCAAGAATTAGAGGCCACTTAAGGCAAAATAATGAAGGAAATTACAAATCTTAAAGGAACATAATTGGGCCTACTGTTTTGAACACACGTTATGGCTAAATACTTTCCTATGTTTATATAAGGAAAACCCTAGTGATTATTTTTCTATAGTTTGATTTTTATTTAAGTTATGATATGATGTATCTTTTTATGAATTATCTTTGATTATTGTTAATGTGGATTTATCCATATTGGCATCTAAATCTACTTTAAACTCTCTTATGGACTACTTGAGAGAGCCTACTTATGATTAGACTATGGCTTAGTTAGAGGGGTTTCAACGGGGTGCTTGAGGGGATCTAAGTGATCTTCCTAGTATTAAAGATAAACCTTTCATGAGTTTTCGTAAATCTTTGTTCATTCTAAAGAATATTAGCTTTTTTTAAAGTAAGTAAGTGTATTAATAAATTGTATAATTACAGAATGCTTTAAAAGAGAAACTCCTAATAATTGGAGAAGATACAACAGATTAAGCTATCTACAAATCCAGCAGATGCCTTTTATAGTTTAACTCTCCTATATACCCAATTTCATTTGAATCCTTACATTTATGGTCTATTCATAAGGAGAAGTTACAGCAATCAACCTCAGTTTTAGGAAAAACTCCATCCAGTTATACTTCTAAAATTCTCTAAGATCTCCAAACAGCTTGGTATTCCTCATTCTCCAAATGTAATGTACTAACATAGCAAAACCATCTTTGAACAACTTCTGATCACCTCTACCATTCCACCTTAGTCCACTTACACATTTCAAGATGCATAACTAAATTAGATTATTATCTTGTAGATCAAATATGCTGAGAAATTGTCTTTACAATTGACTAGTATAATCACATTTAAAGTGCGAATGATCCATTATCTCTAGATAATTTACACAAAAGGGGAAAGAGATGTTTGGTATTTGAAATTTGAATTTGTCTTTAGTTCCCAACCTCTGTAAAGCTACTAACAACAGGATAAATGAGTTGAAGCAATTCCTAAATCCCATATCAGTTTGTGGAACTGTAATTCAATCAATGGCCCTATTAATAGCTTCTTACAGGATTTAGTTGAGAATGTTTAAGATCTATATAGTTCCCATTTGATATTATCATCTTGTAATTGATTAGGTTGATACTCTGGTATATTACACAAAACAAAGTTGGTTCCCCTTTTTGAGTGAAAAGGTTAGATTTAATTCCCATTTGGATAAGCACCTGTACTTTTGTGTCTTTAGGAATTGATCCTCTTAGAGATTGAAAGCAATGGGTCTTATATAAAGGTCCCAGAGATGCCAATTATCAAACTAGAAATTTGTATTCCTTCCATTGTCGATGTGGTGTTTAGTATGAGATTGCATGAAGGGCCTTGTACTTAAAATTTCTTGGAAAGTGTATGACTGACTGACTTTTGCTGAATAGATCGGATACTACCTTGCTTGATGTGGACCATATGAATCTATTTCACATATAAGCTTTCCTTTTCCACACATATTCTCCATAGCCTTTTAGCTGTCAAAGCCTCAACCATTCTACTAGCTGAAGTTATTCCAAGTCCTCTATATATCTTAGGTTGACAAATTGAGCTCCATTTAACTTTGGGGAACACAATTGTAGTTCTTTCCATGGCATATGAATTCCCTTATGCATATGTCAATCCTTTTCAGAAGACCCTTAGGTAAGACAACATGAGATAGCCAATATGTGTGCAGATTGTTAAGGATAGAAATAGCCAATTGCAATCTACCTCCATAAGACAAAAATTTATTGCTCCAACTTGAAATTCTCTTATGTATGGAATCAATAAATGGTTTTTAGTTTGTTTGCTTGAGTTTCCTGGTAGAGATTGGAACTCTTAAATATGTAAGTGGCATTTACTGGATAATGAATCTTGAGTTCTTAATCAAAAGTGTAGAGTCTTCTCGATTGTGCTCAGAGAGGTAAGTAGAAGTCTTCCTTACATTAAACTTAAAGCCTAAAATTTCTTTAAACCTTTATAGAGATCTTAGAAGGGCCCCAATTGAGGTAGGGTCATTTGAACTAAGCATAAGTCATCTACATGTGATAATTAAGTAGTATTGAGACCTGTACATCTATTGTGATACCTGAAGTTTGGATTCTCAACTATGCATAGTTGAGCCATTCTGTGGAGAACTTCCATAGTGAAGACAAAGAGATAGGGAGATAGGGGATCGCCCTGCTTTAAGCCCTTAGAAACTTTGAAGAGCTATGTAGGTTCTCCATTCACTAAAACAAAATAAGTCACAATTATGATGCAAGGTTGGATCTAATTGATGAATTTTCTAGGATAGCCAAATGCATAAAATGTGTTAACAATGAAGCTCCATTCCATTGTATCAAATTCTTTTGTGAAGTCAATTTTGAGAGCACAACTCTTGATATGTTGCTTGGTATTGTACTCCTTGAAGATCTTTTGTCCTAACATTATACTGTCCCTAATACTTTTTCCAGGAACATAAGCTCTTTGACAAGGATTGATCAACTTAGTTAAAGTGCTTTAACTTATTTGATAAGATTTTTAAAATGATTTTGTACACAAAATTACAACAAGCAATAGGTCTATAATTATTAAGACACAAAGGGTAAGGAGTCTTGGGAACCAAAATATGGTAGCTTTTGTTAATCTTATTCAATAATCTGCCACTATTAAAGAATTCTTGCATTGCACTTACAATTAAGGGCCCAAGATTATGTCATTTCTCCTGAAAAAACTTGGCATTAAAACCATCTGGACCTAGGGACTTTTTTGGATGAAAGGATAATAGGACTAATTTAATTTCCTCACTTTAGACCTCTTTGAGTAGTATAGAGTGATGTATTTAATCAATAGATCCTTGCATGCTACTAAGTAGATTATCAAGAATCTGTGAGGTTTTTACTGACTGCCTATTGATATCCTTGAAATGCCTCTTAGCCATCTCTTTCATTTACTCCTAATTATAAACCAAATTTCCATTTATGGCCTTTAAAGAGATAATTTTATTTTTATTCCTTTTGGATGTGTTCTTAATTGTTTATACATTCACTTATTAACACTTAATGACTATTGTTATGAAATGCTTAAGATACTCATTTTAGTTCATATTTAGTATTAGGTACAAGTTTGAAGCACAAGAGCTAAAATAGGTTAAAAACACATTCCTTAAGCTAACATTTTGATGTTCAAACTCAATTGTCTTTGTAGAACAAGAAGGAGATGGAATAAGGTGAAGATGGGACAAGAAAATCCAAGAAAATGAACTTTTTAAGATAATCTGCAACTTGCATGGCCATTTATATACTTGCACGACTGTGTAATTTAGAGATTTGGTTTACACGACCGTGTATATACTTGCACGACCATGTATGAAGAATTCTTGATTTGCACAATCATGTATATACTTGCATGGCTGTTCATCTTTTCGGAAAGTGCATTTTATTGATGATGCCCATGCATCTAACCGTGCATATGCCCAGAATCCTAGTTTTTTGCTATAAATTAACACTTTGAGCAGCCAAAGGAGGATGAATCATTTTAGGAGCACAAGAAAATGCAGAAACCTCACCTCTTAGAGATCTATGGAGGGCTAATCCTTCTTCTTTCAGTTCGAGGGTGAAATCGATGCCGAGGATCACATTTGAGGATATCATCATTGTGTATTGTTAAACCTCTCTCTCTCTCTCTCTAGGGATTGATTATGTTATTCTTGCTTATTAATTTAGGTATTTGTGCAAAGATGACTTGAATGCTTTTATTAGATTGTTTTTATAAAAACCAATTGCTAGAATCTCAAATACAATACTATTGGATTCATTTGTGGTGACTGATTGTGTTGAATCACTAGGGATAACGTGGCATAGATTAAATGACCCAAGCTTATGTGGTTGTTTCCTAGATTAATCTATTTTCCTTATTTGTAATACGACTGTCTTACTAAATCTAGAGATCTTTTCTAGGTTGTTTGATTGCTAGGTTTAGTTAAAGAGCTTATTTTGATTAAACACGACCTAAGAGAAAACTGAGGTCAATAGAGCTTACTGTTAATCTAAGATTAATAGTTTCTAAGAGAGGTATGAAGATAATAATATAATGAAGTATGTTTATTTGTGTATAGGCTGAGAATGAATCGAGGACTAGATTCCAAACCTATTCATCACTTTTTGATTGTATGCTTTAATTTGCTTTTGTTAGTTTAATTTCACTTTATTTTCTTAATTAAATCCAACCAAACCCCCATAACCTAAACACTGATTTTTTTCAATGCAAAAGTTACATGAAGACTCCCAATGGATATGATCCCTAATTATCACTGCTATAAATTTAGTTGTGTAGAGTTAGGTTTATTTTCTAGTGTATTCGATACTCATCAAGATTTTTGGTGCTGTTGTCGAGGAGTGTGGTGCTTTAATTTTTACTTTTGATTTCAATTTGTCTTTTTTATATATATTTGTTAATGATTTTTATATTTTTTAATCTTTACACATTTGTTAGTTTTGTTTTATGGTAGCAGCAAGAACTAGTTCAACATCTTTTTTCAGCTTCATTATAGATAGGCTATCTTGCAACTTCATGTCCTTCTCAACTTTAACACATATTTGAGAATAACAAAGCCTTTCCATTTTAGATGTTAGAGAATCAAGACATAGGTTTGCCAGTTGCACTGGCTAAATAGTTGAGTTCTTGTATGGTCCAATATTCCAAGGGAATATTATAAAAATTGATCCAGATTAGAAAGACTTCAATTCCATTTCTATCTAACTCTGAGCCAGGTTTCCATCTTTTTGAAAAACCTTGGCTACCTTGCTACATGACATGGACCTAGTTCTAGTGTCTCATGTAAGTTTTCTTCTGAGTTAAAATTAAAGATAAGACTGTCATCTTCAATGAGTAAAGTTTTTATTAAACCTTTTTTTACCCTATCTGGTGATCACCCAGCTATGAAATAGTGGAAAAGCAAGGCATTCACCATGGAAAAAAAACCCGTAAGGGTGGTAGACTAAGAAGCAACACTTGCTTGAAAAAGTTGTTTGGAAGGAGTGACAATTCCTTCAACATTCACCTCTTAAAGGTGCATGAGTTCAATTTTAGGAGGTTGACAGGCTACTTTGTTTCTCCAGCTTAAAAAAAAGGGCCTACATATTTCTTGTATTGATTAACCCCATTGGTCTTTTTCAATTCTTTCTCTTACAGTTACTAAGGAGGAAAATCTTCGTTTGTTAAGTTTGAGGTGTCTAACCTAACTCTTGTTTCCTTATTCAAGGTTTTGAGGTGTGTGTCCCTCTACAGATACTTCTTCAGTATGGTCCATGGTGTTATACAAATCTCCTTTTGGAGTTGGAGGAACCTTTCAATGTATGCTTCCTCCTACAAGTCCCTTACTAGTAGTTCTCTGCAAACCACTAGAAATCTGTCAATGTTAAAAGTCTATCCATGCAAAAGATGGGAGAGGTTTCTAAAGGTCTGCCTTTTCCACAACTCATTTGCTAAAAGATCTCTCAGAAGTCTGCCATTGGCACAGCTCACCTAGTAGTAGATTTCATCATTACCATTGCTATGAAATAGTGCATTTTGCTTGTTTATTTAAGTGTTTTAATTATTTTATACTTATTTTGTTCATAGTTCATTTTCAAGTCGTAATTCCCTTATTTAGTGAAAAAAGGATGGATTTATACAAGTTTGGAATAATTTGAAATTGTTTAACCAAGTTATGAAGTTGAAGAGTAGGAATATGGTTTAGTACATACTCATGTACTCGTCCATATTCTCTATTATTTCTAAATTTCAATTTATATGGTCATATTTGAAGAGTTTGAGGTGTATTGATGGATTTAGTGTGTTATCAGTCTGTGGTCAACAGGTTCATGCTTGTGTTGTCTACTAATGGGCTTGTGTTCACATTATAGGTTTTGTTTATGAGTGTGTTCACTCTAAATGGGATTTTATGTTTACTTTAAGTACACGACCATCTACTTACCCGTGTTCCAACTAAAAACATGATTTTCAAACTATAAAAGGCAAAACTAAAGGGTAGAGGAAAAAGAGGTTCGGGAGGCATTATTAGACAACTTATAATAGTAGAGAAAACGAACAACAAGCAAAGAGATTTATTTGGAGTGGATTGGAACTAAAATGGATTTCATTAAGATAAAAATTATATTTCATCATGTTTCTTTTAGTTTTCTATTTTTCCTTTAGTTTTGGTGTTATGTCTTCCATGATTAAGAAATAAATCTTTATAGTGTCTGGACATGATAAATCTCGGGATGGATTTTATATTGATTTCCTTTTAATCTAATTTATTCTTTAGATTCATTAATATTCGATTATGTGTTCATTATTATTCTTGAATTAATTTATGTCCATATATTGATTCATGTTTGATTTCGTACATTTGGGATTAAGAAATCCTTTATATGAACTGATCTAGCATAATAAAAAAAGAATTGCATGCAATCCTAGAGAAAGGTTAACTTAAATTGTCTAAATTAGGGTCATTCCTAATAAAGGAATTCATAAATCAGTTAATATAATTCTAAAGGATTTAATTAGAAAGAGATTTCAATTAGTTATTAATATTCTAGATAAATGTATTAACATGATTAAGAAATTTTCACGATCCGATGAACTTTAGGTTAAATTAATGTGTGTCTTATTTGCATCAGAAGTCTTAAGGAGATCCACTATCCAAATACTACAATTTTTATTGATTTTTTCTTAATTTATTCTTATTCTAGTTAGTCAACTATGTTGATTTGTTTTAGTTTATTACTTTAGTTTTTAATTTTGATTAATCACTATCCCTATTGTTTCTTTGTTATATAATACGAAAAAGGTACATTCGTGCCTTAACTCGTGTCTAATTCCATAAAAGTTAAAAAAGAAAGATCTAAACAAAAGGTTACAAAGTCTGGGAGATAGTCATGTGTTAGACCATGTCTAAGATTCTTAGATCCTAGAAAGAACAATTTACTAACTCAAACGTAGATGATGGGCTTATGTTTTTCTATTTCATCAATCTTTAATTATTAAAGTTATTATTAGAATAAATTCTCATACACTTAACTTAGATTGTTTTGTAGTTAGGGTCAATTAGGGTTAGGGTTAATCATATTTTCCTTCTATTATCTCTCCTTTTCTTTTTTTTATTTCATTATTAGTGATTTTTTGCGTTATGTGTTCTTTTTTGCATTTTTAGTTTTCACATTAAGGATAATAAGATTTAAGCATGGGAAAGAAAATGCCCTAGGATGTGCTTAAATTGGAAAGTTTGTTTTAATTTATTCCTAATATCTTAAATTATTATACATTGTATGGTTTAATTAGTTGAGAATGAAAGTGACATGTATTGAGTGGTTGAATTAACTCAAGATATAAACTTTAATAAACAGTTATAGTGAGTTTAAAAAGAAAATATGGAAATGATTTTGTTATGTAATATAACCTTTCGATATTTTGAGCCATATGAGATTGAAACATCTATATCAATATGTAATTTCTCTTTATATGTGGTGTTCCTCTATATGAGTGAATCTCTAGAACCTACTTTAAAACCATTTTGATGTTACATTTTTATGTGCTTGTACGAAAATATAAAGGTCATCTTTGACCTAACCATTTAGTTTAATATCCCTTGTCAGTCCTTTTGAGCTTTGTAATCCCCTTTCTTTCGTTTAGCCCACCATATGAGCCTAAGATTAAAGTTGAATATCTTTACCTCACCTTAGGGGCTAGTAGGATATTTGAATTGAGTTAGTTAAAGGGGATTATGAGAGTAAGAACATGCTAAATGTTGGGGTTATATAAGAAGCTAAAGTGGTATTATGTTGAATGTAAATGGAAGTTAGGTTTTGAACAGTAGATTGTGTATTTATATTTGAATTTTTCACATATATGAGAAAAAAAAGAAAAGATTTTTTTATAAAATATGATAACAATAGTCTATATTCTCGGTGAGTGATGAATTGAATAAGGATATTATTGACTATTTGACAGTGTAATGTTGATTATAGGTTTCCAATTACTTTACTTATGATGTATTTTTCAAGTGTTTTACTAATCTCTTTGATTTTAACCTTCTTTATCTAGAAAATTTCTTACCTTTGACCTTAGGTCCATTACAACTAGGGATGACAATGGATAGGGTTTGGTTCGGGTATTATTCTACCCATATCCATATCCATTTTTTATGACTCAATCCATTATCCATTTAAAATCCATCGATTTTTACGATTTACTACCCATATCCAAATCCATTAGATTTTTCAGGTTTTTGGATATCCATCGAGTTGTATAGTACATAAAAATATAAATTCTAAATAGAAAATATAAAGAGTAGATTTTTACGAACGCTTTAAATGAAATTATTTTAATAATAGTAAGTCAACATTTTGATTTGTATGTCTTAAAAAACCATAAAATTGGAATAATAAAAATCATAATGTCTAGTGCAAAGACAAAATATATTTTTCACAATCAAGAACTAGAACAAAGATAGAAATATCCAAAGCTTCAAATTGTCTTTGTGTGAACTCCACAATATTCAAAACTCCATCTCCATATCGTTTGCATTATTATCTTCCTATAAGAAAATAAAATATGTTAAAAAATATAGTTAAATTATAAGTTAATTTACTATTTTAAGTAGAAATGAATAAATGATGAGAAATAAAATGAATTACCAAATCAATCACTTCATCCGGTTCCTCTTCGCTTGCATCAGCATCATCAAAGATCAAAGCAATCGCATATGAACTTTGTAAAGAGGAATTTGTAAGGAAGATTTAATATGAAAATTATATAGGTAAGAAGTTTCGATTACAAATGTTGCAAATATTAATAAGGAAATATATATTACCTAAATAATCTCCAAGCATCCGATTTTGCAAGCACATCAATGCTTCAACAATACTAGCATGAAGTCTTGAGCGAAGTAGACTAAGAACCCTACCACTCATACTAAATGCACTTTCTGAAGCAACTGTAGAAACAGGTATTGATAAAATATCTCGGGCAATCATCCCCAGTGTTGGATACTCAAATTCTTGCTTCCAGTAAGCCAAAATGTCAAAATAGTTATTTTCAGGCATTATATCTTCATCCAAATAATGGTCCAATTCAGATCTTAAGTTTACCCTTCTTTTCTTTGATTTCTTATACATGGAAAAATTATCGCTATCTCCATAATCAGCTTGATGTTTTCCAAGATGGGTAGCCTCGCATGAAGATGATGAAACAACTGAATTAGTACATGTTGTAAAGTTCCCTATGTCCAAAGCATATTTGTCTTGATATTCTAGCAATAGTTCATAAAGCAAGCTCTTCACCCTCTCAATCTCAATATTAGCTTTACTTCCATAAATATCACTAAAATAGAACTCAACGCAATCTATCTTATTTCTTGGGTCCAGAACATACGCAATAGCTAGTATTCTATTCACATGAAACCAATATTCATCGTACTTTTTGACCATATTTAGTGCCATAGTTCTAACAATATCACTATCAGACAACATCCACTTAAATAACTTCAACTTAATTTCATAAACATGTCGAAAGAACAAGTTCGCAGTGGGGTATTTTCTACCAGAAAAAAGCTCTGTTACCTTGTAAAATACTCTCAATTTGTCACAAATAATGTTTGCCAACTTCCAATCTTCATCACTAGGCAAAGTAAACTTAAAGTCGATTATTCAAGCATTCCAATCTCTTGAAAACACCTTTGTATGGCAAAGCTGTCTCAAGCATCAAATAAGTAGAATTCCACCTTGCCTTACAATCAAGAATTAACTTTTTAGAAGATGAAACTTTCAAAAACTTGGTTGTATCCTCAAACTTCTCTGTAACATCTCGTTACTGGTAGCAGAGGATATTATGGTAATATTGGGTCAGACTGATAGATTTCATTGCATTCGCTGACTGAGCATGCTACTGGCCTCTGATCATAGAGGAACAGGTTTCTTGCTTATGCATTTATTCATAGGTACATGCATTCATGATTTTCCGGCATT
>JANIHZ010000005.1:48850827-48870589 GCA_027478365.1 Erythroxylum rufum
GGGTATTATGGTAATATTGGGTCAGACTGATAGATTTCATTGCATTCGCTGACTGAGCATGCTACTGGCCTCTGATCGTAGAGGAACAAGTTTCTTGCTTATGCATTTATTCATAGGTACATCTGTTCGAGTTGAGGTCATGTGTTCGAGTTGTGACTCACGCCTCTGACCAAAGAGGACAATACCTGGAGTGATGGCGGTAGAGGCCGGGCTTTACATGATCTCTTTTAACTTATTAGTAGCAAAAAAAACAACCTCTTTGATTTGTTATTCCATCTGTGAAAAAGGGGAAAAAAAAAAGCATGACTTTGAAATTAATTTGTTGAGAGAATGAGACTTTTGAGAGAATGTAAAATGGTATTTTGATAAAAAAAAACATTCATACCAAGTACTAAGAATCTGTAGATCTAGGCTTTACAAAGTGGACAGTAAACATTAAAAAAGCTTAACATGCAGTTGGTGTCGGTGATCAAAAACCCACCGCACTGAGTGGGAAGTTGGTGGTTGCCGGTGAAAAGCGAACTGAAGGATCGTGATTCGTAGACGTAGTATCTCCTTGAGTATGAGGAGTCACTCATTGATGAGTTCATCTATTGGTAAAAAAATTGACATAAGAAATGGGTATATAAAAGATTGAAGGTGTAAGAGAAAATGTCACCATTTGAAGGAATTAATTAAGATAATCTGCTTTAAGACAACTTTGCCATACGAAGGGACTCCTTTTACTTAGAAAAAGATAAGGACTGAGGAGTAAAGTGGTTCTGGTTAAAAATGCGGTTATAACCAAGTGATGATTAAGAATTATACATGTTCTTAATACTGACCATATATAAGCGTGAGCTAAGGTATGGCTTGGTTTACAAGTAGATGTAGCCTAGAGATCTTGTATGTAAATTGTCTTCAATATATATATTAAGGATTTAATGAAGATCTAAAACTAGAGCTACATAACCCTTCTAGTATTAAAGTAACCTATTGTAAGGTTTGAAAGAACGTAATGCATTCTAAGAGAAGTTAATCTGATAGAGATATCGGTTCACCTATTTAGGAATAGAAGGCTTGATATTGAGGGGTGGCATATCATTGCCGACCTTGTCAATCCAAACCATAAAATTCCTATAATTAAATAAAAATATAAGAGGAAGTTGTAGAAAACCTAGTCTCGAGTAAACAAATAGACACAACCAATAATGCGCATGCTCTCCAATTATTCACTAGATGTCCAAAGATATGAATATTTGAAATCCCAACCTTTTATACCCAATAGGACTATGGATTAGGTGGCTTTAGTAGGTTGGATTTTGTTCTTTGAAATGAAGGAACTTTCAACCTTAGATATATTATCTACTGTCGAAAAAGATAAAACCATTAGTATGGTTGATGTGGGTGCCATTAATTTTGAGCTTTTATTTGAGACAAGGGAGATGTCATTTAAAGAGTTTAGATTAAAATGCAAGTTTAATTCATTTGAACATATGGAGAAGACCTCAATTAATTATTATGAAACTAACTTTCCATCTGAAGACGTTATTATTACTCCTAGGTATTTTTGGAAATCTCTTATAGTGTAAATTTTAACTATGATCCCAACAATTCTATGATTAATGATGTAATATCTCTTGTAATTTATCACATATATCATGTTATTCAATTTTAGGAAGAGCAAAAAACAATGAGGTAGTTACAGTTTAGGATTTATTTTACTTATAGTGTGTCATATAACAAAACATATGTAACCTTAATTACTGCTTTGCCAGCTATTTAGAACAAATAGTCTAAAAGAAGATAGGAGCTATTTATGGAGGGTTGTTCTTAGCCTTGTTAGAAAAGAACTTGGGTGTCCTTCATGTACTCCCTCATTTATTATTAGGGTTTCTCATGTATATCGTCAACCTTGAGTTGATGATTTCTGTGGGTATGG
This sequence comes from Erythroxylum rufum, assembly GCA_027478365.1. Taxonomy (NCBI): domain Eukaryota; kingdom Viridiplantae; phylum Streptophyta; class Magnoliopsida; order Malpighiales; family Erythroxylaceae; genus Erythroxylum; species Erythroxylum rufum. The sequence continues at coordinate 48,852,749 of JANIHZ010000005.1, forward strand.
TGAGGAAGGTCCACGAAATATATGTGTTGACTATGATGGATATGGACTAGAAAATGGATGACATAGGTGCGATAAGTGGAAGAGTAGTTTAGATATCGATAGCAAGTGCACTGCAAAATACGTAGGAAAAGATCAATGAAATAATGTCCATAATCAAAAATCAATAGAATGAACAAAGTCAAACATTAAGGGCACTACAAAGGCACTTTGATGCATATAAGCAACGATTGGGCTAGTTGGAGTAATTATAAGTGCATTTTCTTGAGAAGGGATCTTCAAAGCAACCACCGAATCCTATTTCACATTAGCCATCAATAGTGCCTTACTACAGAGCAATGATGATAACGAGGTGGTTGTAGTTTGAGTAGTTGATTTTACTATTTTCTTTCTCTGCACGTAGGATATTCTCTTTTTTTTTTTTCCTTACACAGTCATAATTACATTTTAATAATTTCAACATTTATGTTTTGTTTTCAATTAACACTTATTGTTGGTTATTTCTATTGTTTGTATACACTTTCTTTTCTTTTATACTCTGTTGCTATTAGTCTTCTTATAAGGTATCCAGCAATTCTCGATTTGTCACATATACATTGAATTGAAAGCAACATCAGCTTATAGAAGTTTCTTGAACTTTTATGTTTTCTTCTCTTTACTCACTTTTATGTATTTCATCACTTGTTTTGCACTTACCATATGTCCATTGAAGACAATTTATAATTTAAGTAGTGATTTTGAGCCTCATTTCTCTTAATTCAATCACAATTTAGCTTAATAGGTAACAATTACAAGAAAATAAACAATAAAGTAAAAGTGATTAGAACTCATCAAAAGTTAGATTGTTATATGATTCAAGAGAAAAGGTTAATATATATGAACACTGCCAAATAGTTCAATTTTAATTTGATTTGATGATCGTGATATTGATGCTTTATTTGAATATATTGACCTGTTTGAATTTAACATGTATCAAGTTTGAGTTAAACTTATCAAGTAGACCTTGTATGTGATTTAATAATTCATATGTAATAAAAGCAAAATAACAAAAATGTGAATAAATAAATTCACCATGTTGACTTTCACCTAAAAAAAGGTAGGAGGATAAGAGTGATGTTAGTAACTATTTGAAAAGTCATAACCTAACTAAATAACTAGGAATATTCATGACAAGTTGGTGTTTATCTTTATATCAAAAAGTTAGGGTGCGTTTCAAGCATACCTCTCATGCTTCATTAAAAAAAATAAAAAATACGTGTAGATCTTTTTATATGGTTTGTTAAATGCTTGCAAGTAGAGACTTATGTTTATTTTATATACAAGGTCAAGATTTGTTGTGTTGTGGGTTTAACTAAAGTGCAAGTACTTAGAGACCTAGATAATTGATGAATAATGTGATTAGGCCGATGAAGAGTACCTCGATTGTTTTTATGGATTTGCTAAACTTCCCTAAAGAGAGACTTCATTAGGTTGATAATGATTAAGATTGATTAGCTTGAGAACCAAAACAAGTTATTTCAAACTTTTTCAGAAACAAAATGATAGTTAATCTCAACATATTTAGATTAGGATATAAATGATAATAGCCTAAAAAAATATACTTTAAAGATTCAAGATCTAACTTAATTACTTGGAAACGAACACCACGAACAAAACAAGTACTACCAAACATTTGAGTGTAATAGGGAACAAGGATTTAGTAGGAAAAGAACACTAACAAATCTCACCACAGATAATATATATATAAAGGCAAGCAATTAATCCAAAAACATTTGTGGAAATTACTTAAACCTAAAATTATTTGGGAACATGCATTTAAAATAAGAGTATAATGAATTCAAGGAGATGCCAATTTTTTTCTTTCAACCACATTGTTTTGAGATAGTGTGTCATGAGGATTGATGAAGAATGTCATTATAAGATATGTAAGTTTAAAACAAAGTGAAATTTCTTTTTTTTTTTAATAGCATTATCACTTCTTAAAATATGGACAAAGTAAAGTGTACTCTTATTTTAGCATAAAAAGCAATAAAATAGGAAAATAATTCAAATCGACTCTTGTTAAATAAAATTAAGTTACGCGAGAGAAATCAACAAAAATAACACAATATCGAAATTTAGTTTTTGACACAACATGACATAAACACCAAACATCATAATTAAATAACTTAAAAAGAAAATCATAGCTCATTTAGTGACACAAAGGATTAAGGACGGGATGATATTTAATAACTGGACTCACAATCTAAACAAGATACACTATGGAAGTAAAGACATAAACTTCTTCAATAGAAATGAGGAGAGATGTCCTCATCGAATCGTCATGTACTTCCATTGTGGTTAGAGGCACAAAAGAATCATTATGTACTTCAAATGTAGACAAATTATGGCCCTTTTCGTAGATGGACTTCTAAAGAAGTACTTGGTATCCTCTCAAGGATAAAGTTCTCCCAACAGCGCTTTTGCTTGTCAAGAAGAAAAAACAACCGTTGCTTTCACAGTTTCCTTCCATAGACTCTACAACTTCATATAACCAAACCCTCCTTTGAATGAACCATAAAGAGGCTGTGATCTCCTAAATGAAAATATATCCTCTATTTGAAATGAGTTGAGTGGAAATGGTTCAGTTGTATCTGATTTGTATTCGGTTGAATGTGGGCTCCCATAAACACGTACACTTAATGTCCTCTTCTTAGGTGCATCAATTTTAATATATTCGTTGAAGAAATCTATCAATTCCTGTTGCTTGAGCTGCCTTAGTGCTGCCACCTAATGTCATGCCATTAATAAAAATGACTGCTATGTAATGTTGAAATAGCTTAACTATGGTCAATGAAAATTTTCTTCATTTAAAAAAAATGACTTAAGTGTTGCTATGCAACATCTTTATCAACCTAAAAGTTAATTATATACTAACATTGTAAAGATCTCATGATAGACACGGACATCGAGTATTACCTCCAGTTTTATTGCACTTGCCTTCATTCCCTAATTCCTAATCTCAAGTGAGGAGTGATACCAAATTTTTAGATAGCAGAGAATCATACCTCACATTTTCTTCTATCAAACTTGAGAGTTCCATCAGCAATCTCTCGCCAGTAAAATCCAGATTCTTCGCTCAAATTCTTGTGCTTCTCAAGTTTCATATCGATTAATGCATTGACATTGCTCTGCATTATACCCAATACAAATATGTTGACAATGATTCATTAGAATTGCAATTTCTGGTAGGTCATCTCAAAATTAGTCCAACCACCATATCTGCAGTGTTTCTTCTAAGGAAATTCATGTTTCTTGCGACCAGAATTTTGCTTCAAATTTATTCTCTTGACTAGCAGGGTCACAGTAACATGATGTTCTAAAAATTTAATCTGAATCTTAGAACCATTCACATGATAACACCATCAACTTCACTTAGAGGTTTCTTATTTGGCATGCAAGATGATGAGTACAACTTCTCACACATCTGAAATCATGCATCCATACGCCAAACCCTGTCCCACACATTGAGTATACTAAATGTTACACGCTGAACTTGAATGCATATGCAACTGTGCAAGCACAAGTAAACGAAGCACTCAATAAGAGGCAGTGCAGGTTTAAGGGGCAAGTGCGAGATTCCTGTGCGAGTACGACAAGGAGTAGCTTGGTTCCCTCGAACTCAAGATTTGGAACAAAAGAAGAATTTGCTTTAGACACAAACTTAGATCAGAAATAAGGCTAGTTTTCAATGTTCACATTTTCATAGTGAATAATTCTCTGGCGGTGAGCAGAAATTTGATTGCACATGTATTTTTGCAACAAGTTAGTATCCAAGAGAAAGCAAATCCCCTTGAGAGTAGAATTACCAGCAGCAATGGTTAAAGAATTTGGGATCATAAGCTACAGATCTTTCCAACATTTGGTTGCCTAGACACCAGTGAGCCTCTGCTTTTTCCATATCAGAAAAGAACTACCAATGATAGGGCTGTTTGTTCTTCAAATTTATGTGAACTATTCAGAGAATTACCATGTTAACATCATTAAGGCAAAGACGGATTGAAATGCATTAAAGTTATGATTATTGGTGATTTAATATTGATGTAGTTGTTTCACCTTGAATTCATCAGCAGTCATCTCATACAGTTTAGCTTCAAACATCAGGAGGAATGACTCAACTCTAGAATCAATTTTTCCAGGACCCTGTCAAGATTACCAAAATCAACTATGGTTCAAGATGAATGAGGCCACGTGAAGAGAAAGTTCATAAAGAAGGCCACATACTTTCACTGGAGATTGAATAATGAACTGTGCTCCACGAATACCAGAATCATTCCTGTATCAATAAAGATTTGTTGTAACTTTCTAACACAAATATTGTAGGAAACATTTTCATGACAAAAACACTTTGAATACCTCTGGAGGAGTACGGTGATATAACCCAGTTGCTCGACTGATCTCAGTTGGTGGAAAGCAGGTTGCTTTGCAATTAAAGCAAAAAGCTGAAGTTTCACGTTCATAATAAGATCATCTTGATGAACCTATAAAATATATTCTTTCATCAAAAATAGATCGAGATCATCAGAACTGGTTCACCCATTAACACTGAAACTGCAACAATGGTCAAATGAATAGAATGTTCTAAATTATAAATCATGCAACAGAAAATATGTGTAGATCACTTTTCAAGCAAAAACATCAAATGATGATGTTGTCATGGTGGTTGAACGTTGAAAGTAGGACTGACAATATCAAGTAGAGAAGGCTTGGACATGGACTTTGAGAGAATTTCAAACAGAAACAAGATAAAATATGAACAAAAACAAAAAGGCCCCCTCCCACTGGCACTCCTCACACTCCTTATGATCTGATGCAAATTCCGCTATTTCCATGAAACAACAAAAATCTCTCACAAGTCAATAATCCACCAAAATGATAATCTTCCATTCAAGTGTATGAATTGTCATCATTCATAGGCCAGGATCCAACCCGAAGTACATGCATTCATTCTATAATAAAAAAACTTGAAACGGTGTCCACAAAATTTAGAACAACATATAATAGGACGATAAGGGACCATGTCAATGCAACTTACAATAAAAGTTTTAACATCTTATCAAATAATGTTGTCTTCACATACCAGAAACATTTCTCGTTTACAATATCAATCTACATGAACAATTGCTGGATTCTTTCAGCTGAAGAATCATCCGGAAAGACAAACATCAGATATACATAGTTTAATTCAATATTTGAGTTGAATTCAGACAATGCAGTTGCATTTGTCAAAAATAACATCATAAGAGACCACAGACAGCACAGATGGTTTGACACAAAACAACTGAACAGTTGGCTTGACATGAATTTTGTTGGATAACATCTGATCCACTCTTAGGCCTCACCAACATCTTACACTTCTGAACTGAATGATTTATTGATGTTGTATCAAAGGCTTTATGGTTAGTAAGTCTAAAGTTTGAGCCACTAGCTCCATTTATTCTGGTTTCATGATTTGTTTACAATTCTATGAGGGAATGTGTTAAAATAATATTTGATCCAGCCCACGTAACAACTTAAGTTTGATCGACTAGTTTCACGACCAACTTGATATTTATGTGAAACGTAAATTAAGTGTTTTAAAAATGAAATAAGAGAACTAAGGTCAGAAATTGCATTATACAGCAGAAAGGAATGATCATATTCCAATACAATTTTCAAAAATCTCAATCTTATACCTACAAGACCATAAAAAGGGAAGAATAAATGGATGTTTCAAAATTCAGGCATTTTTCTCTCACTAATAATCTGTTTAAGGTCAGAGCGTTTCAATGTGCATCATAAAGAAACCTTAAGTTCCCATGCTCCATGATAAACCAAAAATGGACAAAATAAAAGTAGCTGGGTTGCCCCCCATAAGGTTGATATAATAAATCATTAAGTCCAAATATATGAGGTGTACCTCAGAACTTACGGTAGCTATATAATGAGACTGCCATTTTGGGGTAGCATATAATTACCTGGATATAATGAACAAGTGCAGAATTCTCATCACATGGGTTTAAGCCCTCCATCGAATAGATGTAACTCTTTCCCTTTTTAAGCTTTACAATTCTATTAGTCAAATGCTGGGATGGAAATAAGGATTGGCATATGGGGTTGGGGCCCTTGTAGAGAATGGCTTCTATGTTCTCAATCATCAACTCTGCCTCACTGCGCTCAACATTACCTAGGATGAGAAGAAAATTAAGTTAAAATTTTCCCTTTGTTCATATGACAGACACAGTTGAGAAATTGATGGTTGACAAAGCTGGACCTGCTATATAGCACTCTAAAAATGTTTTTGAAAGCATCATAGAAGCAAATTTGGTAAGATTTTCAGGTTTGAGATGATAAAGTGCTTCAAGTTCTTCCATCCATGGCAATTTTTGATCTTGTAGTATTAAAGTGCAATAGTACATAGCCTGCTGATAGGGTTGCTGAAACTTGAAATTTTCATACTCCTTAGTTATCATTTCCTGAAAGGACAAAAGGAAAAAGTGAAGCTTCAGTTAAAATGGCACAGTTTTGTTGGACCAATTTATGGAAAAGACCAGAGAGAAGAGAAAGGCAGCCTTGGTTTCCAAAGTGGTATCCTTCTGGAATTCCATTAATTTCTATAACCATCTTGATAGAACAAAAAAGAAAAGAGAAAAGAGAAGTCATAAAAGGAAGAAAAGTGCAGTTTATTTGAAGGTACCATCTTTACTAAACTCGGTAAATTTTTCTATCATCTTATTCCCAGCAACTAAAGTGAATTTGTCAATTAGTGTTAAATGGTGATATTCTATGCTACTGCAAATATTTTTAATGCTTGGTCCTCTGTAGTGTAAGTACCTTCAAATTAGCGCTTTCATCAATATCAAACCCACCCCACACCACACGCTCTTGTGTTACATTAACTACTATACTTGAAAGATATTTTGTAAACCTGACGACACCTTTCGAGATTTAGGTTCTAGCTACCATCAATTAGTGCACTATAATTATGATTTCAAAGGATGAAAAAGTATAAAAGACACCAAGAATGTAGAGAAATACTGTTTTATGTTCTTTTTTTGGCAATGGAGACAAATACTTAATTTCACCATGAAAAAGAATAATGACCTCAAATGCATACCTACTCTCTTTCTTATTAAATAACATAATTTTTTATAATTATGTTAGAATAAAAATATACAGGAAACAACTAATTATAAACACAACAAGGATATTTGTTTCTTGCAGACCATCACCATACAGTTTCACTACTTTGAGTGTGATCAAATAATGATATTTATACTCTACCCACAAGATAAAAGAGAATGCATAGACTACTAACTAGTAATTAAACCTACTTATTACCTTGATCACGGTAAATCTGTCAGGTTTTACTTCAAACTTTGTAATTTTACCAATAACAGTTTCCAGTAACATTCCCAATTTGTGATTATAACCCAGCACAGTCACCTAAAAAGGAAAAGAAAATAATGGTAAGTGAGAGTATCATCCTCCGCGTACAAACAGACACTGAGGGGGGAAGAGCATATGATAGCTGAATGATCAATCATAGTTAACTAAAAGTTAGCTTGTAATTCATGACCATGTAACAATTTGAACCCACAATGCTCAAAGAATGAACCAGTGAAGAAAGAAAATCCATCTTTCTGCAAACTTCAAATTTGTATCCAATAAAAGGTCAAAATGGAAATCTCTGTCACCCTTGTAATTGAATATATCCTAGGGTGTACTGTAGTTGTACAAATTTTGTAGTCTAATACAGCTAATTATGCCCACATCATCATTATTATAAAATTCTTAAGAAAGCATAGTGAAACAAACTTTTCTTCCTCTCACAATCTATCAAAAAATAGCCTCTCAACACAGAAGGGTCCAGCAATGAGTAATTGACAGTTGGATGAATGCTTTCGCTTACAATTTCATATATAAGATGTACCATAGGAAATGCCCAAGAACCAACACAAAAAACAACGTAGGAAATCGAAGGACTTTGGCTCAACTCATCTTATGTTAACAAGGATCAAGCTTCCTCTGGAAATCTGTACATTAGTAGTGTTCAAAATTTGTAAATTTCGTGTTCCTATTAATAGCTGTGTAAGGCTAGGAATACATAGTTTAACTTGTCCTTACAAGTTCTAAATTTCTATGCATTGATCAAACTCCAGTAGTTAGGGACGGGTTTGATCACTGTAGAAGACAAACAGAGCACTGGATGACTTGTCATTAACTAAGTTTCAATTTACTTTTAATAGAAGGAAAAATTAAACTAAACGTTTATCCCTCTAAATTCAACTACTGTGAATGTTTTTCAAGCAGGAGCCCGCTTTCCAAACTTTAGACTAGTAGCTTCATTTTTCTGTTTCTTTGGGTTAATATGTAGTAATACTTTCAGAAAAAAGCAACATATTCATTTCACTAACTGTAGCACAAAATGAGATGGGACTACAGAAATTGAAGGTGATAAGAAGATGATTTTGAGCTTGATATGGCCTATATCATAATCACATTTCAGCAATATATGCCTAAGAAAGAATAAAGAAAGAAGGGAACTCGCTGTCCATTATTTCTTGAAAGGGAACTGGTTGTAATCCATCCCTGTCTATCCCTATGTCTTTCTCTATCATGCATATATGCATACACATGGAAAAATAGCATCTTCAATTTTGAAGGAGATGAAACCAATTCCAAAAAGAAACTGCAAATTTGGCTAGCAACAGTTTTGCTCCACTCCTGATATCTATAATGTGCATATAGCTTTAGTATTGTTCACTCTGCAGCTCATCCATATTACCCACATATACACACAGATTGAAATGCTTGACTGTCTTGCAAATTTATGTGCACAAGGGCAACCAATGCCAATCAATTATTTCTGAAATAAATATAAGTTCACAGAGTTTCCCCCATTAGAAACTCCTGAGGATATTCAGTGGCTCAACCATTATAAATTTTATCTGGAACTCAAACATGAAGTCAGATAGCAAAGTACCTGAAAACCACCACCTGTTTTGTTTATGCCGTAATATAGACCAGCAACTTGCGCATAATAAGCTGTTCCAAGTAACAAAAACTAATGGAGCACAATAGAGAGCCAACAGAAGATAACATATTTGCACATATAAACACATAATAAAAGAAAAGAGAAAAAGTTAAAGATAGAACTATTAGAATTGTTCCCTCGTTTAAGTGTAGGATTACTAATCTTACCGTATTCATTCAGGTAGTCCATCAATAAACGAGTAAAAATATCAGATAGAACTTTAGCATCAGGAGAGCTGCTGCAGAGGGGACAGCTAAAATTTATTATAACATATGCTTTGGGCACACCAAAAGTTGTATCAGGCTTATACCAAACTGATGAATAAATGGACTTCCTCAGCAAAATTGGTAAGTTGACCTGCTCCAAAGTCAAATACCATTAGATTGAACTTGCATCGTGAATAGATATGCAGTTTAAATTTTCCATAAATATTATAACCTTGTCTTGGGAAATTTTGAGTGATAAATCGGTGGGGATGAAGGCATTAGGTGGTGGTAGATGCAATTTTCCATCAGAAGCAGATGTCATCCATTCCTGCAATGAAAAGGAAAAGAAAAAGAACAAAATCTTCATGGTTTTCTGAAAAAAGACATGTTTATTGGAAAAATAGAAGGGCACGCATGGCTATGCAACAATGATTCTGTATTCTTCACTGGTTGTACAAATATGAAGACAAACAATAACCAACAAACCTGAATTTTCGAGCCACTGATTTCCTCAATACTATACATAGTTCCATAATAGGGCTCTACCATGTTAGTTTTCCCTTCAAACTTCTTTGACTCCCAAAAAATTCTGAAATCCAGAGCTAATTACAAGGCATGCTGTAACTCAATCATATCACTTTATAATATTTCCTACCCTTAATAAGGAATAAAAATGCAAAATATGATAACTCTAAAATAGGCAGATATGCAACCATACATTGCTGGATCCCGTTTCCGGAACCCAACTACTTAATCCGAAAAACTCATACTTCTACAATTTGGGGTCCAACATACATAGATAGTAATACATCTACAAAATAAACAATCAAACAGGTGTAGAACACATTAAAGATTCAAATCATATAGTTGTGTTACTGTTACAGAGATTATGAATAAATGTATAGATATTATAGCTTGATTCTAGGAAGCTTGACACCCTACCATATTTAGGCACACAACATGTATATAAATAATGCTGTATAGTAAATACAAAAACATCAAGTATTCATAACATGGTATATACTTGGTTGTCCGAAAATTCAAGGTTCTGCCAAAGTGTAGAATTTCAGTTTTTCTTTTTCTACTTGTAGCTGCAAGTGTTTGCGTCACCAGGTTAAGGTGATGTTTGAGTCTCATTGCCACCTCAATTGGAGTTGTCAATCACTAATCGTCCCCTGGTCGAAAGCCGTTAACTGGAGGTCTTGCAAGTGCACCACATGCAAGACCAGAAGGTCTGTCATTTGCTCCCACGCACCAGCACGTGACAACACATGTGCCTGAGAGATACCGCCCTGTCACTTCTCCCGATGCTGCCTCTCCCCCCGACTTGCCTGGGTGTCTAATCCACCATCACCATTGACTGTCTAGAGGGGGCTTTATGCACCACTTCGCCACTGCCACTATAGCACAATAGCCTTAACTACTCCTTTGTTTTCTTTTCAGAAGTTTGGTGATATTGTCACCTAAGAAACCTATTTTCTGTTATTGGAAAATGGTGCATCCTTGGTATACGTTGGCTCAACACATGGTTTTATTTAGTGTGGTATACTTAACTCTTCAGATTGACTTGCCAGGTAATTTTGAGACAATTGTGTGGATATATATTACTTCATTTTCTATGGCTGACGAACACAAATCAGTTATGGTTACAGATGTTATTCCAGTGATGTCTAAAGTCCCTAAACATAAGTTGACAGGTCCCAATTATTTAGATTGGAGAAAAATAATTAGAATTTATCTGTGGAGCATTTCCAAGGATGAAATTCTTACAGATGATCCGTCTTTTGATAATACTAGAAGGGAATGGCTAAGAGATGATACCAGATTATTCTTATGAATTCGGAATTCGATAGGTACTAAAGTGGTTAGTATGATTAATCACAATGAGTATGTTAAGGAATCATGGAGTATTTGGAATTTTTATACTTGGAAAATGAGATTCTCCTATTTATGGGGTCTGTAAGCATTTTTATAGGGATGAACAAAGTGATCAATCTCTTCAATCCTATTTTATATATTCTAAAAAAGGTTATAAAGAACTCAATGTTTTGTAAGGTACAACAAACTCAACGGTAAAAAATGGCAGTTATAAGCTTTCCAGTAGGTCTCAATTCTCAATTTGATATAGTAAAGTCACAAATCTTCTCTAGTGCAGAAATTTCTTCCTTACACAAGGTATTCTCTGCAGTTCTGCATACAGACAATACCATTGTTGCTCCATCTATTCAGGCTTCAAGTGCCCTTGTCAGTTGGAATAATGAACATTCCTTTAATCAAAGTCAAAATAAGGAAAACAATATAGTGGGTTGAGAGAAGAGGAATTATGATACAAGAAGTGTTGAATGTAACTACTATCAGGAAGTGGATCATATCAAATGCACGTCCAAAACTACCCAAAAAAAAATCTCACTCAGCTCATGTTGTAGCTATTTCTACCACACTCAGTACATCTATCTACCACACATAGAGCTCATCTAACTTTATCATTGCCATTGCTGAAACAGGTAATTCTGAAAGTTGTCTCCTTTCTTCCTCCAACACTTAGTGGATCATTGATTCCGATACTAATAATTGTATGACAGGGTAATAATGATGATTTGTTAGTATACCAAATTATTCAACAGTCACGAATTGTTGCTTCTACACATACTATTCCAACAACAATGCCACCGCCACCGCCGCCACCGCCTATTCATCACTTCTACTCTAGACGAAGAGATGTTCTTGATACATGTCTAACACCAATTCCCCCTTCGGCATCATATTCTGTGGATACCAATCTTGACATTCCAGTTACTCTCTAAAAAGTTAAACATCAGTGCACTTATACAATCTCATCTTTTGTTTGATTTGACCATTTGTCATCCTCTTCATGTTGTTTTGTTGTCTCTCTTGATTCTGTGTCTATTCCTAAAACTATTCATGAGGCTTTGTCTCATCCTAGTTGGCAAGCGACAATGATAGAAGAGATAAATGCCTAGATACTAATTGTACCTAGAATTTGGTGAATTTACCAGCAAGAAAAAAGGTTATCACATATAAATGGGTATTTGCTATTAAAGTCAATCTTGATGGCTCAGTAGCTCGACTTAAATCTCATCTTGTTGTCAAAAGCTATGCTAAGACTTATGGAGTTTCTCTCCTATGGCTAAGTTCACATATGTTCATTTGTTTGTTTCTATGGAAGCTGCTCATGTTTGGCCTTTGCATCAATTGGTCATAAAGAATGCGTTCCTATATGGAGATCTACAGGAGAAAAGATTAGATGGAGCTACTACTTGGGTTTGTTGCTCAAGGGTAATATGAGAAAATGTGCCATCTTTGAAGAACTTTGTATGATTTGAAATAGTCTTCAAGCTTGGTTTGGAAAATTCAGTCAAGTCATTAAACAATTTGGAATGAACAAAAGCAAAATATGATCGTTCTATCTTCTACATGCATTCTACATCTAACATTATTATTTTTGTTGTGTACGTAGACAATATTGTTATCAATGGCAATGATGACATAATGATCTCATCTCTGAAAACATTTCTTCATAGCCATTTTCAAACAAAGGATTTACGAGTTTTTAAAAACTTCTTGGGAGTTGAGGTGACAAGGAATAAGAGTGGTATCTTCTTGTCTCAAAGAAAATATGTGCTTGATTTGTCATATGAAATAGGAAAATAGGGGTTAAACCATGTAATGCTCCTATGTCACCTAATTTGCAACTCACAAATGATGGAGATTTGTTTGAAGACTGTTAGAGACCAGTTTCTCTAACAGTGATTCAGTTCAAACACAACACAAACACCGAATCCGCACAGCCAACAATCACACACACAATAGCCACAGAACAATACTCACGGCAGTAGTAAAATATAACAGGTATAGAATAGAGATGAATATATTGATATGTTATAGGTATATTGATAGGCTAAACTTCGAGGGCTAGCAACCTCCCAATAGCTAAGCTTCGAGGGCTTAGCGACCTCCTCAATACACAATGCCTATACCAATTCTCAGATCCCCCTCATCTGTCCCACCCTACCCCTTTTATTCCCCTATCTCTAACTAACTAACCAACTCAGCAACAAATCTCTCCTCACACCCCTACACACGCTCCAAATTACTGATCTGCCCACCCTTGATTATTTCGGGTCTCAACAAAGACACTGAGAAGCATAGAAGACTAGTTGGGAAACTGAATGACCTTACAGTAACTTGTTGCTTACTCAGTTACCATTGTGAGTCAATTTATGTCTTCGCTGACATTTCATCATTGGGCCGCTTTGGAACAAATCTTGCGTTAATTGACGGAAGAACCTAGACGAGGTAAACTCTACAGAAATCATGGTCACACTTATATAAAATGCTTCTCAGAAGCAAATTAGGCAGGGTCCAAGATTGATCAAAAATCTACCACTAGCTATTGTCTCTTTGTTGAGGGAAATTTGGTTTCATGGAAAAGTAAGAAATAGAATGTTATATCTCGCTCGAGTGTAGAATCATAATACAATGCTATGGCACAATTTGTACGTGGCATATTTCAACTTTTGACCGAAAATGGGCTTAAAGTTGATATGCCAACAAAATGATGGTGTGATAACCAAGCTGCTTTTCACATAGCCTCTAATCTTGTGTTTCATGAACGGACTAAGTATATTGAAATCAATTGTTACTTTGTTTGAGAAAAGGTGCAACAAAATCTAGTATCTACAAGATATATGAAGATTGGAGCACAACAGGAGATCTCTTTACAAAGACTCTAAATGGGACCCAGGTTAAATATCTATGTAACAAGCTGGACATGATAAACATTTATGCTCTAGTTAAGGGGGAGTGTTGCTATTATAGAGATTTTGAATAAATGTACAAATATTATAGCTTGATTCTAGGAAGCTTGATTGTAGAAATTGACAGTAACTCCCTACCATATTTACCAAAACATCGAGTACTCATAACAAGCTGCAAACACTCCCTCATGGTGGTGCATGAATATGTCACATGCCCATCTAACAGACTAAGTCATAAAATGGTTAACTAAGCACCTAGTTAACCTGTTGAAACTACATGATAAATGTTCAATGATAAGCAAATGGATGGAAATATAGTAATATTATTGATAATAGCTATAGCCTCGTAGGAAATTCCTCAAGGACTATGCTCCAGCCAACAATGGCCCCTCAAGCTTAACAGCCGAGATAGTACAATAGCCAAAAAGATACCCTCCTCTACTACCCCCTCCCATACATAGTATCTCATCTCTCTCTCACCTCTAACCGTTAGCTGACTCACCCCCCTTGACTTTCCTAGAATAAGTCAACATGGGTTTGAGGCCCTGCTCCCTCTTCCTCCTAGCATAAGTCACTATGGGTTTAGGATCCATAGTACTATCCGGGTCCATGGTGCTATCATTCAACAATCCAAACTTTGAAGTTTCCCTTGATAAAATGTCAGTCAATCTCAATGTTGTTATGTAGGATCACAATGTACTGAATTACGAGCAATAATAGCAACCCTGTTATCAAAGTATAAAGACAATTATATCATTTGGCAATTGTAATTCCAGCATTAGCTTTTGAAGCCATAGTAGTTCACAAATTCCTTGAGCAATGGCTTTCGATCCAGCCTTAACATTTGATCTAGCTATTACATTTGCTTCTTGCTTCTCTATACAAGTAAATTTCCTCTTACAAATGTCCAGTATCCAATAGTAGATCTCTTATCATTGAGGGAACCAACTCAGTCTACATATGTAAAACATTCCATCTTAAGATGACCATGCTTTGCGAATAATAACCCATTTCCAGGTGCTCATTTTAAATACCTCAAAGTACAAAAGAACATCAAGATGTGATTCGCAATGGGGCATGCATAAATTCGCTCATAATGATTATTGCATAGGCTTATATCTGGTATAGTATGGGAAAGATAAATCAATTTCCCAACTAACATTTGAAATCTATCAACATCAATAGCTATTACCTATCACTAATTATAATTTGCGATTGGAATTAATACATGCATATTATGGCTTGCGTCACAACATGCTTTTCCTTAAATCAATAAAAGATCCCCTTATTAGACCTATAAACTCCAATTCCAAGAAAAAATCTCACCTAATCCAAATCTTTAATTTCAAGTTCTTGGGCCAGATATTAATGAAATATGGTTATATCCTTCAAATCACCCCGAAACCATATAACAAATGGTACTTGATAAAAAGGGTATATAGTGATCTTATCATTGTGGTACTTGATAAAAAGGGTAACATCAATATTTTGGTAAGAATTGTGACTTAGCAATTCTTAGTTTCCACGGATTTCAATTGAGAGGAAGAAAGAGATTGAAAATTGTTACAAAGAGAGGAGAGAGATAAAGAAGATAGAGAGAGAAAACAACGAAATTTTGCTATTGCTTAAGAGATCTGTTGCATAACTAATACTTAATAGAGGAAGCGAACAACCATTACATAAGAGACACATGATTCTAGTAGTTATTCCCAAGCAATCACATAAAGGGTGTGCATGGGTAAAAATAATATTTTTAGAGTAAATGGTGACGTTGGCCAATATAACGTTATATGTTTTTCTCGCAATTATTATTACTTATCGTTTGCAATAATTCCTTTCCCCTTAAAATCCTATTATGACGTGGTTTCTTAGGATTTATGGTATGTAACTTAATAAAGTGATTAATTTTCCTCCACAATTTAAATTAGTAGCAATAAGATTTCCATATATAGTAGAAACTAAGAAGCTTGATAGTAGCAAACAGTATACAAGCACTTCAAATGAAATTCCACTTCCAGTGAAATTCCAAAGGTTAGCATGATCTTTAATGGTAAATTAAACAAATAGTAAAAATAAAAGAGAAGCCAAAATGATAGTTTCCTCATTACTTAATACATCCAAATATGTAATGTATTCCTTTTTTCTTTAATTTTCAACTCATTTAGATCTAATCCACTTTTTTTTGCTCAACAATCATTCACCTTTAAGATATTGATCAAGTCAAAACCATTAAAGACATAAATCTATTCACATTAAGCCACATAAACTCACCTCACATTGTTTGGAGAAAGTTGATCCAATACCATTTGGATTATGTTTGGACTAAAATTAGAAAGAAGGGATGACCCTACGAGCCAATCTTGAGGAGGGTAGATCTGAACTTTGAAAGGGAGAATTGTTATTAGAACAATTGGGAATCACAATTTTTTAGATCAAAGTTAAAATAAATAGGCTGGTACATGAATCACATGCATATAAAGAAAATGAACAACTTGCAGCATACATTCCCAAAGAGCATACACGCTATAAGGAAAAAATAGCTTTCATATAGATGAGAAATATAGAACCAGATACAAACTGTATGTTGCACGTGGCCACACAATACACAAATTTAGTCAAAGTGCAAGGAACAAAATAACAATAATAACAGGTTACATGGAACTGGAAAATCTAAAACGCTTCGATGGTCTTTACAGCAAATTGGTCCCACTTCCCCACATGGATTAACTCAAAAAAGTTTTTTTGACTGAAAACAGACCCATACAAACTTGGCCACATACAACTTTTTAATTAGTTCCCGTACTAAAAAAATTAGTGGACAACCTTGTTCAGGATACAACATGTTGGACTGCCTTAAAGGAGAAAGCAGTAAACTAATAGAAACTATGGAAAAGCTCTCAAGATTGCAAACTTCATTTAGGGTAGAGCAAAGCTTACCTGCATATTACAAGAAACTTTGACTACGTAATCAATCGGAGGGATTTTGTCCTGATAGTGGAATCCTGTCTCACAAACAGCTGCAAGCTTCATCCAGATCAAACAAATTATAAATTTTTTTATTAAATCTAAGAAAACAAGTTCCAGTGTTGAATGCCAGAGTAAACAATAGGTTAGACACTTAAAAAAACTAGATCAATTTTGTGATGGATTCAGTAGGATTTCAGGGAACACAATATGAAATTAAAAGAATCTAGTAATAACTCCTAAAAACAAAAAAAACAAAAAAAAACTAGATCAATTTTGTGATGGATACAGTAGGATTTAAGGGAACACAACATGAGATTAAAAGAATCTAGTAATAACTCCTAGAAAACCATAATGCAAGCCATATGACATGGATGAGCTTGCATAAATATGCACACACACACAAAAGAAACACAAGAGCAAACATAAACCTACATGTAAGCATACATCAATGTAAATAGATATATACATATATATGCATGCATATGTCATAAAAACAATGGATGCATGCACTGTTTGTTATAGACATACAGATATACAAGTACATTATGCTTGAACAAAGGGGCAAATTTTGTAGGACATTTAAAAAAGAAAACAAAGGATCTTGTTACTTAAGGAGCCAAGACAAAAATAACAACATCCCAACAAAAGTCCTGCTGATATGCAGGGTCTAGAAGTACACAACCTTACCCTTAACTGTTAAAGAGACTGTTTCCGATAAACCCATGTAAAAAAATATATATAATAAAAAAATAAAAATTAATAAAGAATACATATTAAAATAATAATTATTAAAAATAAAAATAGAACATAGACATAAAAATAATATAACAATTTAATT
>JANIHZ010000005.1:48870689-48882269 GCA_027478365.1 Erythroxylum rufum
ATATAACAATTTAATTAATTAATTAATTAATATACAAACAAAAAAGAAGACAAGGAAATAAATAAAACAAACAAGTTATTACAAGAAAATGCTTAGGCTAAATAAGGAAATACTTATGCTAAATAACTAAGAGAAATGTACCACATATTAAATGTTTAGACTAAAAACAAACGATAATACTTGATAGAATATGGTTAAAAGACCTATGAGAATGAGATCCTTTACTCGTATCCTAATATGCCAAAATTTTATATCAAGGGCCGCGTTCTCGGTAAGTTTCAGCACAGTCATATCACTCTTGATCACCTCCCCACAATTCTTTTTAGGCCTTTCTTTTTTTTCTTTTACAATTTCTAAGCACAATCTTTTTGTTTCTTCTCGCTGGAGCGTCAGAATATCTCCTATTAACATATCCGAGTCACCTAAGGCTTGTCTCTCTTAATTTTTCATTACTATTAGCTACCTTTAATTTGTCTCTTATTATTAGATTTTTGACTTTATCTCTTTTAGTAACATTGCAAATCCAATGGAACATCCTCATCTTCGCCATCATTAACTTACGACTATGCACCTTTTTGATGGGTTAACACTTCGCCCTATAGAGCACGACCAACCTAATCGCTAAATAATAGAATCTACCTTTGGCTTGAGTAGTATATTCTTGTCATATAAAACTCCTAATGCATTTTTCCATTTAAACCACCGTAATCTGATACAGTGGAAAATGTCTTTATCGATCTCTCCATTGCTTTGGATGATAGATCTTAGATACTTAACACAATCTTTCTATGGTATAACTTCTGAGCCAATCTTTACCTCCAAATCAGGAGCTACCATATGATCCAAACATTTATGTTCTAAATACTCCTCAGTCTTAGTCTTACTAAATTTAAAACCACCCTTCGACTTTAATGTATGCCTCTAAAATTCTAACTTGATATTAACACCCTCTTTTGTTTCATTCACTACAATAATATAATCAGCAAATAACATACATCAAGGCATATCCCCTTAGATATTCTTAGTCAACTCATCCCTCATTACTTATAAACACTTCTACATAATTTTCCTAGGGACCTTGTCATAAGCCTTCTCTAAGTCAATAAAAACCATGTATAAGTTATAGTCTTTTTCTATTATATTATATTAATCTTCTAAGGAGATGTAAAGCTTTTGTCGTGAGCCTTTCTAGTATGAATCAAACTGGCTCTCCAAGATAGTTACATCCTTTCTCACTCTCTTCTCAATCACCTTCCCCTTAATTTCATGATATGACTAAGTAGTTTGATGTCTTTATAGTTGTTAAAGCTTTGGATGTCCCCTTTGTTATTCTATAGAGGAATTTGCATACTAAATCTCCACTCATCCGACATTTTGGCAAACTTAAGGATCAAATTAACAAGTTTGGCAAACCATATAAGACCCTCTTTGCATAGGCTTTTCCACTACTCTATGGGTATCTCATTAGGCCTTATTGTCTTCTACTCTTTATCTCCCTCAAAGCTCTTTTAATTTCTTTCCTTGTGATATGTCAACAAGAAGTAAAATTATGATACCTCTCGGAAGTGTTAAGATCACCTAAAGAGATGTTATCCTCTACTCCTTCATTAAAAAGACTATAGAAGTATCTTTGTCATCTTCTCTTGATATTATTTTCAACCACAAGTACCTGCCTTCTTACACCTTTTATACAACAAACTTAATCCAAGTCTCTTACTTTCCGTTATCTAGCTCTTGCCAACTTAAAAATATCATTTTTCCATCTTTAGTTTCCAATCGTTGGTAAAACAAGAAATAAATTAATGAAAAGTGTTTGTAAATGGCAGAAAATTGATTTATTTTAATGATAATAATGATTTCACATACAACTTTACTACAATAATAAATAGAAAAAACTATAAGAATTCCTAAGATACTATTATACAAATGTGACTGACTTTCCTTAACATATGCTAGCTTTTAGCAATCCACATCTCAAACAATCATCCATATGCAAAAAGTGGTTGACTGATAAGTTATAAATCCTATTCTCCACACTCCCCCTCAAGTTGGTTAAATATGGATTTGTTATTTGTAGCTTGCCAAGAACATTATAAAACACTTGCGCACTCAGTTGTTTCATAAGAACATCTACAAGTTGACCTCCAATTGGAGAATAATTATGTAACAATCGACCCACTCTCAAATTTTATTAAATATGATGTCTATCAATCTCGATATGCTTTATTTTATCTTTATATTAGATTGTGAATGATACTTATCATTGAGTTATTATTTCAGTACAACCTTATTGGACCATTCCACCTTACATTTAAATTATTAAGAATAATGTCAACCATTATAACTAAAAACGCCCAATGCTACAGACTTAAATTTTGCTTTTGCAGTTAATCCAGCTACAACATTTTGGTAATTAATCCTCCATGTTATAGCCCATGCACTTCCCCTCAAAGTCAAACATGTTGCTTTTGAGTTACAAAATTTAACACAGGATAAAATAGAAGTAGCAATGATCTCAATGTGCGACCATAAAAAACTGAATAAAGATAACGCATTCTTAAGAAAGAAAAAGAAAGGTGATAGAAAGAAAAATAAGGATACAACAGTCTCCCAAACCAAGCATGGCAACTTTGTTTTAATTCATATGATGTTTCTTGAATTCTACAATCCTTTCTGAACTACCTTGAACAACAAATCCTATTAGTTGCCCCATATGAACTTCTTAAAGGTCACCATGGAGATAAACATTCTTGATATCCAATTAATGTAAAGGTCAATTATTAGTGGCAACAAAAGAAATAAACAGACGAAAAGATGCGAGTTTGGCAACTAGAAAGAAAGTTTCTAAATAACCAACTCCATAAAAATAAGCATAGCGTATGGTAACCAAGCAAGCCTTAAGCCATGCTATTGAACCACCAAGATTAACCTTGACTACATAGACCCCACTTACAAATAATAGCCCATTTACTTGCTAGAAGGTTTACGAATTCCCAATTACCATTCTCATCCAAACCTTCATTTCATCTTGCATAGCAGCTCACCAACCAGCATAGAGTAAAGAATAGGATAAATGGTTATAAGACAAATGATGAAATGGGATGAGAACATAATTGTTTACCTTTTCAAACAATAGGAAGGTTAAGACTAGAAGCTTAAGACTAAGAAGTAGGTTAAGGAGATGAGTCATTTGGCAAAGACTAACAAGATTACACTTACTAATGCGAAGTTTAATGATTTCATTAATGCAAAGTTGAGTAGTCACTTGATATGCCAAAAGATCGTCTCCCTCCCCTTCACTAGAATAAATGGAAGACTCTAAAAAGAATGGGATGTGTTCAAAGAAAGTAACATCAAGAGAGACCAAATAGTTTTTCAAAGAAGGGGAATAACACCAATAACCTTTCTAAAGACCGAAATTTCTGCAGACAACACATTTTAAAGACTTTGGATCTAAGATAGACACCTATGGACAAACATCCCAAACAAAACACAAAACCAAAAATGCATGGTTTTCCAAGAAAAAGTGATTGGGACAAGAACATAGTATCATAAGAAATGCTACACTTAAGTACACAAAATGGCATACAATTGATTAGAAAATACAAATTAGAAAAATCATCAACCACAATTGTCTAGGAACTCTATGGTGAAAGAGACGAGCTCAAGCAACCTCAAATAGATGCCTATTCCTACATTCTGCAACACCATTCTAAGGAAGTGTAACATTGCTACTTTATAAAATTTGCACCCACATTTTGAATGGTGTTTGTATTTCAGCATAAAAAGAATAGCATATAGGAAACATGTATGATAAATTATCATTAGGTATAGCCATGTAGTATGGGAATAATCATCCACAAAAGTGACTAAATATCAAAAACCAGATTTAGAGGCAATATAACCTGGACCCCAAATATCCAAATAATCCACAAGCTCTCTAACAAACTTATAATGACTGATCAAATCAATTAACTTAGTTCAACAGAATTATGAATTTGCATGAATTTTTTTTTTTTTGGATCATCACACAACCAATTTTCTTTTTCTATCATCATTCAACGGGTCATTAGTGAGGTGGTTGCTATATAAATGGTTCGAAATTAAACTCTGAACAACTTTACTCCAATCCAAAATAGTTTCTTCCACTTAACTTGTGACAATCTTAGAAGTCATAGCAATTAAATCTAAAACCACCACTAAATCTCGAAATCCTCAACCATTAGTCAACAATGGTATTCAAAATAAGCCACAATACCATACATCGAGAAACTGAATTAGGTAGACCAAGCAATAACAAATTGAAAAAAAATGATAATGATAATTCAGCAAGGCAAAACCTAGTATTGCTAATATCTAAGACAATTGATACAAGAAAATAAGTGTGGGTAGAGGGATTGGTGAATGGAGAAGAGTTGATGTTTGCATGAAAAACTAGAGATCGATGAAGTAAACAGGTCAAACTCTAACCTAATGCATGCAATTGTACGTACTGACAACTTTGGATATAAACTAGACACTAAGATTCTCAAACAAGATTTGAGAGGTCTTAGACACACAAGGACATTGACTATAAAAAGAATAACTCCAAAGTAGCAATCACTAAAAAATAAGATGAATAGGTCTAAAAATCTATTAGGCAAAAAATGGGTTAGAGTTCGCATATATAGAAAAGTGGGTAGTCAAACTAGACTATTGTCTACCATGAGGACTTTGCTAGTGGTGTAATCACCTACTGGTAGAAACAAACATCATCAAGGAGGATCAAAGAACCACACCACCTATTTTGGCTCTAATGCCATGTTGCAAGTATACATAGAATGAAAAGTAATTTGTTACACTTACTAACAATGTCTACACTAATTACACATACATATGATAGTTCAACTTATATGGTAAGTAGCAATGGATATATACATGTAAGAGTTATATTTATATTTTCAGTAATTCCTATTTATTAAGGGATCATATCAGCCTTGATTTTAGGTTAGTGATTTGATTTCATAACCTTAGGGTCAATAACAGCTAACAAAAACTCCAAACAATAACATTGTTACCTTGAGTTGCACAAGCAAGCAAGTCAATTGTTGCCGCCAAAGAACCACACCAGCTATTTTTGGCTCTAATGCCATGTTGCAAGTACACACAGAATGAAAAGTAATTTGTTACACTTACTAACAATGTCTACACTAATTATATATATATATGATAGTTCTACTTATATGGTAAGTAGCAATGGATATATACAGGTAAGAGTTATATTTATATGGTAAGCCATATGGTCATATATCCTATTTATTAAGGAATCATATCATCCTTGATTTTAGGTTAGTGATTTGATTTCATAACCTTAGGGTCAATAACAGCTAATAAAAACTCCAAACACTAACATTGTTACCTTGAGTAGCACAAGCAAGTAGGTCAATTGTTGACGTCAAAGTAACCAAACATACAAGGTAGAGCATTTTCATACCTCATCAAAAATCCATTTGCAAATCCCAGATTGTTGCAAGAGATAAATGTACTTGAATAGTAACCCTATGATGCCTTGCATGTGCTCTAAAGTTAAATATTGAAAAGATAGTATCAGTCTCACAAGAATGTTGCTATGTCCGAGTAAATAGATAATTAATTTCTATGCAACCAACTTATAAAGAAGACAAATATGAAAATAAAGGATTATAAAGAAGTCAGGTGAAGGGGAAAATGACTAAATAACTAACCATGACCAGCATCTGTAAGATCAATTGTTACATTAAAGAAAGAGAAGTCCACTGTTCCATCCGCTTCTCTTGCAGACAAACCAGTAGCCCATCCTACAATTTGATCAAGGAAACCATATTACACAACTTCTAATAACAAATAGAATCAAATATAAAAATATGAAAGTCAACAAGAGAATCATCAATATTATATGTAACTTTAACCTTAGTAAAGAAATTTTGCACTAGGCATGTACACATGCACAAATTAGTTAGGCAACTGAACATCTTTAGAGAAAAGTCCTATAATGCATCATATGAACATATTTCTATATTCCCTCCAATTGTTAACTAAGACCAAAGAGCTATTCTCTAGTACTCTTGATTACTGCATTTCTATCTTATCATCTACAAAATTTTCTTATGAAATACCCTTCCAGAATATCATTAGCCCTTTTAACATTGAAGACAACCACTTAGATACCTTAAACTTGCCTTAAGTTCAATCTACTCATCTTTGTTTCATGATGGGAATTGCAAATGATGGAAAAATCTCTTGGAATATAACCAAGAACCACAAAGATGCTACTAGGACAAAAGGTGCCCAAAAAAATAGATTTGTATTCACCATTTGTTATGCAAATGTCATTATCAATTGAAAAGAACTCCATCATAATCAGCTTAAGATCTTGAGCTTTTTTATGCCTCTCAAATCAATAACACAAATCACAAAATTGAGACAAAAACTTAGTCTTTCTTAGCATAGCATGAAACAATTAGTACGTAAAAATAAAAGGGTTAATCACATTAGACCCTTCTATGATTTGCACCTTTTTTTAAAATTATCATAAACCATCTTACTTTTGGTTTTTATTTCACTTGTACCTCTTGAAGTTATTTTTTGTTAGATAATTTAACAACGAATGGACAAAAAACATCGCATGGCTTAATAAGGTGTTACATCATGCAACACCCATCATAGTTATGCCACATAAAACAACCTTGGTTGTTGTCATCTCCCAAAGTCACGACATTGTCTATATGTGGGCAAACTCATTTGGTTGTTACATCTCCCAAACCACAAGACAATATGCGTTATGTGGCACAAGCATGACAAGTGTTGTAACATATAATACTTAATTAAATCACACCATATTGTTTGCCCATTTTCCACTAGAACTTAACGAATAATGATGTCAGGGGTACAAGTAAAACAAAAACTAGACCTTAGGGGTATATTATAAAATTATGGAATGAAGTGAAAGAAGTCAAAACCACAAAAAGTCCAGTGTAATTAACCCAAAACAAAAAATGCCATGCACGAAATCATATGTCCCTACACAAGCATCCATTTAAAGGTAGATAGATGTGGTAATGTAGTTTTCAAGATGCTTGGTCAAAAGGAAAATAAATAGGAGGCCGTACAAGATTTTGGAACTAATGAATCTCTACATGATCCACTCCTCAACTAATATTAAATGACAATTTTTATGCTAAACAAACAAATAATAACATCCAGTATAAATCCCGCTGGACGCAGAGTCTGGGGAAATCCAGTAATACGCAACCTTACCCCTAATTAGTAGAGATGTTGTTTCCAGATGACCCACATACTATCAGATTAAAATAGAAATAATCATTTGATAAGTAATATCTCATTGGAGAAGGAAGAATATTTGTAATATTTCCAATTAAGTGGCCCGTACTAGTTGAGTTCTAATCATAGTTAAACACTAACAACAACGAAGTTTGCATAAAATGTCCTATAATCAACAATAATAAGACTAGTAGACATCTAAAATGGTCAAAAAGGTAATTATATTTGCATTCTCAATCTTCTTGCAATTTTGCAGAGAGGCACAATTGAAAATGGTTAGAAAATTTGACTAAATTCAAGGAAACATAGTTAAAAGAAAACTTATTATGTTGTGTACTCTCAAGTGAGAAATTGTAAGCAAGGGAATAACAAAATACCATGTCCCTAAAGCAAATCACATTAAACAAAAAAAATTCCAAAACACATTTGATAAATAAAGATGATTAATGTCTAGCCATTCAACAAGTGGATCTATGAAATATTTGTTATAATTATTTTTCAATTTCAATTATTTTCTAAGGATGTAAAGTCATATCAAAATTTAATTTAGATTATGCGGTGCACTATATATACCTATTTACATTCTAAATTAGTTTCGAATTAGTCAAAAATCATTATGAGTAGGAGGCTTAGCTTTAGTGTTAGTTGCTTGTCGATTATTAATTTCGACTATCAACATATACTCTAATTTCTTTCCTTCTATTCTCTTTTAAACTTCTTCGATTTGTTTCTATTCTAATGTTTTCTTCTCTATTCTCTTGTTTCCCTCTTGCATTTGTGAGTTTCTCTCAATTCTCTTGTCCCCTTAAATTTGTAGGACTTGTTCTACATCAATCATATTTTTCAATAAGTGTTCCCCCATGCACATCAAGGGTGTCCAAACATACCTAAGGTCTTCAAGACAGAGAACAAAGATCCTTCTCCTTCATGGCCAATAAGATGACTAAGATATCCGCATGGTCCTTCCTTATAGTGCAGAATGCTTGGAGTTATAGGCCATACAATTCTCAACGTATGACCTTGTTTTATTGGGACAACTCTAACAAGTATCTGCAGCAAACATAATACAGAATAAAAAGGAAAAGATGATGTTCTCATAAGACTACAAAGCCTTTACACGCATAGCCCTATAATGAGAAACCTAAAGATTTATATGTATGCATCATACACGTCTTTGTGCCTAAAAGTTTTCTATTACCACAACATCAAAAATTTTAAAAATCAAAATCATTGACACGTACCTGTAAGTGTTCTGACGTGCAAGGTTGACCAGGAAATGAGAAACAACTTATATTTTTGTTTGGAATTTCTTGGAATTTGCACTCAACAAGGTATTGAATTTTGTCAAGGCTTTCTGTAATATTCAAATTGAAATCAAAATAATTGTTTTTGATAAAAACTACCAAATAGCAAAGCAACAAAACAGAAAGGATTTAAACCTTTTGCATAAATCACTAGATGCATTAGATTGGCTGAATAATTTTCTTCATAGAACTTCATAAGCTCACGTCTGATATCTAGTCCTCTTTCTTTTGGTCTGACTTCCAAAGTATCCCAATTACCTATGCATTTAAAACGTACAAAAAAATCATAAATTGTGGACATATGCAACAAATATCAATAAATATATTGAGCATTGATATTAGTTTTAATGACAAAGTCATATAGTATTTTCCACTAGTCTTCTGATAAACAATCAAAACTATTACTTTGACCCAAATGTAAGTGTCAAAAAACTGGTAGTGAAGCTTCGGCTATGTTTGGTTGGGGGTTTTATAATGGAATTAAATGAAATGTAATATTATTCTATCATTTGAGAGGAGGTTTTATGTTAGAGCTCTAATCTTAGAATACTAGAGTTTTGCTAAATTATTTCTATATATTTGTGATGTGCTTGGCACTTCAGTATACTAGTATAGTATTGTTCCCTAACCAGAGCCGATTTGCTCCTCAGAAGGTTTGAATATCCTTCTGCCTCTATCTTCACTCAATTCTTCTGCCTACACCCCTCTTCTCTTACCCCAGTACATAATATTCCCCTCCCCAGGTACATTAGGTTCCCTAACTACTTTGCCACCTCAGCATAACTACCTGCCCTCCTGCCCCTGTTCTTTCTTCTAGAATAAACCTCTCTCTCTTCCCCTAAGATCCTAACATTGCCCCCTCCTTGAAGAGCAGCCTTGTCCTCAAGGCTGAAGTCAAGAAGATGACTCCAGTTCACATATGCATCCTCCCATGTAGCTTGTGCCACTGTTTGGCCCTTCCCTTTAACCAACCATTGCTGTGTTGAGTCTCCATCTTCATGATTCCCATTGCCTCTCCTAGGTGTAATCTGAAGTCCTGCATTGCCACCAAGTTGGACCTTTTGTCCCTCATGTTCGAATTGCATGCACATCTCCTTCCAATCCACCATGACCTTTCCTAATGTTTGTAACCAAGCAACCCCTAAGATCATATCCATTCGCTCTAAATCTAGGACATGAACATCAATCTTCCAATCCATTTTTTCCAACCGAATAGGAATTTCCAAACACTTCCCTCTAGTAGTCACCCTATGGCCATCTCCCATTCTGATGCTTAGTGCTTTACTTATCCCCACTATCAGCCCCAACCTACTAACCATCCCAGGAGAAATGAAGTTATGGCTGGCTCCACTGTCTACTAGAATTACAACCGGAACCAACTGTAAATTTCCTGCCAAATGCATAGGTTTATTCTCCTGTAAAAGTGCTCCATTCACTCCCAACACTTCCATGGTTCGGCATTCTAGAGCTATATCATTCTCCTCCTCAGTTTTTGCTTCCAATGCAATTATTTCCCCATTCTCATCCAAGGTCTCGTTATCGTTCAAGATCAGTAGCCGTAATTGCTTTTCAGCACATTGATGAAGAGGATGAAACCTCTCTCCACACCGGAAACATAAGCGTTTAGC
Source organism: Erythroxylum rufum (assembly GCA_027478365.1). Taxonomy (NCBI): domain Eukaryota; kingdom Viridiplantae; phylum Streptophyta; class Magnoliopsida; order Malpighiales; family Erythroxylaceae; genus Erythroxylum; species Erythroxylum rufum. Next base: position 48,880,921 of record JANIHZ010000005.1, read on the forward strand.
CTTGCGATCCATTAACTCATGGTAGGACAGATGACGCAGCCCTCGATTTTTTTGTCTGTCCTCGCCGATCACCTTCCGACCTTCTGGTGAATGTTGCCGAAAAAGGGATGGCCATTTTGGGCGGCGCATGCGGTTCAGCTGAAACTACCGTCATTTCCCTATGTCTCGTAGCTCCGGTTCCGCTCCAAAATCGCCCGCTATCCATCGGGTTTGGACCCTCCATCTCACGATGATGGGTCGGGTTGACCCGAGAGCTCCACCTCATATTCTGTCCGCGATGTGGGTGCCAGGTGCGTCCGCGAGACCCACACATGTCTCCTCCACCCAACTCGCCATTCACCTCCTCTTCTACCGCCCTCGCTATCTTCATCATCTGATATCTGTTCAAGGGTCCAAACGTCCTCACTCTCCTTTGCATATCAGCCCTCAACCCACTCATAAAATATCCCATAAATTGCTCCTCCGGTAGTCGACCCACCTGCGACGAGATGAACTCGAAAGCTTCAATATATTCTTCAACGGTGTCTGTTTGTCGCAGATCCAACAACTCCTCAAACGGGTTATCAAATCGTCTTCCTCCATAACGATCTACTAGGGCTTCCTTAAATCTTTTCCAGTCCAGCTCTTCCGTCGTCTCCTTCAGAAGGTTGAACCAATGTATGGTTGCTCCTTCCATACTTAAAAGTGCTAGTTTAATCTTCACTGGTTCTGAGGTATTGTGAACCTCAAAATAAACCTCTGCCCTAGTAATCCATCCCATTGGATCAGTCCCGTCGAACATCGGCAGTTCTACTTTACGCACTAACATCCGGTATTCCTCCATAGTGTCATAGGAATGCTCCATCGGAGTTGATTGTCGAGGGAGATGAGTATTTCTTTCACCCGCCAACGTTGGGCCCCTTCCCGCAGTATCACTCCCCTGTCCCTCTTCTGGTCTCTTGCCCATCATCTTGCTCATTTCTAGCAGCAATACTCGCTGCATCTCCCCCATAGCCATCCTCGTGGATGATTGAATTTCCTCCACTCCAGCTTCCAGATTTGCCATGCGGGATTCCAACATTTCTACTCTATCGGACATCTTAGGTGGCATCAAGGTATGTTACTCTGACTACTTTTGGTGTTTGTGAAAGTCCTTCAAAAGCTGATCCTCCCCTCTCTTCGAATCCGACAGGTCAGACCAATGTTAGGGCTCTAATCTTAGAATACTAGAGTTTTGCTAAATTATTTCTATATATCTGTAATGTGCTTGGCACTACAGTATAGTAGTATAGTATTGTTCCCTAACCAGAGCAGATTTGCTCCTCAGAAGGTTTGAATATCCTTCTGCCTCTATCTTCACTCAATTCTTC
>JANIHZ010000005.1:48882369-48893209 GCA_027478365.1 Erythroxylum rufum
GTACATAATATTCCCCTCCCCAGGTACATTCGGTTCCCTAACTACTTTGCCACCTCAGCATAACTACCTGCCCTCCTACCCCTGTTCTTTCTTCTAGAATAAACCTCCCTCTCTTCCCCTAAGATCCTAACATTTTATAATGGAATGGGATGGAATGAGATAGAAAATGAGAGTTTCATATTACATCACATTTCATCCTAAACACTAAAAATCAAAAACCTCCGATTTGGGGGGTTTAGAATGGAATGTAAAATGATAAACAACTTTACCCTATATTACATTATAAGCCCTTCATTCAAACAACATTTCACTACATTACATTATGAACCATTCCATCCATCCCAAACAACAATTTTTTAATATTACATCCATTTACGTTTCATTCCATTCTATTCCATTCCATGCTATTAAAAACTTTACGTTTAACCAAACATAGCCTTTGTCTTTTATATAAAGGCTTGATATCATTATACCTTGAAATAAATGGAAACAACCAGTTAAGTCCTACGGATCAAATCATTTGGCACTATAGAGACATATCTAGACAACAATTTCCTGGGTGCATTCATTGTATAATAAGCGCATAACATTGTGGATATATCTAAAAAAGTTACAAAATTGTTGATATATGCAACAAAAGTTGGCTACATTTTATTCATATCATTGTATAACAAGTGCATAACATATTCACACATAGCTATTCCTTTGCATGCAAATCACCTACAATCAATGTTGTCCATTAGTTACTAACGACATAAGGAATAAGCAATACATATGGAAAGAGAGAGAGGTATCTAAGTGCAACTAACCTGTAATGAACTTATGATATGGGTGGCCTTCATCACTGATATGTTTCTGAACCTACATTTAGCAACAAATTCACACGAATAATCATATTTAAAATTTTCAATGCCAAAATTAGCACTGATCATTTTTTATGAGCAACACAAATAACCATATGCACAAATTGCATATCCTAATCTAGAAATATATGAAACTACTTCCACGAAACATAACATTTACTTCCTTTCTTTCCCTTTCTCTTTTTAGTATATTATGTTATGTCCATGACATTCATCAATAATTTTACACTAAACTTGTCCATATTCAAGTAAGTTCACTTGTAAGATACACACAATCTATCCCTCAAGGATCAATTGTCCAAAATCAAGGAACAATTTGCAGTACCTGATTCATTCTCCAATTGTCAGACAACAAATTCTTTTGGTTCTCTACAAATAAGGGAAAGACGAAGAAATGAGCAATCACAACTAATTGCACAAGCCAACACATTTACTTGATGAAAACAACTAAGAAATTAATAAAAAATAAACACTAAAAAGGAAAACAAAGAAAAAGGGGGAAAAAGGGGAAAGAGAGAGAGATCGTAAGCAACAAACAACCAGAGTCAACAGCTTTGATTTCCCTTGTGGTAGCATCAGCTGACATCAATGGTTTTATAAAAAATTGAGCAAACCTAAATAGAAATCCACAAACAAGCAACCAAATTTATAAAGATTGAGAAGACTTAAGAAAATAACAAGCTAGAAATAAAGGGTAAGCAATGCATACCTGTCCAAAGCCTCTTCGAAACAATCAACATTTACATCAAAAAAAAAGTTTGTGCTCACAGAAGCAGTAAAAGCATTCGTGTGACCTCCATGCTAAGCATAAAAATAAGGATAAACATTCAGCAAAGTTGAAAATTTTTGGTAACATAAATTAATGTATCAAGCAAAACATCATTAGCCCAATCAACAAGCACTAATTAGTTTCTGAACAAATTTGAGGATAATTTCTATGTATTATTTCTCATAAATGACAGAAATATATATAGGGAAGATAAGCAATTGTTCTGCTATTCAATCTCTTGATTATTGTCTAGAAAGAAGTAAATAAGATCCCATGAAAATAGGGACCAAAAATGGAAAAGATAAAACAATATTTTAGGAAATAAACTATTGAGCAAATAAGGAAACAAATAAAGTAATAAAACTGAAAATATTCTTTCAACACTCCCCCTCAAGCTGGTGAATAGATGCTGATCATTCCCAGCTTGCTGCTTAACTCTTCAAATCTGACTCTAGTAAGTGCTTTTGTAAAAACATCTGCAACTTGTTTGCTAGTGGGAATGTGAGCTAGATCAATCAAACTAGAATCTACTTTCTCCTTTGTGAAATGAAGATCTATCTCCACATGTTTAGTTCTATCATGATAGATAGGATTCTTTGCAATCCCAATAGTTGCTAGGTTCACACCACACCCTCATCTGAGGCTCTACTTTGATTTGAAGTTCCGCCAGAGTCTTTTAATCCATATTCCTTCACAAATTCCCAATGCTAGTGCTCTATACTCAACCTCTGCACTGCTTCTAGCAACCATTGGTTGTTTTTTATTTCTCCAAGTTACCCCACACAAAGGTATAATAACCTATTGTAGACCTCCTATTAGTCACTGATCTAGCCCAATCAGCATCTGTGAATACTTCAATACTCCTTGTCTCGCTTTTCTTAAATAACTATCATTTTCAAATACTTCAAGATTCTAAGTACTGCATCCATATGTTCTTGTTGAGGGTTGCTCATAAACTGAATAACCACACTCACAGGAAAACTAATGTCTGGTCGAATGTGAGACAAATAGATCAGTTTTCCAACTAATCTTTGATATTTGCCTGTGTCCACTAGTGTGCCTTCTTCTTTAAGACTCAATTTATAAGTTGATTCCATGGGTGTCTCAATAGGTTTTGACCCCATCATCCTAGTTTCCTATAAAAGGTCAAGTGTATACTTACTTTGGGACACTGAAATGGCCTTACTAGATCTGGCCACCTCCATCCGCAAAAAATATCTCAAATAGCCCATATCTTTAACTTCGAATTCTCGGGCCAAAGCACCTTTTAGCTCCTTCATGCCATCCCAATCATCACCTGTAATAACAATATCATCAATATAAACTATAAGAATAGTCATTTTACAACTAATCAGCCGTTGAACAAACAAGGTGTGATCAGTTTGTCATTGATAGTAGCCAAGTTTCTTCATTGCCTTTGTAAATCTATCAAACTAGGCCTGAGGTGATTGTTCCAGGCCGTAGAGTGATTTTCAGACCTTGCATACCCTTTGAGGATGTGTAGCTTCTTGTGATTTTCTGAGCTTGCATACCGTCTGAGGATGTGTAGCTTCTTCTAGTCTCGAAGGTATTTTCATGTATACCTCTTCTTCAAGATCATCACTGAGGAAGGCATTTTTTACATCTAATTGATATAATGGCCAATTAAGATTTGCAGCTAGTGACAATAGAATCTTAGCAGTATTGAGTTTCGCTACAGGTGCAAAAGTCTCTTGGTAGTCAATCCCATGCGTCTGTGTGAAACCTCTAGCTACAAGTCTTGCTTTGTACCAGTTAATACTTCCATTAGGATTATATTTGATGGTGAACATCCATTTACAGCCAACCACTATTTTTCCCTATGGTAAATCTGTTACTACCCAAGTCTGGTTCTTCTTGAATGCATTCAGCTCATCATCTATAGCTTCTCTCCACATAGGATCCTTTATTGATTCCTGGAAATTTTCAGGTAATTTTTAGTAGATAATTGAGTCACAAAAGCCTTAAAATGTGGTGATAACTTGTTATAAGAAACAAAATTGCTAATTGGGTGCTTTGTACAAGATCTTACTCCCTCCCTTAGAGCTATTGGCCATCCAAACTCCTCAGAATTTACAGTAGGTTCTGATTCATGGCCTTGCTTGGGAAGTGTGACGAATTTTTCCGGTTCTGCTTCACATCGTGCCTGCTGTTTGCCTTTCCTCCTTAAGTAAAATTGTGGTTGCACCTCAGGATTTTTGTCTTCCTATCTGTCCACCCTAATTTCAGTATCCTCCCCTTTATCACATTCATTGTTTTTGTGCAATTTTGGTAAGATTTGTGACTAGAACCGGCTATATTAGTAGCTTCAATGGGAATGGTGGTGTCAAGATCTGGTATCTTAGGTCTGACGTTATCAAAATTGTGTTTCAGAGATTGTTTCATAAGAGTTAGGTCTGGTTTGATTAGGACTAGGCAAAACAAAGGTGTTTTTAGGAGAATCAGAGTTCTTTACAGGGCTAGGTGCAAAAGGCAGAATTTCTTGGTGTAGCATGTCCAGTGAGCCATCACTTCCCAAAAAGAACCATTCGCTCTCTTTCTCTCCCCCTAAATGGGTATTTTTGGATAATAGGCTTGCGTTTCAAAGGTCACATCCAAAGTAACAAAATAACGCTTTAGAGTAGGAGAGAAACACTTGCAACCTTTTTTAGTAGAAGAATAACCCAAGAAAATACACTTATCGACCCTAGGTTCAAGTTTCCCAGAATGGTAATTATGCACAAAGGCAACACAACCAAAAATCTTTTGAGGTAGAGTATTAACAAAGGGAACTGAGGGGCAAATCTCAAGCAATTTTTGTAAAGGTGAATGAAACCCCAAAACTTTTGATGGCATTCTATTTATTAAATAAGCAGAAGTGATAATAGCATGCCCCCAAAAATGGTTTGGAACATTTGTTGTGAAAATAATAGATATAGCAACCTCAAGCAAATGTCTATTTTTTCTTTCTAAAACATCATTTTGTTGTGGTGTATTAGTGCATGAGGTCTGATGTATAATACCATTGCTGATTAAAAATTGACCAAAGGATTGACTTAGATACTCTTTACCATTATCACTTTGTAAATTTTAGATTTTTGTGTGAAACTGGTTTAGTATAAAGGAATAAAATTCCTTAAATACCTGAAAATTTTCTGCTTTTTCTTTCAAAAGATACACCCAAGTCAATCTTGTATGATCATCAATAAAGGTTACAAACCATTTAACATTATTTTTAATTTTGACCCTTGATGGCCCCAGACATCACTATGAATGATGGAAAAAAGGCTTAGTGGGTTTATAGGCTCAGGGTGTATAAGAATTCTGCTGTGTTTAGAGAGTTGACAGAATTCAGACTAAAAAGAATTTTCCTTTTTATTGAAAAAAGTAGGACATAAATGCTTCATGTAAGATAAACTAAGGTGGCCTAACCTATAGTGCCAAAGTGCAATTTCTTCATTAGAAGATAAAATAGCATGAGGTTTATTCCTTCTTGAGTTGCAAATGTAATATAATCCATTAAACTCCCTAGCACTACCAATTCTCTTCCCCGACTCCAAATCCTGGAAAACACAACCATCAGCACCAAAGTTAGATATGCAATTATGTTCTTTAGTAATCCTTTTCACAAATAACAAATTAGAATCCAAGCCAGGCATATAAAGAACACCACTTAAGATCAATTTATTACCAATTATAACAGTCCCAATCCCCTGAACTTTTAGAACCTGTCCATTAGCTACCTTGACAGTCCTATGAACAGGAAAGGTTGTACATCAACAAGCAATGACTTATCACAAGTCATATGATCATTAGCCCCTGAATCAACAATCCAAAGACCATAATTTGGGGTTTGTACCCCTAAAGCAATACCAGTATTACCTATTTGGACCATGTACTTGTGGATACAACCTTTTCAGCCTTCAAATCATACTTACTAAGAATTTTCCTTAGCAATTCAACTTCTTCTTTGCTCACTGGTATGTTATCTCCCTCGGTCTTATCACCACTAGTAGCTATGTAGCTTTTGTTCTCATCCCTTGATTTGTTTTTCTGATTTGGAGGTTTCCCATGAATCTTCCAACATGTGTCCTTGGTATGTCCACCTTTTTGACAATGTTCACATCAAGGCTTACCCTGTTTTCTCTTAGATTCTGGCCCATTCGTTCCTTTGACAGCCATGACAGAAGATTCAGAGGGATTTTTATTGCTTGGAGTGCCTTGCATCAGCAGCTTTCTACTCTCTTCACATTTCACCAAATTAACTGCCTCCATAATGGTTGGTAGTGCTCAGGTTGCCATGATTCTTCCACGAACCTCCTCGTAACTAGAGTTTAGTCCCAAAAGAAATTCATCACTCGTTCCCTTTCCACAATTTTCTTATAGCACACCATATGGGTCATAAAGGTCCAACTATTGCCACAATTTTACTAACGTGGTGTAGTAACCAGTGACCGATTTCTCACCTTGCTTAGTTTCCCTCAGAATTCCTTTGATTTGAAATAGAGCAGCAGTATTTTCTATCGTGGCATATGTCATTTTGGCATTCTCCCATATCTCTTTTGCAGAGATTGCAAGGACAAACTGCTTACCAACTTCGAGAGTCATGGAATTAACCAACCAGCTCATTACCTGGTTATTTTCGGTCATCCACACCTCATATTTTGAGTTAGACATAGCTGGGGGCTTGGTTGTGAGATATTTCTCCTTCCCTCTCTGTCTTACAAACATAAGCATGTTGTGGCCTGTTTCCCATTCAGCCGATGGTTGGTTACCACCGATAGCTGCGTGTCAATGTTGTTCTGAGAAGAGGACAAGTTTCCTGTGCCGATAATGGTGTTCGACGTTTCTAGGATCGATTATGGTGGAGCGTTGGCTGACGGGCCAGTGGCAAAATTTTCCCCTGACTCGACATGCCACGCTCCTATCGTCCCGAATGAAACCATCCTCCTCTAAGTTCAAAGCTCTGATACCATGAACAAATTTGAGGATAATTTCTATGTATTATTTCTCATAAATGACAGAAATACATATAGGGAAGATAAGTAATTGTTCAGCTATTCAATCCCTTGATTGTTGCCTAGAAAGAAGTAAATAAGATCCCATGAAAATAGGGACCAAAAATGGAAAAGATAAAACGATATTCTAGGAAATAAACTATTGAGCAAATAAGGAAACAAATAAAGTAATTCTTCCAACAGTTTCCATTAATGTAATCTAGAGTGCATTACACATATGAGTGAGAGAGAGAGAGAGAGAAAAGAAAACTTGATAGAAGTTGAAAGAGTATAATTTAAAATAAGTAACTAGACTACCACAAAGATTACAACAATCTTATCCACAAGCTATGTTTAAGCATAGGCAGAAAAGGATTTCTTATTTTTCCATTACTAGATAAATACCATAAATGTTATGGTTTAGTCGAATATAGATATAAAACATGACAAGTTTGCTATAATCACGAAGAAGATAGTTCTTATTTGCTTCTTAATGGATTTCAAGTTTGAGTGCACTTCAAGAGTGTGTCATAACATCGAGGATCATTAGAGGGCACTCCTAATAAATAAGTAATTCAACTTTCTTTCTCCCAACAACTTTGAGAGGATAACTGATCATTCACCACAATAATTGTGTCACATCTACAAAGTAAGATATAGGTTTAATAAACTTGAAGTTAGAACTCTACAGAACAAAAGAGCTATTGCAAGATGCAAGTTTCATAAACTTAAGTTAGAATTCTAGAGAACAAAGAAGCTATGGTGAATTGTTGGTTTCATAAACTTAAAACTCTAGAGAACAAAATAGCAAAAGTAAATGACTATAAATGCAAAAGGCCATTCTGTGGGTGAAAGAAAGGATTTCATATAACAAAATTTTGACCCTAAAACCATTACATCGTTGTAAATGAATCTATTTTACATAATGTTTATTACCAAAAAGTTCTGAGAAGTAATACCCCAAGGGTGCCTTCAAATAAGTGGTTAAAATGGTAAAATATGCTTGCAGACTATCATTTTGTACAGATATAGAGTTCAACATTATTGGTGCATCCATTATATGTTAATACAATTAACAATTACTCTGAGAACATATTGGCCAAGAATTTATGAAGATAACACCATTTTTGCAACTGGGATTAGTGCATCTTCCTATATTCATGCAAAAGAAAACAAGATGAAAGCAGTGAAGTAACCAAGAGGATAAAGAAATCAGAAGGAATGTGGACCTCGGAGATGTACTTGGAGTAACTATCCTCCTCAGGATATCTCTCACTAGCGTAAAATAGCATATGCTCTGGAATCAATTGCAGGTAAACAAATCGATTAATCAATAAATAAAATGAAAACGAATTGTATCGTATATACATGAGGGTTAGAAGGGGAGAGGGAGGAACCAAGAAAATGAGCGAGGCCTTCGAGTCCAACAGGATCGCAGAAGGCGCCAACACCGACATTCATTGAAGCAGCGCACTGAATCAATCCTCAGCGTTAACATAAAACACTGTCATTCAATAACTGAATGTAGAGGAAAACAATATTTAGAACCTTATCGGTATCAGGATCGGCGATGAGAAGGACTTGGAGAGAGTTGGGGAGAACGATCCTCCTGTACTCCCTTCTGTCATTTCGACCCTTTACTATCTCCAGCTCTTCTTTCCCCACCCGCATTTTTCTTTGATTCTACTCACAGCTACAATGAGTACTTCATATGACTTGAACCCGATTTTTTTAACACCTCCCTCAATACATAGGATTGAAGTATATTTCTATTCCCCAGTCAGAATTGACTCCCAAGAGTTATAATTGCATAAAAAGGTCCCATGTATATATTATCAAACCTTTTGGATACTAGTGAAATAGATATAATAAAAATTGAACATTTTTGCACAGAGGATATAAAATATATATTAGACATTTTAGAAATAGAAAAGTATTTTACAATTGATTTATCAAAGAATTCATTCTAAATCTGTTGGATTTATATTGATCTTTGTCTTTTTTCTGAAGAAGATAAAAATCAATTTTGAATTTTTACCACAATATTGAAATTTAAAAAATAAATTAATAATTTAATTAAATAGATGTTATCTAAAGATAATTCACTTTGAAGCGACTATTCCCTAGATATACCATCGTAATATTTGATTTTACAATTGAATCAATTTGGAAAAAACCTAAAGTTAAGGATTTATCAATAGGTAATGTTGCTCCAATATCTAACCAAAGGGCTACTGCAGTACCAATCAAAAAGACAGTTTTTGCAACTAGACAGAAATGGATTTTAGAATTTATTAACATTCTCTAAAAAAAGTACTGTTAATAATCCTGCAGGTACTAAAACTATTAAAAGAACACAATAACTTATGTACGAAGTATTTGAAATACAGGAAAGAAATACCATTCAAGCAATATTTCCAAAGAAGTTTCAAATGGATATGCGGGTTCACCAGTCATTGATAGTTCTAGAACCGCTAATCCTACATTACATGTAATAGTACCTAGAATTATTACTAGAAAAATATATAAAAGATCATTAGGCCATGCAGGTTCTCTATAATAATTATGACTCATTCCTTTAGCCAATTTAGCTTTTAATACAGGATCATTCAAGTTAGGTTTTTTTTTTTTGGAGATAAGTGAATTCTTTATAGATTCATCCTCCGAAGGAAATCGAACATGATAATTTTTCATCATCCGGCTCGAGCAAGAATCAAACGAACCAAAAGGATCACACCATATAAAGAATATATATGTCTAGATGTTGTAAAATCGATATGTTATTCATATCTACACATATATGTATATGAATGATTTTATGTAATAAATAATTAAAAAATGGACTAATTCTTTTTTTTTCTGGGGTTGACCATTGCAAAAAATTCGTTTCTTACAGTTCTTAGAAGTAAATGCTCAATACCTAAGTCGGCCTTACAAAGGTGATCATGACCAAGCGCTTTTTGAGCCATCTTATAACTTTCGATTGGCTTTTATCTCCAAAAAACAATTGAGACTTTTATTCATACAAAGGATTTACTTGTTACTAATACAGTTTAGCCTCTATCATTCTTTAGATCCCTTGTTTCACTCCGATAGCATCATAAATAGGGTCGATGAAGAGGAAATGAAAGAGATAAAACAAAATATAAAGAACTCAAATAGCTAAAAGAAAATATAGATTATATCGCATCACCTATTCTACTTGATTTTATACTGAATTTTACGAAGCCTTGCTCATATAAGACATGATTGGGTATAATAATAGAAAGGATTCTCTTTAAGCAAACCAGCCTATCCTCTATATGGGACTTACGCAGGGGTTGGAACAAAGATACATTTGATTGTGAATTCCAATTTGACAGATATATATCTTTACGGCCAAATCAATAGTCCAAGTCACACACTCCCGTAATCCATTTTTCTCTTAGGAGAGTTCGTTTCAACTACTCATGTGAAATGAATAATACAATTTTTTGAGTTGAAGAGAAATATCCAAATACATGTCTTTTTTTTAATAATCCATATTTATAGCAATGAAATACTCTTCTTCCTCCCCCAAGTGATCACTAAGTTGTTCCAAATATCTAAGATCTATATTCTCTAAAAACCATAAAGGACTAGAAATACCTTGCTTACGTATCATTAGAAAGTGCATTAACATAAATACAGTGGTAAGAAGAGGTAATACAAAAGTGTATAAACTATAAAAACGAGTCAAAGTGGATTGTCCTACACTAGCACTTCCATACAATAACTCTACCAAAGGAGATGTTATTATACGAATAGCTTCTGGAATGTCTGTTACAATTTTTCTGCCCAATAACCAATTTGGTCCCAAGGTAAAGAATAACCAGTTACACCAAAAGATGCAGCCAATATAGCAACTACACATGTAACTCAAGTCAATTCACGCGGTTTTTTAAACCACCAGTGAAATACACACGAAATACGTGCAAAATCATCATTAGAACCATCATACTTACCAACCATCGACGAACTGATCGGATTAACCAACCAAAATTAGCCTCAGTCATTATTGAAGTGAATCACACGTTAATATTGTAAACAATAATGATATATGTACGCACAAGAAGGGGGGTTGAATTGTACAACTTTTTCTTTAAACCCTTCTTTGAAAAAAAAATTATCTTTCAGAACTGATGTTTTTCTAAAACTTGTGTAAAACAGTAATATTGAAAATCACAATGTAAAGA
>JANIHZ010000005.1:49184325-49202490 GCA_027478365.1 Erythroxylum rufum
AATAAATAAATAACTTAGAACAATTAAAATGTAAAAATAAGTGAAAATAAATAGTACAATAAATACATAACAAATAAAGATTAAAAATAAAAAATAAAATAAGTAAATAAATAAAACAAGAAAGAAGATAAGTAAATAAATAAAGCAAACAAGCCTTTATAAGAAAATGTTAAGCTAAGTAAGGAAATGCTTTGGCTAAATATATAAGAGGCATGTACAACATTTTGAATGTTTAGACTAAAAACAAGACATAAGATTTGAAGGAAAATGTTTAAAAGACCTATAAGAAAGATAAAGACCTCTTTAAGTGAGATCTATTACCCATATCCTAGTACGCCTAAGTTTTCTATTAAGAGCCATGTCCTCAGTAAGTTCAAGCAAAGTCATATTATTCTTGATCACCTCCCCCTATTTTTTCGTAAGCCTTCCTTTTTTCCTCTTACAGTTCCTATGTACAATCTTCTCATATCTTCTCATTAAAGCGTCACGATGTCTCCTCTTAACATGTCCAAATCACCTAAGCCTTGTCTCTCTTAATTTTTCATTAATATTAGTCACCTTTAATTTGTCTCTTACCATGACATTCCTGATCTTATCTCTTTTAGTAAGGTTGCACATCCAATGGAGCATCCTTATCTCTACCAACATTAACTTGTGACTATACACTTGTTTGATGGGTTCACACTCAACCTTGTAGAGCATAGTCAACCTAATCACTAAATGATAAAATTTACCTTTGAGCTTAAGTGATATCCTCTTGTCATATAAAACTCCTGATACATTTCTCCATTTAAGCCACCCTAATTTGATACGGTGAACAATGTCCTCATTAATCTCTCTATTTCATTTGATGATGGATCCTAAATACTTAAAACACTCTTTTTGTGGTATAACTTCTACCTCCACGTTGGGAGCCACCCTATCACATAAAAAATTATATTCTAAGTACTCAGTCATAATCCTACTCCATTAAAAACCCTTTGACTCTGATGTATCTTTCCACAATTCTAGCTTTTCACTAAAATAATATCATCAATAAATAAGATACACCGAGGCACAACCCCTTGGATATTCTTAGAGAGCTCATCCATCATTACTGAACAAAAAAAGACTCAATAAGGAGCCTTAGTGTAGCCCAATATCGATATAAAAAAGCTATGTATCTCCTCATATTGTCCTTACTCTAGTCTTAACACCTTCATACATATCCCTAACAACCTGTATATAGGTCATAGGAATTCCTTTAAATTCTAAGCATCTTCACTTGATTTCCATGGTTACCTTATATTAAGCTTTATCTAAGTCAATAAAAATCATATGTAGGTTACATTGTCTTTCCCTATAATATTCCATTGATCTTTCAATAAGAAGTAATGCTTCTATCATGGACCTTCCTGGCATGAAACAAAACTGGCTCTCTAAAATAGGTTCATTATTTCTCACTCTCTTTTCAATCACCTTCTCCCATAACTTCATGGTTTAACTAAGTAGTTTGATGCCTCAATAGTTATTACAACTTTGGATGTCCCCTTTGTTCTTGCATAGAGGAATTAACATAATATGTCTCCACTCATCTAACATTTTGGTGGACTTAAGGATCACATTAAAAAGCTTGGCTAGCTAAATAAGACCCTATTTGACTAAGCTCTTCCATAACTTTATGGGTATCTAAGCAGGCCCTACTGCCCTTACAATCTTCATCTCCCTTAAAGCTCTTTTTATTTCTTCCCTTGTGATCTATCAATAATAAGTAAAGTTATCTTACCTCTTTGAAGAGATAAGATCACCTGAAAAGATGTCATCCTCTACGCTTTCATTAAAAGGGTTATAGAAGTATCTCTACCATCTTTCTTGATTTCATTTTTAGCTATGAGCACTTGTACTGCTTCATATTTTATATAACGAACTTGATCTAAGTCTCTTGCTTTCCATTCCCTAGCTCTTGCCAACTTAAAAATATCATTTTATCCATGTTTAGTTTCTAATTGTTGGTAAATTTTCTCATAAACTTTACTTTTATCTTATGAGACTATCTTCTTTGCCTCTTTCTTAGCCAGTTTGCAACTTTCTCTATTAACTACCCTCTCTACCACTATGACTATCTAAAAGAGCCTTATAAGCAACGTTCTTAATCTTAACCGTTTCTCGCTCATCTTCATTCCACCACTAAGACTCCATCTTACTACCCCTAGGTCTTTTAGAAACACCCAAAATCTCTTTGGTTGCTTTCCTTAAAAGAGATGATACTCTCTCCCACATTTGATTAACATCTCCTTCTAATTGTCATTCTTCTCTATATTAATCTCTCCCTAAGTTGTTCCATCGTATCCCTTTTAGGTTCCACCATATGACTCTGGTACACCTTTTAAGACTTCTCTTATTCCTCTGAACCTTGATTATAAGATCCATAACCAACAATCTATGTTGAGTTGATAAGCAAGTGTTAGGTATCACCTATTATTCCTATCATTGGACCTGAGATCCCCATGAGTCAATGAATATATGTCTAAGGTTTCCCCTATATGACCATTAAATTCTCCTCTTAGAATAACTCTCCTATTAGGGGAGATCTATTGATCACCTCATCTAGCTCTTCCTAGAGCTAACACTTAAGCTATCCATCCAACCCTTCTTGGGATGCATAAGCATATACCGCATTGAAAACAAGAAATTTCACCACAATCTTTGAGGAAACATCCTATAATTAGCCATCATTACCCCTAAAACATAGTGTATGAGTTCTTAGAAAACTAAGATAGCTACTCCATTATGTTACCTTGAATACCCTGAATACTATGCTTTAGCCCCCATCCACTTCGTCTCCTAGAAGAATCCTATATGAATCTTATACTTGTCTAAAATCTCCACCAATCTAATGAATTCCTTATAAGGGTCCCAATGTTCTAATAACCTATAAATAATTTGTCATCATCCTCTCTTCTCTTAAACCACCAAAGGACTAGCCCTTACTCCATCATCGAAATTCAAAGTCCAATTTAACCCTTTTGTTAAATAATTTATGGAAACCAAAACCATTCAAGTTAAGAAGAAGACCAAGACTAATGAAGCTCAAGGCACAATAAGTCAACAAATTCATATATGATTTTTTCTTAGATCTCATACACAATTATTTTATTAATTTAAGGAATCATATCATGTTTTAATCTTAATGCATAAATCATTTATATTATCAAAAAGAATTAAAGTTATGATTTCAAAGGAAAAAACCTCTTAATCTTTAAAATACTTTTATGGAACATTTGAAATGATTTTGGATCAAGTTTTAGTTAAAGGAATATAGTTTGATATTTAAAAAAACTTTAAAAATCTTTAAAAACATGGCTCTTGACACATTAGTCAACCAATGCATTAATGTAGTCAATCAACATACAATTTCAAACACACTAGTTGACCAATATATAGATTTGGTCTTTTGGTCAATTAACATATAGATATGTCAACCAAGATGTTATTATGGAGACATTAGTTGTGAATTCAATTAGTGCCATTGTTACAAGTCATTACAATGGCTAATTTTTGTGTTTAAAGATATTTTGGAGCAAGTATGAGTATAAATACTTATGTATTTAGTTTTTATACATCTTTATGACCTTAAGGGGTTAGAATAACATATTTATAAGAGTTTTTTTAGCATTTTATAGGCATTTGTTCCTTAGTTGTTCATTGGTTAAGAGACTTTGAGCACTAAAGTAAGCAAGAAACGTTTATTGAAGTCATCAATTAGGTTTGATATTCTTGTATTTAGTTGTTTCAAAAAAAGTATTGAGCTTTTTTTGTACCTTAAAGGAAGACTTTACAAAGTTCCTCTTTATTAAATAAAGATTGTTGTAAGAAGGATTTTTTTTTTTGCATAGTTAAAATAAAAGTTATAATAGAATTCCAAGAGAGACTTAAGGAGTGGATGCAGGCAAGATTCATTTATTGAGCCGCTAAAAAATTAATGTACTTCTCTTCCCTATATTCTTTACTTAATTCTCAATTGATTCATTAAGTTTAACTAAATTGTCAATGCATTTCATCATTTAATTTGAAATCAATCAAGGGCCTTTATTAAGTTGCAAAATATTTTCTTAAATTTAATAACACCCAATTTACTCCCCTTTTGGATGCCATTATAGGCAACATTAGGATTCATTAACTTCGCAAAGTATTCAATTACACTTTTGAAAGCAAACTCACCAAATAAGGTTATTAAATCATCAAATTATCTGATAAAGAATCAATTTTAGTACAATATGCTTTCATTACCCGAGCCTACACCAACTCCTTGAGATCTTTAACTAGATTTGAGAATGTTATATCTCCAAATCTCTACTCTAATGGTAAAATAAAATATTTTAATCTATTGATTTATTGCAAAGGAGTAATTTAAACCCTAGTATTTGTATTAAAATTTAACTTACACCTAAACATTTAGTAACATTTAAATCAACATTATAAAAACACCCAATTTAAACCCTAAATAGATGAAATCTAGATTCTGGTTTGAGTTCCATCAATTTTGGTACTTGTGGCATATTTTAATATTTTTATAGGCCCCTCTTTCCAACTAGACATCCTAGTTGACAAGAGGAGCCCACTGTGACTACACCTCCCTGCCTGATTTATGATGAATTACTTTATGCAATATGTTGGCCCCCGAATTTTTTTTCTTGATAAATAAGCATGATTTAAATTTATTATAAGGTTTGATAGATTAATTTTGGAGTAATTAGCATGTCAATGTTTATGAGGATTTATTGCATGGATTAATGGAATTAAAGTATAAATGTTGTAAGATTGTATAAGGGCATTTTTGGAAGATCACTTAAGGTTAAATAGACATAAGGCATACATGAAAAGGCAAAAGGGAAATCTTACAACCATTAAAGGTATAAAAAGAAGAAGAAGTTGTTGCCTCGCTTTAAATTGAAGAAAGAAACGTGAGTGAGGGAGAAGAAAGGAGAGAAAGAAGAGAAAACAAGCTAGGGTTTTAGAGATTCTTGAAGAGTTTGAAGACAATAAAGCTAAACAAGTAAGTATAAGCATTAACCTATCTTGATTTTTTGGATGAAGCATATTTAGTGATGTTAGAAGTGGAAATGACGTTGAATATGTGTAGGAAGTTGTTGATGAATGGTATATGTAAATGTTTTATTTTTGGTTAATGAACAAATATAGATTATATATTGGTTTGTGAATGATATTGGGTTGGAATGAAGTTGATAATGAAGTAAAAGAGATGGTTTAGGTTTAAGATGGGTTATAGGTAAAATGCGGGAAGTTAAAAGATGGAAAGTGTAGAAAAACATGTTCTTGGTGAACGTTTCTGTGAAAGTTTGCCGCGGCGAAGTCGAACTTTCCTGCACAAACATGCTTTGATATTTTGACGATAAATTTTTCTGTAATTATTCAAATGGAATTATTTTTGATTTGGAGTAAAGTAGAGACATAGGCTACAAATTGTACGAAGGAATTGAGTCTTAATTCAGTCTTTAAGAATTTCAATTTTTGGATGGAATTTGAGAACATAATTTTTGTTTCAGTATAAGAACAATCCAAATTGTTGAGATGTAACTTTCCGATTACTAAACTAAATTGAATGATTTTGGTGTCCTTAGAAACTTAAGAGAATGGGGAACATTTTTCTAGAAGGAAGTGTTATCAATTTCTTCATTTACTTGATCAGAATGATCAAGGAGAAATGGACGCGAAGGTTTGGATTTATGGAAGGGTTTTGGTTCATGAAGCTTAGAAAATGCAAGGGTTTAAGTACTCTAAGATCATTTTAGTGAATGTATTTTCTTAGGGTTCTCAAATTAGAATTCCTATTGAATTGGGATTTTGTTATTGTTAAAGGAAATCAAGAAGGGGATCAAGAGAGGCAAGAGGAGCAAGAGGAAAGACATCCTTAGACCAATTTCTTAAGCAAGGAATTCAAGGTGGATACATGTTTATAATAGAGTAAATAAGCCATTAAATGTTTTCTTTGAATCAAGGAAGTTTAATTATTTCAATTGCATCATAGATGTTGCATTTATTTCTTCTTGAATTGATTGAGAAATTGATATATGTTTGCTATACGAATTGTGTTGAAGATTTATGAAAAGACTTGGAAAATGATTCTTTTTGAAAAGACAAATATTGGATCTCGCTTGTTTCCGGAACCCAACGCTTGCTTTGATACTATATCTGTTAGATCCCGCTTGTTTCCGGAATCCAACTCTTACTCTGATACCACTCATGTTAGGTCCCGTTTTCGAAACCCAACTCTTGCGAAATATCATAATACTTGAGCCTACTAATATCATCATACTTAACTAGAGCGTGCCTATTACCTTGTAGGGTTCTTTCCATGAACCCTTATTAGGCATCATCCCACAAAGGTGGCGTGCCCATGACAAACAAACATCAAAACCAACTTATCACTTCAACTCTTGCTAAATATCATAATACTTGAGCATATTCCTATGAATTCTCCTTAACCATTTTAATAGGGAGTCAAAAGAACATACATAACTGAACTACTACAATCTATCATTTTATTACTCAAGCAACAGAGTTTGAAAAACTTTATTTACATATCAAAAGCCACACCATTGGCTTATTACAAAAAATACAAAATAGCAAATGAAGCAATTCCCTTAGGCTCTCAATCACTTGATCTTTTAGCTATCGCTTGAAGATGAGACAGAAAGGGGGTGAATTTGAAAGCTCGTGAGTAATAGTTTATAACAGAAAATAAGCAAAAACACTTTGAAAACATTCACTTGTCATAGAAAATTCTTATTGAAATCCATAAAGCACATTTTTCTCAAATTCTTATCGTGTAATAAAATTCACAATTTACAAAACATGAATGCATCACTCTTGTCAACTTGTCATGAACACATAAACATATCAACTGGTTTGGGTAAGTCCAAAACATGATGCACTACACATTTCTAATGAAATGGTCTTGTGTAGTCGTGAATTCTTGAGGGAGTCCCTGAGGGAGCTTCATGCCACTAGCGGGCAGGCAGGAGAAGCCTATACTTGGGTCAATGTACACATGACGGTTCTTGAGGGACTACAACAAACCCACATAACACATATATTTCAAAATCTTGTAATCTTGATGCCCAAGAAGGCACATTCTCTTGAAAACTTACTTTTCATATACTTGCTATAACTTGAAAATCATTTCCAAAAACTTCATAAACATGCATCTTTTTAAAAGAATCATTTACAAAGACTTTTCATCAATCATCACACAATTCATGAAGCAAACATATAGTAGATTTCACAAATCATTCAAAAACAATAGATGCAACACTTATGATACTATTGAAAATCATTAAACTTTCTTGATTCAAAGAAAGCATTAGTGGCTTGTTTACTCTATTATAAACATGTACCCATCTTGATTTCCTTGCTTAAGGACTTGACTTGCTCAAAATGCCTCTTCTCTTTGCAAAAAACCTGAGGTATCAAAGGTTCTTTCCTGTTGTATCTTTAATGTGTACTCCGTGAGATGATCTAACTGAAATAGGCCTCTATGACCCCCTTGGTTCTTCACCAATTGAAGAAATCTTTGGCTCATTTGGAAGCTCTTCTCTTCTTCTACCCTTTTCTCTTCTTGAACAACCTCAAAATCTCTCTTGAATGCCAAGGAAAATAAAACCCTAGCTTGTTTTCTCTTCGTCTCTTTTTCATTCTTTTTTCATGTTTCTCTCTTTTACCTCTTTTCTCATCCACACATTTTTCTTCTCTAGAATCCTCTAATTCATGTTCTCTCCTTCTCTTAAATATAAGTCCACAATTTCTTCTTCCTTTTTTGCCCTTAATGAGACCAAAAAGTCCCATTTTCCCTTCCATGTATGCCTTATGTCTTTTGTACTTAAGTATCTTGCCAAAAAATATCCTTGAATATTTTGACATAGCACTTTCTTCCAGAAAATGTTTCCCATTGTCTTAAGTTTCTAATGAAACCAAAATCATTAAATTCGGTTCAGTGATTTGAAAGATACACTTCAAACATTTTTGGACTGCTCTTATCCACAATAGTATACTATGCACAACTTCCATCCAGAACTTGAAAGTCTTAGGGACTGAATTACAATTCACTTCCTTCAGATAATTTGTAGCTCTATGTCTCTAGTTACTACAAATTAGAAATCATCTCGTTTGGAGCTCTACCGATCTAGAAATCATCAAAACACTAAAGTATGTTTAATGGAATAACGCCAGTTCATATTACTTAAGAGCACACTCACTGTACCCGTCCCACCTTTTTCACTCAATCTTTGTTAATTCACTTCAGATGGCTATTATTTTGGGTAGAGATGTAGAGCAATGTCTTACGAGTCCAATGGTTTAGGAATCAAGTCATTTGGGCATCTAGAGAAGACGTTATGGCTAAAAGAATCAAACATGTTTTTGTCCTCAATCATACTAAACCTGTTTCAGGGAAACAACCATAATTTTCTCTAGAAATTTCTGAATAAGGTGTTCTTTGGATGGCTCAAATGAGGACTTCAAGGGCTACAACTTTCATGAAGACCTTGAAGACAAGTTCTATCTTCTGTGTTTTCTTCCTTCTGACTTTTGTATCTTCTGACTTTTGTATCTTCTTACTTTTACTTCCTTCTTAGTTTTGCTTCCTTCTTAGTTTTGCTTCATTCTTAGTTTTTCTTCCTTCTTAGTTTTGCTTCCATCTCAGTTTCGCTTCCTTCTCAGTTTCGCTTCCTTCTTAGTTTTTCACCAAAATTATTGAACGTGAAGTTATTTTGTCTTAACATTCCTCACATCCCCAAAAGTTCTAAATCACTATCTACACTCTCCACAATATCTTCACTTATAAAGATCATAACTTTCAACTTAGCTGTCCAAAAATTTCATATTATATTCCGTTGGAAAGATAAAAGAAAGTCCTACAACGTTATAGATGACAACTTTGTCTAAATCTATCCAGATCAATCCAGAATTTCCCTTGAATTCAGAACACGAATTTTACATTCATCTCCCAATGTACTGCACCCAGTTCTCAACTTCATGACAAAATTTTGAGATTCTTAAAGACAGAATTTAATTTCTATATCTTCATAAGAAATGTAGCTATATGTCTCTAGTTTAATCCAAATTAAGAATCATCTCACTTGGATAACTAGAAAAAAAATTGTGGCTAAAAGACTGAAGCATACTCAGTGAACATTTTCTAGATCAACTACCCATTTTGTTTCAAAAATCTTTTCTTAACACAACTCATACCAAGGTCACCATTTTTCTACTGCATTTACTCTTCATTCTCAACTTCATTTCAAATAATGTCATCCATAAAGAAATTATAATCCATGATTAATCATGAACATGAATAACAGAACATACATATATGTACATATCCTTCATCAAATTTCTACACATATTCAACTTCATTTTTGCTTTCATTTTACTGCTAACTTTCACCTTAGTTCTTTCTATTTCGAAATCTCTTATCCACCAAAAGCACCATAGTAAATCATAAATCTATCCACATCTCTCATTCCCTACTTTACTCTTGACTATAAATTCTTGGTTCAAGAACTTTCATTCATTTGTTCTTTACTCATGACTAATCACTAAAATTTCTCGTTCAATAGTTTTAATCTTGTACGAGAAGTTCGGGGTCCAATAATTTTCTAGTATAATATTACAAACCTCCACTTCAGCATTAGACCTAACATGCTGAGATGCAATCCACTTATCACTTGTAAACATTTGTCTTAACTTTTTCTTCATCGAAACAAAAGACTAACGTGATAAGAAATTGTTGCAAATATTGTCACAACAGGACAACACAAACTCTTACCATTGGTAAATTCCTTTTTCATCAAATTCAATACCCATGTACAATTATAAATGAACTTTGTCATCTTTTTAGCTTTCTGCACAGTCTCATCAATAACAGAAAGATACCTAAGATCCCATATATTCTTTAGCATTAGGTCAATGCAATGTACAACACAAGGAGTCTAAAAAAGTAAATCATACGTATTTTACAACATTTTTCCTACCGTTTTATAAGCGAAATCATTGTCATTAATAAACTGAACAATATTTTCCGGCCCTACATCATTCACAACTTTATCAAATATCGCAAACAAAGTCTCAGTATTTCTAATAAGGCCAAATGCGTCAATAGATTTTAAAAACATAGAGCCATTTGTAGAATAAACCAAAAAATTTATAATAGGCTCTTATCTCCTATTTGTCCAACCATCACAAATGATTGAACATCCATAAGTGCCTCAATTCACCCTTCTTTCAGTCAAATAACTTCTAATTTTAGAAACATAACAACTCAAAAGTTTACCTCTTAAGTCATCAATCGTTAGAACTTTGTATTCTGGACCATAACTTGACAATAATAAGACTGAGAAGCATTGAATGACGAACTTGTATCATACCACCATCTAGCTACTGCCATATCGACATTATGAGTCGCATCTCTTGATTAGATTGTACTACAAATTGAAGGTTGGGCTCTAGGAGTTATTCGTGTGTAAAGAAACTAGTCACCTGCCTTCTTCTCTTCCTCACATCAGGTTCAGGTACTTCTTCTTAAGCTTGAGCTGGAACAGTAACAGTACCAGTACCACTTCCACCTTTAACATTTCTAAAATCACCATGAAAACTAAAAAGTAAACTTCCACCACCAATTTCAAAATTCAACCTTTCCCTTCCATCTCTCTCATATTGATATTCATCAAGCAATGTTTTCATCTGCCACTTCACATCATAACTTACTTTTTTTTCAGGGTTCTAAATCTCTTTTAACCCCAGTTAAATTTTTTTTAATTGAGTGATTCCTCCACTTTTCAAATGCTTGTTACAAAACAAGCAAATAGTATGGTTCCTCATACCATGAACCAATGCAACACAAGCCTAAGTTGGATCATTGTATCTTCCTAAAGTGGGTTGATCAGGAGTACTTGAACTTCCTTCCATTTATCTGTAAAAATAAACGAATGCATATATCAACATAAATAACACACAATTTCAATACACAATATGCATATCCATCTTATATAATATAACTCATTCTATATGATTACATTACACACAATTCAATTTTATGGAACACAATATAATCTAAGTCAAAAACTAACAATTCAGTTATTCAACATATATAATTACACAAAACATACATAAACACTTTTCATTTCCAACTATCACAAAACATACATAAACAATTTTCTTTTCCATTTATCACAAAAGATTCATAATTTCATTTTCTTTTTTAGAAGTAGTACTTATCACGGACTCATGGTTTTTATGTTTGTATATGCTTACAATTTTTGTCATATCTAGTGGTATAAGTTGTGGAATGTATCCTAATTGAAAAATTGTTTTGTGGCTCTTTAGATCTTAAATAAACTGGCAGTTGCTTTTATGTACATTTATTTCTTAAGTTCATAGCATTTTCATTTTTCTTTTCCTAAATAGTACTTATTATGGGATCCCACTCTCCGCATTCTTATATGGATGCAAGTATTACCATATCTATTGGCTTAAGCTACGGGTTGTGGCTCCTTATTGAGCAACTCTTTTGTGCTCTTTAGGTCGTCTTAAATAAGGTGACAGTTGGGATAGTAATGTTTAATGAATCATTTTATTCATTGTCATCAATTAGGTTTTTTGATTAAATTTTAAAATTATTGAAATTTGGTTGTCAGGCTTATATTAAGCAACAGGTTGTGCTTCAATGAAGATTATTGGCTCTAGTATTTACCTTCCTCCTGTAAGTTCTGTTTTGAGTTTTTATTAGTCAAATGTTGATAAAATGAGTTTGTGCAATGTTGGATCTGCAAATTCTGATAAAACTCTTTAATTTGTTTTAAATAGTATAATTGTCCTACTTAAGAGGCTGAGGAAGCTGTTGTGAGTGCTTTGAAGAGAGCACTCTCTTGTTTGAACTCGCGTCTTACTTCAAACATGTACTTGATTGGACATTCTATTACATTAACAGATATTATCATGATATGCAATTTATATTTGGGTTTTAGCCAGCTCCTGACTAGAAGTGTTACTTTTGACTTCCCTCATGCAAAGAGATACTTCTGGAGTGTGGTTAATCAAATCCAAATTTCAGAAGGCATTTGGGGGAAGTGAAATAGGTAGAATCCATACCTTCTATGAAGTTAGTGAAAAAGCTTTCACGAATGAAGGAACAAGCAAAAGCTAAGGATGAGCAAAAGAAAGAGGTGGAAAAAGAAGCCAAGGAACCAACAAAATCAAAGGAACTAAAGTAGGTAATGAGGAAGAGGCACCTAAGTCTAAGCCTAAAAATCCTCTAGATCTTTTACCTCCTAGTAAGATGATTCTCGATGAACGAAAAAGGCTTTTTTTTTAGAAAAATGTAATGAATTAAGCCTTAAAGGCAATCAAATGTTTATACAAGCTATAGAAAGCATTACAGAGACGTTAGCAAAAATTAAAAGACAATATGAAGAGAGTTGATGACAAGGTTTAAGCAGGTCTAGATATTCCACATTTCAATCCAATATGCATGTTTGGGAGAAGTGAGTTTGTGTAAGCTGATGTATCGTCTAATTTGCAAGTATAAATTGTTATATAACTATGCTTGAGTAGTGCTTCTATCTTGAAAAATACGAAGGTTCCTCTCATCCCAAATAGCTTTAACAAGCAAGGAGAGTGCTATACAAAAGCTGCAATGGGTAAGGTCATCATGCAACATAAAATGATTACACTAACCAATAAAAGAGGTCGAACTATGAGGTACATTCATCACACAGCATTTGTGCATAATCATTATCTAGCTAGGATATACAAACTCACATTGGAAAAACAGGTGTTCATGGCTTTCCTCTTCTCGCTGATAGAGTATGCATCTATTTGGTATGTAAAGAAAAGTCTTCATTTTATTCACAGTCAGCAGTCGTGTTTTCATTGCAAGCCATAAGGTAAGTGCAGCTCTTGGGTGGTAATGTTTAACCCATACCACTCGAGTCTAAGGAAGAAAGTTATACTGCCTCTAGAGGAAGTTGCTGCAAGATTTGTAGGTAAAGGATCCATTCCTAGAGTGCTGACAGATGAGTTTATTCACCTCATCAAGTAGATTAGTTTGGAGTAATTCAAGGTAGATAAAAGCGGGGATTGTGTAATGATTGAATAAGCTTCGATTACTTAGAGCCTCCTCCACTATTATCTCTAAAGGTAAAATTGCTCTGAGACTATCCATGCCGACAAATTAGGTAATAGACCACAAGAAGCCAACGTCAAACAAAAAATAAGTGGTCTTTCCATCACCAAGAATGGTATGAAATTCATGGTGCATAAGCTCCCTTGTTCTCAGGATGGCCCTCTAAGTGAATGAGAAGGTGGGTTTACAATTTATACTCCAAATGCTTCGACCTTTTAAGAAAATACTATGTATCCATTTACATCAGAATGCTTACTTATCCATCTTCAATCTCCAAAGTATTTTGGTTGACATGATTGTATCCATCAGCTTTAGAGATATGATGCCAAGTCTACCTTTTTCTTTTGCTAAACATATGTGCTTCCATTGCATGAGGGTTTTCCTACCAGAATCCTCCTGACCATGCCAAAGAAAGTTATTGCAAAGTTTCTCTATAGTCTTAATGACTTTCTTAGGAAGAACCAAATGAGCAGCCCAAAAAACATTTATCGAGTTCAAAAAAGATGAAATAAGTTGTAATCTCCCAGCAATTGCTAAAGTTTTAGAGCTCCAATTAGCAATTCTGTGCTTGATTCGTTCAACCGATAAAGAAAAATCAGCAGATGTATAAGTAAAGTTTGAAAGAGGGATATAGAGGTAGATCACTGGGAGGGGCTAAAATCTAAAACTAGTTATAGAGTGAAGACGTGCTTCAAACCCCAATGCAGATTTGGATAAGAAGAAGCTATTTTTAGTAGAGTTAAACCTCCAAACTAGAGAGCTTGTTGAAAATTTTGAGTGCTTTTATCAAATTGGAAATTGGAGTGTGGTCTGCCTTTGAAAGAAAAATAAGATCATCTGCGAAGATTAGAGTGGTAATCCTCAGACCTTTGCTTTTGAAGTGGTATTTAAAAGCTTTGGTATGTGGAACAACTACTATTAAAGTTTTATTAAAAACCTCCATTACAAGGGTGAAAAGATATGGAGATAAGGGGTTACCTTGTCGAAGTCCTTTGAAGCTCTTGAAATGCTTGCTAGGCTGCCGATTCACTAGGATTTTAAAGGAAGGAGTGGAGACATATTCAGAAATCCACTTGATAAAGGTGTGTGGGAAGTTCAAGGCTAGAAGTGTGTTTAATAGGAATTGCCAGTCAACACTGTCAAAAGCCTTCCTCAGGTCTGCTTTGAGGAAGTAATTCTTCCTAACTCTCTGAGAGCCATAAGATTTAATGAGTTTTTGCATAAGGAGGATGTTGTCTCCCATGACCCGTCCAGAGATGAATGCACCATGAGATAAGTCAATGTAATTTGCTAAAAATTTCTTCAATCTTTGAGCTAATACCTTTGAGAAGAGATTGTACACTAGATTGCAACATGAGATTGGTCGAAAGTTAGAGAAAGTATTATGCTCCCCAGGTTTAGGCACTAGGGTTATGAAGTTGCTGTTAAACTCTGTCAACAACTTCTCATTATTGAAGAATTTAAGAACAACAACTATCATTGTAGGCTTGATTAGGTGGCAGGCCTTGTTGTAGAAGAATGGATTGAATCCATCCAGATCAGGGGCTTTGTAAGGGTTCAATGTTTTCAATACATCCTCATTTTCCTAAGTGGAAATAGGTTCTGTTAACCATTCAACTTCAACAGTAGTAATCTGACATTGCATAATTTCACTCAGAAGTTGCTGAGAAGAAGTGGCCTGTGAAGGGGTTGTCCAAAGTTGAGAAAAATAATCATAGGCACTAAATAGTAATGAAGGTTGAGAAGTTAATTCTTGGTTGTTATGCAGCAAGGAGATGATTCTGTTGCGGTTTTTTCCTAGAGATGACTTTTCTATGGAAGTAAGCAATGTTTATGTCCCCCTCTTTCAACCCCTCAACCCTTGACCTTTATCTCAATAAGGAGTAATCATAATGAAAAGCACTGGAGAGGTGTTGAATGTTTGTTCTTTCCTACTTGAGCAATGATGGAAATTGGGGATCATTTTGAATTTGTAATTGGATTCTGTCCAGAGTAGCTTGTGCAGCATTTAATAGATGATGAGTGTTTTCGATGTTGTTTTTAAAAAGTACTTGCATTTCCTGTTTGATGAGCGAGAGTTTTCTTGCAAGTATGTATTGTTTGGTTCCTTGAACTGGTGTACATAATGCTTTCATAATACACGAGTCAAATTTAGCAAGTCCAGCTAGGAGGTTGTTGAACCGAAACAGGAAGGTGACTTTTTCTAACGTTAAATGAATTATGAGAGCTGAGTGATCAGAGAGACTAGGGTTATTGAAGTGAATGTAACAGCTTGGGAAATTGATGAACCATAACTGATTAGCCAAGCATCTATCAAACTTCCTCTGTATAAGGTTGTCTCCATCTTGTTTATTGCTATAGGTGAAAAAATTGGCCCCTCCAAGAATATCCGCAACTTGAATATCAACCAAACTCATGGCAAAAGGTACCAATAGATCTGATCCCTTGTGTTTCATTTGGCTTAATAAAGGCATTGAAGTCTCCAAGTAAAATCCAGGGTTGAGATATAGAGGTTGCTAAGGATTTGAGTTGGCTCCAAAGTGCAACTCGTTGATATGGATTTTTATGAGCATATATGAATGTAGTGTAGAAGGATATACCTAAATCTTTCTGGACAACTTCAAGATGTATCAGCTGATCAGAGGTGAAGCTTGTTATGGTGGTAACTACCATAGTATTATAGATAACTAATATTCTCCCATTTGGATGGTGGTGATAGTTGGTTATCAGGTTCCAAGCTACTATGGTCATGTTTTAGTTTCCCTCATGGGAATCTTTTTCTTTCTACTAGACCTCCTTTTAACTACTTTTGCAAACTCATCTAAAGTAGAAGTTATTCGGTGTAGTTTGAGTGCTAGTGCTAGATTCGCAGTCTATAGGCATCTCAGAAGAGTCTGAAGTATCCAGTGAAGGGGAAGCTACCTTATTTAAGGGACTGTCATTGGGAGTAGGCAGGAACTCAAGTTGGATAGCCACTTAAGGAGGTGGCGGGATATCAGCCTTCATATAATTGTCCATTAGCAACATAGTGGTTGATGCTTGTAGCTTAGGATGTGTAGCTGGTTGGGCAGGAGATTGTGTCTCAATCTGTGCTTCAGTTAGTCCCATAATTTCCTCATAATCCCCTGAAGTGAATGGTCGTCCAGTTGGCTTCCACACTTTCCTGACATTAGAATGTGGTTTCCAAGCATAAGAGACAGAGATCTGATCTTCAAATAGTTCAAGATTTTCATCCAGTCTAATAATAACAATGTTTTCCGGCAAGACCAACATGGAGGATACTAAAACACATATTCTCGCATATTGAACCCTCCTCACCTCTGCAGTTGTCTGATCTAAGCAAATAGACTTACCCAAATAACTGGCAATATAACTGAAACTAGCAGTGGTCCAATATTCCAATGGTAATCCATGTAAGTGGATCCAAATGGGTATATTATTTTGCTTGATGTTTGTCATTTTCAAGCCAGGTCTTTGCGCGGTTTACTTTAGAGTGCCAAGAACCGGTTTGCAGCACTTTCTTGGCATCCTCCACATTTGCAAATTGAAATAGGAACACTTCCTTTCTATTAATTAGAACCTCCTGCAATCCAAAGGATTTCCAATTGTTCATGGCCCAATGCTTTGTAATAGGGAAGGCCACACTTTTCTCGATGATGTAAAAAGAAACCTAGCAGTAGCATGCATTTCATACAAACATTTACGTACAAAATCCATGCATATAAACAACATATATAACCGTATATATATGTCAAGCAAGCAACGGAATTTAACTGAAATACCTTCAGCCATTGCCTCTTTACCAAAGTTCTCTTTGTCTCTGTGAAGTATTGAGTTTCTATCCTCTTCCTGAAGCAAGCTAAATGGTGTACTCTTGATGCTCGGTGAGAATAGGACCTAAACAACGTGCATATAACTAAAACATACTCAAGTCTGTGGCCATCACAAAGACAACAGGTAGATGGGCAACACTTGAATCAATGCCCAAAGAATGACTTTGAGCGGGAACACATAAAGAACATTCCATATGCTTCAACTGTAGGAAGCCTTATGTATGCTCAAGTCTGCACCTGACCTGACATTGCATATGCTGTTGAAATATTAGGCAAATATCAGAGTAATCCAGGAATTGACCACTGGAAAGCTGTAAAGAAGGTCTTGAGATATCTTCAGGGCACAAAGGACTATATGCTTTTCTACAGACGAACTGAGAACATGGAAGTAGTTGGATATTCCGATTCAGACTTTGCTGGCTGCATTGATTCAAGGAAATCAACATCTGGTTATATTGTCATGCTAGCTGGTAGAGCTGTATCGTGGAGAAGTGCCAAGCAGACCCTGATTGTTACTTCCACCATGGAGGCTAAGTTCGTATCATATTTTGAGGCCACCTCGCATGGTGTATGGTTGAAGAGTTTCATAACTGGCCTCAGAGTTGTTGATTCAAGTTCTAAGCCGTTAAAGTTGTATTGTGACAACTCTGTTGTGGTATTTATGGCTAAAAATAACTAGAGAATGTAAGTCTTTTTTACGATTTACCTAACCATCCTCATTATCATGTGTGGTCCATTGAACCCTACCCACTATATGGTCTTGCCCATCTACCCAACCCGTTGTCTTTGTGATGGCCAGAGACTTGAGTAGGTTTTAGTGGTTTTATATGCACGTTGTTATCCTATTCTCGTCGAGCATCAAGAGTACACCATCTAGCTTGCTTCAGGAAGAGGATAAAAACTCAACACTTCACAGAGACAAAGAGAACTTCAATGAAGAGGCAATGGCTGGAGGTATTTCAGTTAAATTTCGTTGCTTGCTTTACATATATATACGGTTATATAAGGTGTTTATATGCATGGATGTTGTACGTAAATGTTTGTATGAAATGCATGCTACTGCTAGGTTTCTTTTTACATTTGGTATCAGAGCTTCAGTCTACCTCTGTCTTGCCTTAGAAACCACCGAAATATTTCCTCTGTTTTGGTTGC
>JANIHZ010000005.1:49230267-49243991 GCA_027478365.1 Erythroxylum rufum
AAGAGCCTCTTTAAATCTCTTGGTCCTAGCTTTGGTCGTGGCCCATTCTGGTATGATTAGCTCTCTGCCTGGACTTGTTTGATTGTCCATGGTCCCGCTTACATCATAATCTAACCTGATTGAGATTCAAATCGAAAAAAACTCGATTAAACTCAAGTTTAAATTTAATTAGTGATTCTAATCAAACTATGGAAATTAGGCTCGGGCTTAGGTTGTATAATCATCGCCCAATCAAGCTTTAGATTGGATTCAAATCAAAATAAATATTTTTTGGCTGAGATCTTGCCAATGCAGCCTATGCTTAACCTAGTCCATTACTAACCTTGCTCAAACATAGTGCACAAAAAATAATCAATTTTACTTTTATTTCTTTGATTAAGAGTAAATATCATTGTAAAATTAAATTAAAAGGAAAAATAATCAACACTCGTCCCTGAAGTTGCTCTGCTTCAAACTTTTGGGACAGTTTCTTTAAATGTTGATACTTTTTTTTGAAAAATTGTAAATTAAATTTAGCCATTAAAGGCAATAACAATTGTTACAAGCATAAATCATCCCATCATTATGAATGGGTGAACAAAACATCATAAAAGTATTACAAATGATCAAAATAAGTGTACAAGCTAGTCATTAATCCCAAGCTGATAAAAAAAATGGATCCAATATGCATTTTGTCTTCAAAAGTGACAAAGTGTAAATTAATTGCCTTAAGTGTTTCTTATTGTATCCTTGAATGATGCGTCTCAATGTCCTTGAAGATTCTCATATTTCTTTTATCCCACACATAATGCACCGGATAAGATAGAGTAATGAATAGGCAACATTGATGATATATCATGCTTGTTTAAGGTTGAATACCAAGCTACAATATGTTCCCATTCATTTGACATATCTCTAAACAAGCATCTTCTAGTAATGCCCTTCGACATAGATTGAGTGAACTAGCATTTGAAGAATAAATGAGTGATATTTACTTACTCCTGCTTGCATAATACGTGCCTAGCCATAAACTTATTCAATCTATCAATTGTAGGCTGCCTGTTTTTGATAGCTCTCCACATTGTGATTGAAGCTCTAGGCAACATATACTTGCACCATACAAGCTTATGCCATGCTACTATGTTTTTGTGCTCTTGATAGCTTTCTACAAGACACATCGGTGAATTTACCATGCCTAAACAAAATCCACCAATTGGTATCTGTCTTCTTTTCCTTGAGTTCACTGCTATTGACCTGATCTCGAATCTTTATTAAGATCTCAGTTTTGTTTGCTAAAGCATAAGCAACAGATTAATCATCACTAAAGATATTTTTGATTGAATTGAGCTCGCAAATATCTTCTTCACAAACTCCAATAATTAACCATCTATCATACCAAAAGGATGTATTGATACCATGTCCCAATATTTTAAGTACATGTGGCTTGACTTCGCCTCTCAATTTGAAGATTTTTTTTGTTGCGTTTGAATTAGTTTCAGGTATGTTAACCTTCCATAAGTAAGCATTTATCCACTTAACCCCCAAGAATTGCTTATCTTTAAAGATCATCCACAAACTTTTGGCAAACATAACCAAATTATAAATCTTTAAAGGGGTCAAATTCAATCCACCGTGCTTTTTCAAAGAGCATACCTTAGACCATTTAATGGGAGTGGAGTGTTTTCCTATTCTGTCTCTAGTCCACATAAATTTCTTGAGAATATTATCAATTGTCTTGATAACATCCTTGGGAAAATACATACGAGTTGCCCAATGTAGACTAAGTGCATTGAGGACAGAGGAAAGAAGTTGTAAAGAAAGCATGGTTAGAATAATTAATGATGAGCAATTAAACTCTTGTCTTGATTATATTATTTTTAAATACTTGATTTTGCTCAAGCTTTAATTAGTTTGTCTAAAGGTGTATCCTAAATAATGCACTTTTGTTTTATCAAAATTTTCTATATTTTAAATAAAAACAATCAAGAATTATCATAAATAAATAAATTCTATTTAAATTTCTACACTTCTTATAAATTCATAATTTATGTTATTTGTATTTTTTAAGTCATTTAATATTCTTTTGATTTTTTAATTAGTTTTCTCTTGAAATTAAATAATGATGATAAAGTAAAAATAGGATTATACAAAGAATTTAGGCTTAACCAAAAAAATTTGGAAATAGAACAATTAAATTTAGAAATGTAAAGAAATTAATGATTGGAAAACAACTAACTTCCAAAGGGTTACCTAGTAGTAATTATGGAATGACTCATTGCAAAATCAAGAAAAAAAAAGGATTAATTAAGGAACAAGAAAGGCCAAACATTCATTTAAACCATAAAATGGTGGTGAAAAAGGGCTTGAGTAGAAGGAAGGTAAATGTAATATAAGAGGCTTGGGAGTTGGAAAAGAAGAAAAATGATACACAATAAAGAAAATACAAAATGTTGTGAAAAAATTAAAAGTCAAATGAAGAAAATTACAATTTGAATTACAATTTTTGGAGATTTGGGGTCTAGGCCACACTTGTGTGCCAATATATTATCCTATATGGATTAACTGCAAAAAGAGACATGACCTAGCACAAGTCCTGGGGAAAGATTATGTGACATTTGAAAAATTCATAGAGCAACATGACTTAAGTCGTAGTCATGCCAGAGATCATATGCAATTTATATAAGAAATAGACAGATCCATAGTCTAGAAATATGATCATGTTAGAGACCTTATCTTACCCTAAGAGGAAATACAAGGATCCATGACATAGGCCAGCCTAATTGTTCATAGGTATTAAAATGTATATAAAGTATGGAAACACTAAATTTTCAAATATTTTTAACGCCTGTACACTTCTCACACATTTGTTTCTCTTTAAGGTTAGGGTTAGCCATCAAGAGGTTCTGAAACCCTTAGAAAGATAATTCCAAAGATATCTTTGTCAAAGAATCAAGATCTAAATATCATCTCTATAGATGGGGTCATTATTGAAATTAAGATTCTTATTCAGATTTATTTCTACCATGGTTTCTTTTTTTTTTTATTCTACTCCTTTCATTTTTTTTTGACTATTATCGTGGCTAAGCACTTGTCTATGTTTAAATATGAAAAGTCCTAGTTTTATTTTGTATAAATTGATTTATTTTAATTTATAAAATGTGACATATTTGTAATTACCTTTGATTAATCTTAATGCATAATTTTGTTATGCTAGCAGCTAAATCTAATTTAAATTCACTTGTAAATGCTTCTACATTCGAAGAGATCTAATTGTAAGTGAACTACAACATAGGTAATAGGGTTGAATGGAATGCTCGAAAGAGACCTATATGATCTTTTTTTTATGCTAGGTAAAACCTGTCAAAGGATTTAGTAGATCTTAATGCATTCAAAGGGTATTAGATTGGTAGATATATGAGTTAACTAACACGAGAGTTAATGGTTAAAAGAGACACTCTTTTACCAAATTTATCGATAACTCATTTTTTAGGATATTGACTATTATACGTGCTTTCTTTTTTCTTTTCCTTTTTCACTTCTAAAAAAATGCTTTTTAAGCAATATATACATAATATTATAATACAATTGAATTAGAAAAAGAACAAAAGCTCGTTTGTATGGAAAAAGTAGATAAGCACAACAAAATAACAATAACTTGACCATTTATATTTAAAAAATATATCAATGATAATATATATCTACCACAAAGAAAAAAACAACTAGCCAAATTTAATATCATATATTAAAAATAAAAAATAAAGAGTAAACTTTTATAATAACAGCTATTATCTCATAATTCATTTCTTAAAAGAAATTCTAAAATATCAAAAACTAACAATAATCTATTTTTCACCGAATAGAATAGAGATTATCAACAATATCCACATTATATAAATATACAAACCAAATTTCATCAGTAATTTAGAAAATTAAATTTATAAAGAGAAAATCACTTAAACTCGTAAATCAGAAAATGATAATTAAAACTTAATAAATGGAAGAGAGATAAATTGCAATTGACAAATATCATATATAATCAAATTGACATATTTCAATTTACTTGGATAAACTGCAATTGAAATAAGAAAAAAGAAAGATAAATTATAT
Organism: Erythroxylum rufum; assembly: GCA_027478365.1. Lineage (NCBI taxonomy): Eukaryota > Viridiplantae > Streptophyta > Magnoliopsida > Malpighiales > Erythroxylaceae > Erythroxylum > Erythroxylum rufum. The sequence goes on from JANIHZ010000005.1 coordinate 49,234,354, forward strand.
TGGAAAATTTATTATACTCATAATCAAATTGCAAAATTTCACTCAATCTTTAAATCGAAAGAGCTACTAAAAAAATATATAATTTAAAGCAAGAAAATAAAAAAGAAAATTAAGAGAATAAATGAGATGCATTTCCTACCTAGATGGAAATGATGTTGACGGAGGCAAGACTAAGATAGAATTTTTGAATTTAGGGCCTTCTTTTGTTGGATTTTCATTTAGGAAATGTGAATCTTGACATTTAGCTAAAGCAATTTTATTTTGAAACGTATAGTTTCAGTGCTATTTTGTCTCTTAAAAAGAAGTTTTTGCCTATATGATGACGAACCAAATTTTTTCCAAATTGAGATTGACATTTGCTCCCTAAATAAATTCCTTTCAATCTTTGAAAAAGAACTACTCTTTTTAGTCTTGTTTTATTTAATTGAAAAATTCCCATGTTATAAAATAACTTGTAACTATTAGGTCCCTAATGAATATGAGCCTTGGGCGAGGGCCCTTTCTTCCCTTGCTCAGAACCAGCCCTGTTGAACAACACTTATAGAAATTTTGACTCCAACTGTGATAATCTGATTAAAATATTGTTCAAATTGCACCAGATCATATATCTTCAAATTATAGGAATAGATTTCGATTGTATGGTAATTCTATGTTTAGGAAGGATAAAGAAAAGCGGTTCCGATAGATGTTATTTAGTGAAACAAAATGGAGTACAAGCAAATTTATAACTAATTTGTTTAATGTGAGTAACGAAAAGCCGAAATCCTAAAAATTTAAATTGTAGAAGTTAGCTAATTACGTGTCCCCTATCTAGCATGGTTCCTTTTAATGTCTTGCTTGCGAACCAATTGCAAGACATATAATATCATATGCATTTATTGATAGACTACATTAAGATGATGCAAATTTATAAATAAATTCCTCAATATTTAACACCCCAACTGACGTCCAAACGTTGTGGCCTTTAGTAGCTAAAGGACATATTAGAAAAATACATTTCTATTTGATAATAAAAAAGAAAAAGGGAAAAGAAAAGAAATGCATCTTGTAGATTATGTACTCCTCTTCTAAGCCTTTGTTTGGCCCTTACAAACCATTATACAGTAATTTGTAGACAAAGATGACCTTTGCACCTTGCTGTTAGGATTAGGAGAGCTTCACCTGGACAGGGATACTAAGAGGAAGAACACCGAGAGGAAGGAATAAAAGCAGAAAGTAGCTTTCGAGTGCTGAAGTGACCGGTATAGAACCTTGTAAATTTGCTATTTGGGCTATAAATAGTTTTACAAAAAAAAAAAAAAACAGACCTCAGCTCCCTTCCCATCAATTGGTAAATGGATCATAAGCTAGGAAGATATCAGGATCTTTTTTGTTTTTCATTGAAAGGGAATCCCCCATATGGTAAATGAATCAATACAAAGGTATCTACACAAGAAGTTACTGAAGGGGAAATTACATAAAGGAATAAAAACAAAAATTGAGCAGCTTCCCCCCTCAATAGAAACTGGAAACTGGAAACATTAACGATAAAGAACTTACAAAGAAGGAAAAGAAAAAATGTAGTAGCATTTACTATAGGAGTTACAATATGGTATTCTTTTACCTTTTTCTTCCGCTCTACCATGTTTCTCTGTTACTTTTAAATGGTGCCTTTACCTTCACACCAACTCCATCAGAAGAGGATCACCTTGTGCCATTATTCTTATGAGTTTTATGAATTCCTGTTCACTTGATACTTTCCATGGGTGAACTGCAGCTACTTGTGCAGAGTACAAAGTCGAATTTGAAGATAGTGGCTGTGTCTCATACACCATTGTACCTAGTATAGGATCAAAATTCTGAGGCGAATCCATTGAGAGGAAGAACATGGGAATGGCAACCTTGTTATGAATGTCAAAATCACCAACCAGACTGACAAGATCTACAAAGTCACCAACAAAGTGGCGAGGAATGTAGAATATTTCAGAACTGCATATTAGGAGACTCTGTTCATTTTTAAAAGCTTCTTTGTAGTTGACTTGAAAATGAACTCGCATTGAACTCACTATATTCTGCACCATCTCCCCTTGTTTAGTATACCACTCAGATTTTTCATTTGTTGGTACAATAGTCCATGATTTCGACACCTAAATCCCAAGAAGCATGTTAAACACACATTTATGCACAGAACACAAAACTGAACAGATACAACGATGTTATCTCAAATACCCACATCAGCAAAGAACCAGATTTAAGAATAATTTGTTCTACTAGAATGAATCCATAACTCAACATTTTAAAGTTTCGAGTTGAAGATGGAGTGCCTCCTTATACATAAACCACTTTTCTTTCAAACATGAAAACTACAAATTTAAGCCCAGCCCTAGATGTAATGAGGGGTGTTAAGCTTTTTATCATCTTGGCGTCGAGCTATTTTTCCACCCCTACAGTATAAGACGCCGCAGTAGAGTTTAACCACCAAGTTCAGGATGGATTGGTCTGGTTCCTCTACGCCTAGGACACTAGAATATCAAACCATGAACAAAGAAAGGGTTTTGAGTTGAAGATGAAGTCCCTATTACATTTAGGGGTTCCAATGAGTATAAGTAAGCAAAGGTGCACAGTTCGGTAACTTTCATCGTTGACAATTCTATTGCATGTACTAAAGTATCATTTCGTATAATTCAACACAATCCATGTCTTGATTTGAAACATATAATAGATTGGAAACAAGCCCCGCACTAGGTTGGTCCATCAACAAACAACAAAGAATAGACAGGAAATGGAAAAAAGAAAAGGTACCTTGTCAGTAATCCATAGCTTTTTCTTGTCCGCTTGAAGTAAATTCCAATAGTTAAGGATAGTATCATCCTGAAGGAATAAAAAGCCTTCTGCACTGGTAAATCGATCAAATATCTTCGGCAAATGCCTGCACTCAATATCATGAAAATACATGAGCAACAAAGATGTTTACCAGATACCAGCCAAATCTAGCCTCTAAAAGGACTCCAAAACTTAAAAGACAACAAGAAATGCAGAACAATACAACTAAAAATTGGAGTTTGAATAAACTAGAGAAAGGTGGATACTTTACAGAAGGGTGATATATTGGAAATTTGTGCACATTAGCTCCTCTTCTGATCTTACATAGGCAAATACTTGAAACAAATGCTTGTCTATCATTATGATGATACATGTGATGGCATCTTGTCCATCTACGACATAAACCAATGTCATACTTCCTTTAGATGCTATCACTTTCAATTTGGGCAACTTACTTAGGGTGAACTACGAGCATGCCAGAGAACTTTCAATTCTTTTTATTCTTGTGAAACAAAGAGTGGAAAGATATTTCAATCAATGTGTATGTACAGAGGTAGAGGTACATATTCATACTAATTACTCAACTACTAATTAGGTAAGTAAATCAAGTGGATCCCTATAATTAAGCTATACATATCTACACTCATTCAGATACAATCTATACTATACAATATGTAATAATCACCCAGCCAAACAAAGATAATGTTTGGAGCCTTTGTGAAGTTATATCCAAGTTGTTCTCTAGTTTTCACATATCTTATAGAGATCAAGTTTTGTTGCACTTTTTTATGAACGAACTGACAATCAATTTTAATATGTTTAGTTTTTTATGAAACACAGGATCAGAAGCAATATGCAGAACAATTTGGATATCACATCATAACTTAATTGGTGCTGAGACTTTAAGACCAATTTTAATTAAGACTTGATAGATCCATATTATCTCACACGTCGACTATATTATAGCTCTATATTCAGATCTGCACTAGACTTGTACATAACATTTTGCTTCTTGTCTACTAGACTTGTACATAACATTTTGCTTCTTGTCTTTGTATGGGATCAAATTTTATCTAACAAAGACAAAGTAACCAATAGTGGATAAACAAGTATTATCAACTTAACAGGAAACAAGGGTTTAGTCAAAAAAGAACATTGCAAGGAATCCCATTATGAAGAATAGATGGAGGTATGCGATTAATGAAAAAATAAGCTGTCGAAAATGCATCAGTCCAAAATTGTTTGGTAATGTGCATTTGGAATAAGAATGCTCTGACAGTTTCAAGGAGATGTCAAGTTTTTCTTTCAACTATACCATTTTGAGATGATGTATCAACACATGAGGATTGATGAAGAATTTCATTCTGAATCATGAAGGTCTGAAATGATGTGAAAAAATACTTTTTGGCATTATCACTTCTCAAAGTAAGGATATAGACATTAAACTATGTTTTTATTTCAACACAAAAAGCAATAAAATGAGAAAATAATTCAAAACAATTTATGGTTAGATAAAGCCAAGTCACACAAGAGAAATTATCAACAAAAGTAATAAAATATAGAAAATTAGTTTTGGAAACAGGACATGGATCTAAATATCGGAATGAACTAACTCAAAAGGAAAACTAACTCGTTTAGTGACACGATGGATTGAAGACAGATAATGATGTTTGACAAACTGATAGGACTAAAAATATAGGCAAGACACATTATGAAATTGAGGGCATGGCTTCTTCAATAGAGGTAAGGATAGGATGTCCTAACCGACAATAAGCTTGAACAAGCAACATGTCTTGGCACAGGGGCATCTAGAATGTAAAGACTTCCTAATTCAAGTCCTTTACCAATAATCAAGCATTATCTTGTAGTCACTCCTTGCATATGACCTAATCATGGATCATTAGTGAGGTGATGGTCCTTAAAAATGCTCCTTACGTGAACCCAAATAGTCTTGCACCAATCTAAATAACCTAGACCAGTCAACTTATGTTCTGCACTTTTTGCCATCGCAAGAATGACATGAATCATAACCAAGTTCTTTTATTGGTCAACCAAAGGGACAAAATAGTCAAACAAATCGAGAACCATAAAATCTCAAATGCAAACAGAGAGTCGATGAGACTATATCAAGCTCAAATTGAGAGTCAAATGCAAACAAAAAGCCAAATTGAAAATTCGAAATCTAAGAAGCATACTAGTTCTGTAGGCAAAACCAACAAGACTACCAACTCTTGGGCAAACTACCAACCAATTAACGTGTGATGTTTTTAAAACATAAAGCACAGTAAAAGGGTCTAGTGATGAGAAAATGAAGATCAGGTGTTCCTGTCAAGGTAGAGAGGAAAGCAAACACACAGGAGCTATAATAGGGAAGAGACAACATGAAGTAAATTTCAAGTTTTTAACATCTAGTTATAGTTTACCAAGTATTCCTGTAAACTTAATACGAAATTATCTTGATTACAAACTTTGACAATATTCACAAGGGAGATCATCAAATAACTTGGAATATCCATTATTAATGCAATAAACTTCCTAGATTGATAGACAACGCAATAACATTCTCAATCTAAAATTGTCAACTTGACAAGCAAACATTGGCCCAATATAAAGGGAGCAAATAGTGGCAAATATTTTTAGGAAGCAAAAAGGTATAGTTTTCAGGCAAACTTAATCTCTCTATTGGTATTAGAAGCTGAAAATTTACGGTCCATGTAAATGGCATATTTGGTGTAACTAAAACACTAGTCACAAAGCTTCAATGCCGCAATCATCAGTATGAACCTAGAATCCAGTCAGGATTCCCTATTTAAGGGAGTTTATTTCAGTATGTCCAAAACTACTTGAGTGCAAAAAAGATCTCTATTCTAAAAGGCAAGCTGACTTGAAGGCTGAATGCCTAAAAGTTTGTGATTGATGATTGCTGATGTTAAGTTGTATATAGCTGTACAGTGATGGAAGTTATTTACTGCTATTCATTATTATTGATTGTGTTTCCTATTTTAGGGTTATGTATCAACTATTTATGTATGTATTTTCATCAAAGTAATGATAAGAATAATAGCTTTATCTGAGTTTCACAACTTACAATGCAACAATCAGTGATAATGAAACATACATCCTAAAAGAACAATCACTGCCTTTTTTGATGAAATAAGAATGCAAAAATACTCAAATTGGTCCTTAAACATTACTTAAAACTCCAACTAGTTCTTCTAAGTTTAGATGATGGTCAACTAAACCTTTGAATTCAATTTTTTAGATCAAACTAGTCCAAATGTGATCTACCCACAATGTATAAGGCATACATAAGAATAAACAGAGACATGGATTCTATGAAGGGAACTGTAGAAAACACAATTTACATTCATTAATTGCATTTGGTAATGATTTCATAAATATTTTATATCACTATAATTTAGACTTGATAAGAAATGTAAAGGTGAAAGTCTAATCGATCAAGTTAAGGAATCCAGTTTAACTTCTGAGTAAAGTTCAAGAACTAATTTGATCGGTGTTCCAAAAATTATTGTCGAGGACATTAAACACAAAAAGAATATGTTTACCCTATTAGTTACTTACTTGTACATCTGATCCAAATTCCCTTCTTCAACTGCAAGATCTTCATTCTTCTGCTGTGATAAAATAATTACAGTCTTAAATATCCTCCCATACAGTAGTCTCCACTCTAAAGCCGTACGCTCCACAGGGCCATTGCAGAACATAATGAGAACAACATTCCCAAAATTCTTCCTCCACCGAATCAAGTTGCCAATCTCAAAACTCACTGTCCCTGTTTCCTCCACTCCAAGATGCACAGACGGCAACTTTTGAGGGGTAAATTCTTTACGATCCCCATGACTAATACTTCCACGTGGCCGATCCAACTCCAGTGACATCAATCTAGGCTGTTGATATCCAACAGCAAGCAAGTCTTGAAGCCAAGCAGCAGTAAATTTCACATCCTGTTCAGTCCAAAACCCTTCCTCTGCCATGGCAAAACTCAATTCCAAAATCTTCTCAAACAATCTATGCTTATTGGACCGCCACACAACCAAGAACTTAATCAACCTCCCAACATTCACATGAAGGTCTTTCTCCTCCGAAAAGGGGTATGCCTCAATCCTATCATACCTATGCATGGTAGGTGGATAAACAACAATATATCCACCAATCTCCCACAAAAGCCTCTGTGTCCAATAACCTCTCAAGACATCAGATGCCATTGTACTAACTGAAACTGGAAGCATCAATCCCCAAAAAGCTGAAGAATGATAAATAGTATTAAAGGAATTCATAGGGACCATTAAGCCCTGAGGTAGTGCCACTTTCGGAGCATGTTCATCAAATCTAATATCAAACGCTTCCAGACTTGCTTTTCTAGTAAAATAAAACACAGAATCAACATCAGGCAATCCGTTAGATAGTCCTTGCTGTATAAACTGTTTCCCACCAAAAACCTGAGAGTAAAATTCTTCGTGCCCAATTTCTCCCACATTTTCCAACGGCAATCCTCTAGGCCAAACCGACCTTTGCCCAAAATGTACATAAGGATTGACCACAGTCCTGTTTGTGTTCTCATGACTATATTGCAATATTATCTCTTGCCTAGCACCTTCACCAACTAATTCCACATCAAAATGCTTCCCCAAATCATCACCAATTACCTCTCCACGATCATCCGCATCAAATATCTTCTTAGCCCCGTGTTGGATCGCAAACAAATACCCCACAGTCTTTCTCAAATAGGAGTCGTACGGCAGATAATCCACAACTCTGTACCCCAAGGTCGCTTGCTGCTCCAAAGACAAATAAATCGCACCCTTTAGCGACCAATCTTTCGGAGTCTTGGAATTCCCAATTGCCAGAAGCTGCCAACCTTTGATTTTAAGGAGTTTCTTCAGCGAATCCGATGGGTAACCCGAGACCGAGACGACGACCCATTTCTCGGCGCGATAGCTCGCATAAGGAGAAGAAGTGTCGGAGATTCTTGGAATCCTGTTCCAATCTACCCAAGGAAGGTGGTGGGCTCTGTCGAGAGGTTGAGTTTGGGACTGGAGATAGAGAAAAGCGGCAGTGTCGCCATTGTTGCGAAGGAAGAATAGAGCTGCTACAGTGGCAATGAGTAGCAATACAGTGATGACTTTGTAGAGATTTTCAGAGACCCATGTAGAGAAATCGAGCGATTTGGACTCGGAGAAGCGGTGGTTGGCGAGGTGGTGATTTGGGTTGAGAGTTGGGAGGGCTCTGGTCTGCGATTTGGGTGACTTTGGAGCGGCTGCACGGTCTTGGACTAACATTTGTGAAGCTCTCTCTGAAAAGCCAACTCGACCCAGAACACAAATCACTGTTTCTAGGCTGAGTCTGAGATCCGTGTGTTTGTGCTTGATCTTTAGCTTCTAAAAGCTGTTAGAGTTTGGTGATCTTAGAATCTTAAGATACACTCTTTCTTACACTCTCTCTTTGGAAAGCGGAAGCCTTCAAGTTCATTTTGTTTGCTAAGCTTCCGTCAAAACACTTTCTTCTTGGTTCCTTTGCATCGTACTTTACACTTCACCCCCTTTCTCTCTCTATCTTAATTATAATTTCCTTATTATTATTATTATTTAGAAAACAAAGGATATTGGTTGCCGACAAGTATGGTTGGGTGAAGGGGAGGTTTCTTAGGCTTCAATGTAATGTTAACGTAACTGCTCCGTTTCGGCGGAGGTGGGACGTCGCAGTCGCATGTCCTCCTCCTTATCTTTCCAAGATCATTTAATATCTATCTTTTCTTGTTTGATTTCCATTCCCCTTGTACTGTATCTAACAAATCTTTTCTTTTTGACGTTAATCATTAGCATATAGGTAGATGATGCTTCATATATTTACTTAATTCAATTATGGTAACCCATTTTACCTTTTCGATAGCCAACTTCACTGGCACGATTAGTCCATCTCTGCATTGACCCTCGACCCTTCCAATTATTGAATTATGTACAATTAGCATCCTTGTAGTCACATCGAAGCCACCACGTTAGCTCCATTGCCTCACCGTTCGAATGGCGTTTGTTGATTTTGGTTGGCAGTTATTGGAAGAGAGAGTTTGGAGGTCTTGAACATGTTTGTTACAATTGTTTTCAAGATTGTTCTTTGTACTATCTTTGTTTAAAAAGTAGACTGGAAACTCTTTCATGAATAAATGGCCAGTTAGGCTACGATTCAAGCGAATAAGGCAATCAAGTGAGAATCCTAAAGGGTGTGGAAGATGGTTTTTGCTATATTGACTTGCATCTTGAAGATGTATCAGCTGAGACCAATAAGATAATAAGGTTTGCCAAGAAGAAGATAGTGTGAGTTTGAGAATATATAGAGAAGAAACGGGAAGATCAAGAGAGAGATGAGAGAAAGATTAAAATTCATTTTTATTCTCTAGGTCCTAATTGCCACGAAATATACACATCTAACGGACATATAAAAAATGAAAAATATATTTTTTGTTATAAAAAAGTTAGAGTTCAAATTGAGCATTTGTAAAATATTAAAGTTATTTTAAAACATATCAAAATGTTTAAGTTTAAATTAAATTATGGTAAAAAATTAAGATTCAATTTGATCCCTTTTTCTTTCAAATAATTGAGCTCTAATTGGATGACTTCTCGTAAATGAAATTTTAGTCAAGAATGTGATTAGGGGTTTGGACGAGAGCTAAAGGCTTAATTATAGAAAAGGGATTAAAGAAAAACAAAAAAAAATAGAATATTATCCCACTTTATTAAAAAAGATAAAATTGTAAAAGTAAAAAATTAAAATTAAGAATTCTTGGTCTAGTTATAAAACTAGTATTACGCATTCTA
>JANIHZ010000005.1:49293428-49305256 GCA_027478365.1 Erythroxylum rufum
AAATATATATAAAAAATTAAAAGTTACAATCATGACTTTTTAATTAGAAATTATTTCTATTTTAAAATCATATCGTTAAATATCCTGTAACAACCATTTTAATCTAAGGGATATAATAGTCATTTATTATACATTCCATTCATCTTCCAAACAACATTTCACTACATTACATTATGAACCGTTCCATCCTTTCCAAACAACTTTTCACTATATTACATTCCATTTCATTATAAACCGTTCCGTTCCGTTCTATTCTATTAATTAACATTCAACCACACAAGACCTAAGTGAGGTATGGAGGAGAGGGAGTTTGATGAGCTGCCATAGGCTGGATGAGGACCAAAGGAAAGCGATTTGTCTGATGGTAAGGCAATAGTTGGTAAAAGAAGTAAAGGAGAAAGAGTTGGGTGAATTGATATTGAACAAGATTGTCATGAATAGAAGAAGTGGCCTTGAAAGCAAGAGAGGAGAAAGAAGGAGCTCCGAAGGAACTTGCTTGAGTTTAGTGGTCCATTCCTAAAGAAGGAATGAACCTAACAAAGATTCATGCAAGAAAAGACCGTAGTAAATTAATTAATCAAATAAAATGATTTTCAAAAAAATCTGAAGAAAAGAGAGAGAAAGCTAAAGGGAGTTTACTATCCATTTTGAAAATATTTAAAAAAATGATATTTGTATAACATGACATATTTGTCATATACTAAATAAGGTTTTCTATTGTTTATATTTCAGTCAGCTTAATTTGTATAACATTACATATTTGTCATAAGAAAATTTGATATGCATAATCAAAATAAAATGATATAAGATTAATTAATAGCACATTATACAGTTATACTACTAATTAACTCAAAATCTTATATCCATTAAAAATAGAATATATCTATAAATTAAAATCATAAATTCATCCTGCAAGAAGTGACTACAGCAATAAGTCAGATTCAGAGCATTGTGAGATACCATTCATTGCCAACAAAGGAAAGGGTGGAATTACAAAAAAAGCTTTCTTTTAGTCTCGCAAACGAATGTTACATTCCTGCAGCATCTGAGAGAGGAAGAGCTCAGATGAATTACATATTCAAATGATCTTTGTACTCAGCTATCTTCTTAAGAGCGTTGTTCCCTGTCTACCGATCAATGCCTTCAATTCTGTCCTCAACTTCAGAGTACAACTGCCTCAACTTCTCAATGTTCTCTGGCGAAGTTTCCCAGTATCCACGACCGTTGGCTTCTAAGAATGTTTGCACCAACTTTCTAAATGAATTTGGGTTCTTATTCATCAGTCTGTTCAGCATCTCCTCATCTTGAATGAAAGTTGAGTTAGCCTCTTCATAGACCCAATTGTCAACTTGTCCTGAAGTTGCACTCCATCCAACTGTATTTGTTAGTCGCTTCTCAATTTCACGGACACCCTCATAGCCAGTAGAAAGCATTCCTTCATACCATTTAGGGTTCAAAAACTTGGTTCGAGCATCTAGCCTCACAGTCTCAGCCAGTGTACGTACCTGGTGCATCAAACATTTTACAGTTGTTCAGTGAAAAAAGCAAAGCTGCTGAGAAAATATGCATTTTCAGCAACCGAAACAAAGTTTCTTGACTGTGAGTAATTAAGTAAGCGTCAAAGGACTGAAATTGTCCAGTCACCAACCTGAGCATTGGCTGTTGTTGTGTCTGCAATGTATGCATTAGGCTTCTTGTTGTCCTTTCTTAAGTTCTGGACCAGGTTTGTTGGGTCAGAGTCGAAGTAATGGCTGACATCAGTAAGTGATATTTCCGAGGAATCAAGGTTTTGGAAAGTCGCATCTGCTGTGCTTAAAGCCATCTCAAAAACCTTCTTCTTCTCCATCATGCCTGCACCAGGGGCATCACAATCGAAAGCAAATGACTTCCTACTCAAATACATGTCCTGTAGTTGCTTCTCATCATTCCATGATGAATTCTCCACTGCAAGGTTGATGTTCGAGGAGTAAGATCCCGAAGCATTAGAGAACACCCGTGTTGCAGCTTCCCGAACACCAATGCCAAGGGCCTCAGCTTGTTCCAAGGCATGCTTCCTAACATAGTTATGCTCTACTGGCTCATCTAGCTCAGCCACCATCTTGACTGCACGATCGAGGAGGTTCATCTACGGAAAAGGTTCATCAAACATAGAAAATCAGGAAAAGGAACAAATGAAAGATTCATCTAGGGAAATAGTAAACATTAGTGACAGAAAATCGATGACAAGAACAGAAAAGCAATTGTATTACAGGATTAAGGGAACATAATAAGTGAAATGCAGCAGTCACAAATATATGAATATATCCTGATACATGATACCTGATTGATAAAGAGATCTCTGAAAACTCCTGAGCAATTAACAACAACATCAATCCTAGGCCTTCCAAGCTCCTCAAGGCTAACTGGTTCCACCCGGTTAACCCTACCAAAGGTATCAGCAACTGGCATCACTCCTATCATCCACAAGACCTGAGCCAGGGACTCACCATATGTCTTGATATTATCGGTTCCCCATAGTACAAGTGCAATTGTCTCTGGATAATTTCCACCATTATCTGCCTTTTGTCTCTCAATCAATCTATCAACGACAATTTTTGCACTCTGCATTGCCGCTGTCGTAGGGATTGCTTGTGGGTCCAATGCATGAATGTTCTTGCCTGTTGGCAACACCTTAGGGTTTCTGATTGGGTCACCGCCTGGGCCTGGCTCTACATATTTTCCCTCCAATGCTTGTTTCAGACTCCCCAACTCATTATCAGCAACCACCAGTTTCAAACACTCACCTAAGAACCGAAACAATGTTCTAAGCTTATCCCTATCGGCCCTGTAAAACTTTGTATTTGACAAGTACTGAACCCATGGTTCATTGATACCAAAACCAAGAATCACACTAAGCTTATCAGTCACATCCACAACTTGACCCTTCTTATTTGTTGTTTGTTGGACAAATGCAGAGATGGCACCGCGTGATGCTTCAGTTATTTGGCGAAGCAGCTCGACATCCTTCAAGATGCCCTTGTCACTGCCTCTATAAACTTCTTCTATATCTCTTCCAACAGTTTCAGCTAATATTCCTGGAAGAGATGAAATCCCATCCTCTGGACGATCCAAAGCTGCAATGTTAACTAAAGTTGCAACTGCTTCCATGGCAGATGGGGGCTCACCAATGACATGAAGTCCACAAGGCAAAAGTCGGGACTCAATCTCCATAATCTTGGAGTATACCTTACCAACCACAAGATCTCGATCTTTTGCAGGTATCTGCTCTCCCTCATCAGGAAGTTTGATATCCTTGTCAAGATTGCACCGCTTAGCTGTACTAATAATGGAGCTCACTATCTGTTGCCCACGGCCTGTGTCTTTAAGTGACTGGTACGAGGATATGAGCTCACTCAACTCCTTGAGACCTTTGTAAAGCCCAGCATTTTCAGCTGGTGGAGTCAGATAGCTTATGGTATTTGCATAACTCCTACGCTTGGCAATGGTTGCTTCAGAGGGGTTATTAGCAGCATAATAGTAAACATTGGGAATGTTTCCAATCAGACTGTCAGGATAACAAACATCACTCATTCCCACCTGCTTTCCTGGCATGAATTCAAGAGAACCATGAGTTCCAAAATGAAGAACTGCATCAGCTCCAAATATCTTCTCCACATATGAGTAAAAAGCTGCAAACCCGTGATGGGGACTAGCTGATTTGGAGAATAATAAACGCATTGGATCACCCTCATAGCCAAAAGTCGGCTGGACACCAATGAATACATTACCATACTGTTTCCCATACACTAATAGACTTTCGCCATCAGAGTTCAAACTGCCTGGAGGTTTTCCCCAGTTTTCCTCCAATGCTGTGGCATAGGAAGTAAGTCTTTGGTACTCCCTAACACCCATTTTGTAAGCAATGTTCAGATTCGGACTGCTAAATTGGGCTTCTTTATCATGAATGATCTCTTCGATTAAGGCCTCTGAAGTCTCTGGAAGGCCCTCCACATTATATCCATCTTTTTTTAGCTCTTTTAGAACTGAGTAAATGGAGGAGAAGACATTGAGATATGCTGCTGTACCAACATTTCCTTTATCAGGAGGAAAACTGAAGACTGTGATTGCCAATTTCTTCTCTGCCTGTGTAACAACAGCTTGTCATGATATAGTCAAAAACTGTAAACTTCTCTTTAGGTACTCTTTCATTAGGATATAAGGAAATGAGAAAGAAAAAAATAAAAAGAAACTCTCCAAACAGAACTTGATCAGAAGAATATACGTCTATGTTTATCAGAACCATTCTCTAAAGTCAAATAAAATTTCCGTCGTCTTGATTTCAACTAAATCAGCATTGCACTTTCCTATTGTGATTCAAGTATAACAGTATAAGGCGATAATAAATTAACAAACTTTTAAAGCTGCCAGTAACACAATTAATATATGTAAAGGTCGTCATAGACAGAATCATATAGAAAATCCATGAAAACATTTAATACATGAAGACCAAAAAATATTAAAAATTTAAATAGCATAAAGACAAATACCTTTGATTTCCTTTTCAGTTCAGCCCATCTGATTGCCCGGGTGCAAAGCTGCTCCACCCTCTTGTGAAGAGCATGTGATTTTCCTGCAATTAGATCAAGTCTTTGAGAATGAAACAACATGAGGCACTAATGCAAAGTACTTACTAGACATACATAAACAAATCCCCTACCAAAATAGAAGAAGACAGAAATAAAAGCCATTTCTTGATCTACCATATAGTATTTTCTTTTCATCAGTTTTCAAAAGCAAAACAGCTATAAATATCCTCCTCTAAATAATTCCAGTAAAATTGTAAAGTAGGAAAAGGAAAACTCAATATCAATAACATGAGAAATCATACAAAAAATGGCAATCAAAAGAATAGATAACTCCAAGACACAATAAAGATGGAAATTGGTCGTGCCTGTTCTTGGATCCCGGCCAGCAAAAACTATAGGTTCCATGCCACCATCCAACTCCGGGAGGGCAACCTGCAAAGCCACCTGAATTGGGTGCAACCCCAAAGTACTATTGAGCCACTCTTCTGTTGTCTGAAACACTAAAGGCAATGCAACAATATAAGGCACATCAAGCTTTCTCAATGCCTCAACAGCTCTAGGATGGTCTTGTCTAGCTGGACCTCCAACGAGAGCAAATCCAGTCAATGATATAACTGAATTCACCATAGGCTTTTTGGTAATCGGATTAATCAATAACTTTTCAACTGGTCCTGAAAAGTCGAGACCGCCAGCAAAGATAGGGATCACCTTTGCACCCCTTGCTTCTAATTCCATAATCACAGCAACATAGTGACTCTCATCGCCAGTCACTATATGACTCCTTTGCAAAATTAAGCCTATTACAGGAGCATTTGGTCCTCTTAGTTTCTCATTAGCATCCCTTCTTGTTTCAT
The DNA here is from genome assembly GCA_027478365.1 of Erythroxylum rufum. Classification (NCBI taxonomy): domain Eukaryota; kingdom Viridiplantae; phylum Streptophyta; class Magnoliopsida; order Malpighiales; family Erythroxylaceae; genus Erythroxylum; species Erythroxylum rufum. Next base: position 49,298,848 of record JANIHZ010000005.1, read on the forward strand.
ACCAATTCAAGTACTCCTTCACATCATCATACATGCAAGGAGCCAAAGGGTGCCAAATACCACTATCCAAGTACAAAACTGGATCAGAGTAGTCAATCTTTTGCCCCCTCAAGGCAGGCACATAAGAACCAGATATCATTTTCAAGAAATTCTGTAAGTTGTCAGGCGATCCACCAAGCCAAAACTGCAAACTGAGGATATAAAGCCTAGCATCTTGAGCCTTATCACTAGGCAAATACTTTAGAACCTTTGGCAGTGTCCTCACTAGCTTTAACATACTTTCAGCAAAACCTGCACCTTGCTTTTTTCTCTTAAACAACTGAAAGAACGGACTCTTGGATTGACCAAGTTGAGACATGCTAAAAGAACCCAATTTATTCAGTCTCATTACCTCTGGCATTGAAGGGAAAACCAAAACTGCATCCAGCCTATCCCTTTCCTTCTCCACAGCAGCTTTAACCTTCAATGCAAGCTCCTCAACAAAAATCAGTGACCCAATAAAGATATTCGCATCTTCAAGGTCTTTACAGAAAGTTTTATAAGTGGATTCATCGCGCAGCTCCTCAACCAAGTAACCAACAACTTCAAATGAGGCGAAATTAGAGGTCAAGTTCAGAGACTGCACTGCGGCTGTAAGAGAAGACTGATACTGTGCTTCAAGAACAACATAGACAATTTTAACAGTGGGGAGATTATGTTTCTTTTCAGGAACTATTCTACGGACTTCTGGCGTTGTCTGTGTGAAGAGGCCATTGCCAATTGCAGTACATTTCACTTTCATGCCTGATTTCGAGTTGGCTTTCTTTGGTACAAATGAATGCAGAAAGTAGTGCTTCTGAGAAAGGGAAGAAAGTTGGCTTGACTTGGAAGATGACAAAGTAAAAGGTGAAGATACAAGAGAGGCCATTGTTGGAAAGAGCTTGCTTAAACAAAATAAATAATAACAATAATAAAACAGCGGACTCTGTTGATCCTCTGTTTTTCAGTAGAGGAGATGAAATGGAAATAAAAATAATGTTTGGAAAGCCAAAGCTATCAAGAAGTTGGATACGATTTCTGCTTCTTGTTCAGCAGAACTATGGCCCTTCCTCTCTTTCGTGCGTTTATATGTTTTTTTAAGGAGGAAATGAAGCGACAGGCATGAACACTTGGTTATTATGGTTAGTGGTAGAAGAGGAGGACACGTGGCAAAATGGGTAGTCAAGAAATTGTGATGGTTCTGAGGTCGAGTTTTGATTTGGGAGAGAGAGAGACGCTGGGGTCGAGTCAGACTTATCTATCTGCTAGGGTTCTGCTGATGGACTTCCTTCAAATCTGATTGGCTTAGTTGGATTCCCAAAAGTTGCACAACGGGTTAGTGAGGTGGAGTCTGGATTTTTGATCAATTTTCATTTATTTTGTTTTTGTGCCTATGGTGAAAAAGGGCAGATATTTTCGGTTAAATGGGACCCACAACTAAAACCCACTTATTTTTAAGAATGTCAATTTTAGTCCGGGTTGATCAGACCGCTGATCAAAATTATTCAACCCGACTTAGCCCTACTTCGACCTAACCCGTAATCCTACCGTAAAGTCAAAAATGATGTCTTTTGTCAAAAACGACATACCTTGATCTAGTCCGTAGTTCTACTGTAAAGTAAAAAATAATATCTTTTGTAAAAACGATATTGTTTTAAATTTTTTAAAAAATATATAAAGTGGACTGGGCTGACCCTAGCTATAAATCGACCAACCCTGGCCCGTCAAATTATAGGCCACCCAACTCGTGTTCTCCTCAACCCGGCTCAACTTGTTGATATCCCTACTTGTTTTTTAGTTTTCACTCAGCAACTCCTAAAAAATAGTGCTACATAAGAGCATTTTAAAGGATTGCCAATTCAATTCAAGCCTTAAACATGGAATTCTATTAAGTCCTTTTTTACACAAACTAGAAATTAAAAAACTAATACAAGCCAAGTATCAGTATGTATGTCTATCCGTGTTGTATGTAAAAGACAGTAGGATGATAACATCTTGTAATGTAGTTCTCTCCTCCGTAAACAAATTTGTCCAAGACTATGCCTAATAGCAAATTCACTAACCATGTGTTGCCTAGCATATACAAGTAACTGTTCATACTTTTGTGGGCTTAAGTAACCATAACTACCTCAAACCTCTCCATTACCAGACATGGATATTGCCCTGTAAACGTACTGTTGACAAAAAAATGTAAAACATGAAAGTGTTCGTGTGACTATAATTTAAATTATGTAAATAGTCATATTTGTTAATAGCAGTTAATCAATTAAAAAGAGGTGAGACCTACGATACATAATTTGAAATTTATACACATAAAATTGATTTTATTAAGCAGAGTTTGTTTATCTCACCAAATAAAAAAATTAAGAAGACAATAAGCTGTACTATTGACAAATACACAAGAATTTGTAAAGTGTCAAATCCTATTTTGAGACTTTCAGTAATCGTAAATGACTTTATGATTCGTGTCTTGACTTACACGATTGTGTATATCAACCATTTAAGTCTCTATAAAGGTGTGTAGATACACGACTATGCGTTGAGATCGTGTACTAGTGTGTTATGAAAGGCTTTAAGCTTGAATGACTCATCATTAATGAATAGAGATTAAGGAGAGGTCTTGGATAATGTGGCTAATAAGATCACAAAAAATATACATTAACTCTAAAAGATAAGGACTATGTGAGAGTATCATCTTAAGATAGTAGAGTTTTATATGAATGTATCGTTCCTAGTTAACTATAATCTCTTATCTTATTAGTTGGGATGTAGATAAATCCCATAAGATAGAGCCCTATTTTGATAAGGATAGAGTCCTATTAGATAATGTGATGTAATTTGATTAGGATAAGATGTGACCTAGTTAGTTCAATTCAATTAAGATTCTAAATTGTAAAGTTTGAGGTGCTTATAAATAACTTATTCAAGTCGTGCTCCAAAAAAATAAAGATAGGTGTAACCACAATGTCCGAAAGTGAGGAAAAATGGAGAGAGGGTAAAGAGTGTTATCTTCTCATCATTTGATTGTTTTTGGGATTGGTTTGAGAGTTTGTTGATTATGATATCAACTTTGGTTTCAATCATAAATTTTGTAAGACAACTAGTTGTTATTAGAGAAAGAGGGAGATTAACTTTTTCTGTAAATCCTTATTGAGTTCAATAGATTTATTTGTTGGTTTGTCCTATGATTTTTTTGACTATAGTGAAGGGTTTTTCACGTGAAATCTTGGTCTTTGTTTCATCATTAGTTTCTTATTCTCATATTGGCTTTGCTGCTACAATATGAAGAGTTATTTCTTGTCGTTAATTTTTTTGTTGATCTTTTAGAGAGTTGTGTGTTTGTCTCCCAACAAATAGTATCAGAGTCATCGTAATGGAAGGTGGAAATAGTTTTATGGTCAAGTTAATGCCATCAAATTAGTCGATATGGAGGCCCATAATGGAGGACCTTTTGTATTACTAAGATCTCTTTCATCTTATTAATGTGGATAGAGGTGTGAAGGATGAACTACCTTTAAAACTTTAAAAGATGTCAGACAAAGAATGGGAAAAGATAAAGCAAAAAACTCTAGCTAATATCAAACAATGGATTGATATCAACATATTTAACCATATGTCTTAAGAAACGGATCATTTTGGGCTATAGAAGAAGCTAGAAGGTTTGTATGAAAGGAAGATTGCTTATAACAAAGCTTCTCTAATTAAGAGGCTAGTGAATTTGAATATGAAGGTTCGGAAATCAGTTTCGGAGCATCGAAATGATTTACAAGATATAATCAACAAACTTACTATAATGAAGATCATCCTTGATATTGAGCTTCAAGCTCTGTTTCTGTTAAGTTCATTATTAGATAGTTAGGAAACATTGCTAGTAACAATTAGCAACTCAGTTTTTGAAGGTGTGCTCTCTTTGAATGTAATTAAAGACAGTATATTTAACGAAGAAATCAGAAGAAACAAGATTGGAGTTGACAACGTGCAGGATTTCATGACAAAAAGTAGGGGGAGAAACAAAAGTAGGGGTCCCAAAGGTCATGGCAAGTCTAAAAACTGTTCAAAGTCTAAAGGTGACAATGATGTGAAGACATGCCACTATTTTGGTAAGCCAGGACACATTAAAAGCTTTTGCTATAAGTGGAAGAGGGATTAAAAAAAAGCAAGATCATCAAAATGATGGTTATGATAAGAGTACAACTACAATTGGTTTAAGCATAGATGATGAGATGACCTAGTTTATACAACTATTGAATGCTTCCATATCATCAATGTTGGTTTTGAACAGTTAATTTATACGGGAGCATCTTATTATTGTTTTCCAAAGAAGGAGTACTTCTCAAGCTACAAGAGCGAAGATTTTGGGAGTGTAAAGATGGGAAGCCAAAGTTCTGCTAAGATAGTCTATATGGGTGATATCTAAGTTCAGATAAACGTTAGATGCTTACTGACCTTAAGAGACGCACGACACATCCCCGATCTAAGGCTGAATCTGTTATTGGTGAATGTGTTAGATCAAGAAGTCTTTTAGCATACTTGAAGTGGAAATTGTTTAAAGGCGCAATCAATGTTGCCCAAGGAGAGTTATGTTCCTCATTATACAAGACACACTTAAAGTTGTGTAGTGGTGGAGAAGTATACATAATCAAAGAGGAAACTTCACCAGATCTATGGCGTCGACGATTGGGAAACATGGGTGAGAAGAGATTAAAGTTGCTGGCTGAAAAATCCCTTATCCTAGTTAAGAACTCATTACCGCTTAATCCTTTCTATCATTGTTTCTAGAAAGCAATATAGAGTCTCTTTCAAAAGAAGATCTATAAGGAATTCGGAGTTAATAGAGATGGTGCATTCAGATGTATGCGGTCCTATTCAAGAGATGTCAGTAGAAGATAACATATATTTTGTTACATTCATTGATGATGCTTCGAGGAAGAATTGGGTGTACTTGTTGAACTTTAAGATCAAGTGTTTGAAACTTTCAAGAAGTTTCATATTATGATAGAAAGGGAAGCTAAAGTGCCTACGAACAAACAATGAAAGGGAGTATACTTCTAAGGTATTTGAAGAATATTGTACATTGTATGGCATTAGACATGAGAAAACTAAACCAAAGACTCCTTAATTGGATGTAAATGGCTATAAGATATTGTTGGATGCTTAATTGGATGTAGATGAGCATGAAAAACTCATCGGACACTTCTTCATGGCCTAGTAGAAGCTCTCTCTTCTCCTTTTTCTTTTCTTTTCTTTTTTCTCTCTCTTCCACCTTTTTTTTCCTCCTTAGCCGAATCTCCACCTTGGTTTATCTTCTTTCACCTTTCTTTTTCACTCTCATGGTTAACACTAAAATGAAGCAAAATGTGACTAAAGTTAGCTTTTTATACTCATTTAGTACATTACACATGTCACTTTTTTATTGGTCATCACTTATGACTCATCACCATTTAATTAATGATTCTTAACCCTTAAGAAAGATTCTAATTCATCATTAAGTGTGACTCATTAATCCACTACCACCATTTTATACAAAAGACCATTTTGTCCCTTACCAAATTAAACTGATAAAGTTATCTAAATAAATAAGAAAAATATTCTATATAAATCTAAACCTCAAATTGACCTTATCTAATTAAACCTAAAATCCTTCACTTGTATCCTTAAAACAATTTAACTGGGCACATTATCCCTAAAATCCATTATTTTTCAATACGAGTCTTTTTATCCTAAAATTTTTGGATTACTCGAATTCTATTCAAACAACCTCCGTTTTGATCCACTGCAATTTCTAATGATCTAATCCTAATTCTAGAGCTTTTTATTATATTTCAAAATTGTTCGGTAACTTTTTCGATTTCTCGGAAGAATTTTCATATTGAATCCCAAATTTACCAAAATTCATAAAAATCATTTGGCTTTCATTAAAAAATTTCATTTAAAACTCCAAAGCATATTTCAAGTTAAAGCTCATTCGGACTCATTATGTAGCTTTTCAGAGTTTTCATAAATTTTTCAAAAACTTTTCATTCGAGTCCAAAGTCATCTCCAGTCTATCCATAATCTCTGTTATAATCTCAATCATACATTTAAAGGCTTAAATTACTCTAGTATACCATAGATAGAACATTCTCTATACAATGCATGAACAACACATCATACAGTACAATAATCGAATCAATATATTCCAAATATAATATAAAAGGATAGTCTCAATTATATAACATTTTATTATTACCAATTATGTTAAGCTTAAGTCTAACTTGATCCAACATGTGCAAATTATTTGTATAAATTTAAATCAATTAATTTTACCCAATAATATATTTTTAATTATACCTTGAATAATATAATAATGTTGAATCTAAATTTAATACCAAATACTCAAAAGAATGAATTA
>JANIHZ010000005.1:49305356-49318910 GCA_027478365.1 Erythroxylum rufum
ACGCCACCCTCGCGGGGCACGGACTCGGATATCACCAATGATATCAGGTTCGGGTCTCGCGGGAGTGGGGTGTTACATTATATTAGTACATATCATTGCTCACCTCTTATTCAACAGTATCAAGAATTATTCTAGTTGAAGAAATAAATAATAGAGCTAATAGTTTTCTTTCATCACCACTAAGTCCGTTTAATTCATAGTCTTCAGTAACTTTAAATGATTCTTATAACTCTAAATATTTGATTCCACTATACTCCTCAAGCTCTTCATGAACTCCTTGAAGAAAATGACACTCATTGGAGGATATTTATGAGTAAACTAAAAGGTATCAAATTGCATTAGTTCAAGAAACAAGTTGTTATAAAGATGTCGTCCATAATAACGAATGATGTGCTGCCAACTTGTTAGGCGCTTATTGATTTACCAAATAGTAAAGAAAAGATTGATTTTTTGTAGGTTTATAAGTTGAAATACCTTATTGATTTACACTTGACTTTCAATACAAAAATACAAAGCACGACTAGTTGCTCTATGGTGTGTATAGTAATAAGGTATTGATTTTAAAGAAATTTTTACACCTATAGCTAGATTTGACATAGTTTAGAATAATTTTGGCTATTCTTGCTTATTATAAATGAAACATATATCAATCTGATGTTAAATAAATGATATTTTAGATGAAAAAAATGTGTAGAACAATAAAAAAGTTATAAAATTAAAGAGTAAGAAAAGAAGGTATATTTCAAGAAGGCCTTAGGCCTTAAGCAAGCACTTGTTGTATATCTAGCCCTATTTTGAGATTTTTGGTGATCGTAAAAAGCTTTATGGTGTGGGAATGACTAACAAGGAAGACATGATGGAAAAATCTCTTCTAGGGAGATACATGGTCGTGTAGAGTGCTACACACTTATGTTTTGACTTACACAACCATATGGATCAATTGTGTAAGTCTATAAACATGTGAAGAAAGCATGAAGAGGTGAAGATATACACGGTTTTGTACATGATCATATATATGTCGTGTGAAGATACACAAATGTGTGAAGAGATTGTGTAACTCTCTATAACTGTGTATGTTAGTGATTGTTTAAGTAACCGTGTATCTTTACAACACCACCTTAGTTACAAACATACACGGTTGTAGAAAGTTACAAGTTGTAGAGAACTTTATTTTATGATATAAAAGAGAAAAAGATGTAGGTTTTTGTAGAGAGTGCAGCCACAACATCCAAAAGTGAAGAAAAAATAGACAGAGGACAAAGAGGGTTGTATTATCATCCTTGTTTGATTGTTTTAGGATTAGTTTGAGTAATTATTAATTGTGATATCGACATTAGTATCAATACTGAAACATTTGTTAAATAACTTCTTGTTTTGATAGTGAGGGATCAATTTTTCTAGTAAATTCTTATTAAGTTTAGTAGATTTGTTTTCCATTTTGCCTTGTAGTTTTTTTTCTCCCTCTACACTAGAATGGTTTCCATGTTAAATTTTGGTGATTGTTTCATCATTTAGTTTCTTATTCTCATATTTTTCTGCTTCTGCAACTTGAAGAGTTCTTTCTTGTCATTAATATTTGGTTGATCTTTTAAAGAATTGTGTATTTGTCTCCCAATAAGTGGCATTAGATCCATCAAAATGGACGGTGGAAGTAGTTCTATGGTCAAGTTAACATAATGAAATTACTCAAAATAGAGGCCTATTATGGAGGACATTCTATATTGCAAGGATCTCTTTAATCAAATTGATATGGACAAAGGTGTGAAGGATGATATTCTTTCAAAACTTGAAAGGGTTAAATACAAAATAAAATCTTAAACTTTGCTCAATTTTGCAATTATAACCCGAACTTCAAAAAGTGAATTAAATTATCAAACTTTCAATTTTTTTCAATTTTAGCCCGACGTTAGTGTTTCAGTTAAGTTTGCTAACATGGCTTACCACGGGTTCCAGAAACCCTAACTAACAATTCACGTTAGATAAAATTAACACAACTAATGAAGACTAGTGAAACGACATTATTTAATCACATAAATAGAATGACATCATTGTTAAAAAATGATGCAGTTTAATCCCTAAATCAGTTTACGCAACCTTGACGCCCTCACATTTCATTTTCAGTTTATGCCTTTTGTTTTTAGTTTGTTCTTCTAATGCCCTCACCCTTCGTTTTCAGTTTGTTCTCCCGATACCCATTTTTAGTTTGTGTCTTTCATTTTCGATTTGTTCTCCCAACTCCCCCACCTTTGGTTTTTAGTTTGTTCTCCCAACATCAAATAAACTAAAAACCAAGGGTGATAGTGTCGGAAGAACAAACTAAAAACAAAAGACACAAACTAAAAATGAAGGGTGAGGGTCTTGGGGTTGTGTAAATTAATTTAGGGATTAAACTGCATCATTTTTTAACAATAACGTCATTTTAGTTATATTATTAAACTACGCCTTTCATTGATCTTCATTAGTTATGTTGATTTTGACTGATTATAATATTAGCTAGGGTTTCTGGAATATGTGACAAGCCATAACAATAAACTTAACAGAGACACTAACTTTAGGCTAAAATTGGAAAAAAAATTGAAAATTTCAGCATTTAATTGTCACTTTTTGAAGTTCAAGCTATAATTACAAAATTGAGCAAAGTTCAGGATTCTTTTTGGTAATTATCCCAGGCCTGAAAAGATGTCAAATAGAGAATGAGAAAAGATGAAGCGAAAAGCTCTAAGCATTATCAGACAATGGATTTATATCAGTATATTCATGAAATGGATTGTTTTGAGCTATGAAAGAAGCTAGAAGGTTTGTATAAAAGGAAAACTGCTCTTAACAAGGTCTCTCCAATTAAGAGGCTTGTGAATTTGAAGTTGAGGTTGGAAAATCAATTTCAGAGTATCAAAGTGATTTCCAAGAAATAATCAACGAGCTTATAACCATAAAGATCATTCTTGATGATGAGATTCAAGCTCTATTCCTATTGAGTTAGTTACCAACTAGCTGGAAAATGTTGGTGGTTACGATTAGCAACTCAGCTCTTGAAGGTGTGCTCTCTTTAGATATAATTAAATAAAGTATGTTTAATAAAGAAATCATAAGAAAGGAGATTGGAGGTGGCAATGTATAGGTTTTTGTGATAGAATGCAGGGAGAGGAACAAAAGTAGGGGTCCCAAAGGTCATGGCAAGTCTAAGAACCGTTCAAAGTCCAAATGTGATAAAGAGGTGAAGACATGCCACTATTGCAATAAGTCAGGACATATTAAGAGATTCTATTATAAGTGGAAAAGAGATCAGAAAAAACAAGATTATCATAATGATGGTGATGATAAGAGTGTAGCTGCAACTGCTTCAAACACGGATGATAGGGTGTCCCTAGTTTGTCTAACTAGTGAATGCTTCCATACCAGCAATGTTGGTTTTGAATGATTGAATGACATTAGAACATCTTATCATTATGTTCCAGAAAAGGATTACTTCTCAATCTACAAGAGAGGAGATTTTGGAATTGTAAAGATAGGAAATTAATGTTCCACCAAGATAATAAGTATGGGTGATATCCGAGTTCAGACAAACTTCAAATGCTTACTGACCTTGAGAGACGTATGTAACATCTCCGATCTAAGGCTAAATCTGTTATCAGCAAATGTGTTATATCAAGAAGGGTTTTAACACACTTTCAATGATAGGAAGTAGAAGCTATCCAAAGACACAATGATAGTTGCCCAAGGAGAGTTATGTTGCTCACTATAAAAGACACACATAAAGGTGTATGGTGGTGGAGAAGTACAAATAGCCAAAGAGGAATCTTCACCAAATATGTGGCATTGACAATTAGGATATATGAGTGAGAAGTGATTAAAGTTATTGGCTGAAAAATTCCCTATCCCAGTTAAGTACTCACAACCACTTAATCCTTGCAATCATTACTTGGCTGGAAAACAACATAGAGTGCCTTTCAAGAGAATATCTATAAGGAAGTCAGAGTTATTAAAGTTGGTGCATTCATATATCTGTGATCCTATAAGGAGTCATTAGGGGTTAATAGATATTTTGTTAAATTCATTGATGATGCTTCGAGGAAGACTTGGGTGTACACGTTAAACTCTAAGTGTCAAGTGTTTGAAACTTTCAAGAAGTTTCATGTTATGGTAGAAAGGGAAGTTGAGAGGACGTTGAAGTGCCTGTGAATAGATAATAGAGGGGAGTATACTTCTAAGGTGTTTGAAGAATATTGTATATCGCATGGCATTAGATATACAAAAATTGAACCAGGGACTCCACAACATAATGAGTTTATTGAGAGAATAAACAAAACCATTATGGAGAAGGTTCGTTCCATGCTTAAGATGTCTTTGTTGCCAAAGACATTTTGGGAAGAAGTTGTCCAAACTACAGTCTACTTGATTAATCGATCTCCCTCTATTCTAATAGATTTTGAGATTCTTGAGAGAGCTCAGACTAGCAAGGATTTCACATATTATCACTTGAGAGTTTTTGGCCATATTGTGTTCAGACACATACCCAAGGATTAAAGAAAGAAGCTTGACTCAAAGTCGATACCTTGCTTCTTTATTGGATATAGTGGTGATCAGTTTGGTTTCAGACTTTATGACCTAGAGAAGAAAAAGGTGTTCAGGAGCTGGGATGTGGTGTTCCAAGAGCACGAGAGAGGTGTTGATCTTTTAAGGGGAGATAAATCATCACACAACAACTCATCAAATGACAAAGTTAGCTCTATACCAATTCCTTCGATTATTTAGTAGTCTATAAGTGAAGAAGATGACATATGTGACCAAATGCACATTGATGGTGATCAAATACAATCTGGTAATAATGAGCTACATAAACCACAACCAGACAAACTGAAGATGAATCCATTAAAGATAATGAATAAGGGGAGCAACTGGATCCCATGACTGATGAAACGTAACTTTGAAGGTCGACAAGGTACAAGATATCCAAGTTTTGAGTACCTATTACTTACCACTAAGGGGGAGCCTAAGAATGTACAAGAGGTTGCATCTTGTTAAGACAAAGATCTCTGGCTCGTAGCTATGAAGGAAGAGATGGATTCTTTAAAGAAGAACAATATATACAAGCTTCGAAAGCTTCCAAAATGCAAAAAGCCATTAAAGAACATATGGGTGTTCAAGATAAAGAGAGATGGAAACAAGATGGTCAAGCACAAGACAAGGTTGGTAGTGAAAGGATTTAGTCAAAAGAAGGGTATTAACTTTGATGAAATCTTTTCATCTATAGTCAAGACAACCTTAATCTGAACAGTTTTGGGCCTACCTGCCTGTTTGGATCTTGAACTCGAACAACTAGATGTTAAAGCAATCTTCTTATATGGAGATTCGAAAGAGTAGATATACATGGAGCAACTAAAAGGTTTCAAAGCCAAAGGAAAGGAAATTTTAGTCTTCAAGCTGAAAGAAAAAAGTCTATATGGCTTAAAACAAACTCCAAAACAGTGGTATCAAAAGTTCAATTCCTTTATGAAGGATCATTGTTTCAAAAGAACTTATGTCAAGGTTTGCATGTATTTCAAGAAATTCTGAGGTGAGAATTACATCATTCTTCTTTTTTATGTTGATGATATGTTGATTGTGAGTCAAGATATTGGTAGAATCAGAAAGTTGATGAAGGAATTATCCAAATCTTTTGATATGAAAGATTTGGGACTTGCAAAGTAGATTTTGGGCATGAAGATAACTTGTGATAGAAAGAATAGGAGATTGTGATTTTCTTAAGAGATATATATTGAACGAGTGCCAGAAGGGTTCAATATGATGTATGCCAGGCAAGTTAGCACGATATTGACATCTCACTTCAAGCTGTGTAAGGATGTATGTCCCTCAACAAAAAAGTAGAAATATGGTATGTCCTTGATTCCATACTCATCTACAATAGGGTCTTTGATGTATGCAATGATGTGCATAAGGTCAGATATTGCTTAAACTATTAGGATGGTAAGCAGATTCCTGTCAAATCTAGGGAAAGTTTACTGGGATGTAGTGAAATGGATTATGAGATACTTGAGAGGCACATCGAAGTGAAGTTTTTGCGTTGGTAATGGTGAGTCAACTTTAGGAGGTTTTACGGATGTAGATATGGTTGGAGATCTTGATGGAAGAAAATCTACTTTAGGTTTTCTATTCAAGTTTATAGAGGGAGCCATCTTGTAGCAATCCAAGCTATAAAAGTATATGATTTTATCTATGATTAAAGCAAGATATGTAGCTGTAGTGGAAGTTTGTAAGGAGATGCTCTAGCTGAAAAGGTTTTTTCAAGAGTTATATGTGAAGCAAAAAGATTATATAGTAGCTTGTGATAGTCAAAGTGCTTGACTTGAGTAAAAATACTATGTATCATTCCTTTACAAAGAACATAGATTTTAGATGTAGAAGACCAACAATTAATGTTGAATTGATTGGTGCTGATATGCTGACTAAAATGGTTCCTGAAAACAAGCATTAACTTTATAATAAGCTTGTTTGGATGTATCTCAAATAGATGAAAAAAGTGTCTTTCCCTTATTTAGGTTGGAGGGGGAGATTTTTGTATATCCAACCCTATTTTGAGTCTTTCGGTGGTAGTAGATGGCTTTATGGTTCGTAAGAATGACAAACAAGTGAAGACACGATGGAAGAATCTCTTTTAGGGAGATACATGATCTTATAGAGTGCTACACACCCGTGTCTTAACTTACACGAACATATGGATCAATCGCGTAAGTCTCTATAAACGTATGGAAAAAGCATGAAGAATTGAAGACATACACGATCTTGTACACATTTGTGTACGTGCTTGTGTAGAGATACACAAACCTATGTGGAGTTTATGTAACTCTTTACAATCATGTATGTTTGCGACTAAGGTGGTGCTGGAAAGATAAATGGTTGCTTACATGGGAGTGTAAGTTGCAACAAAAATTTATTTCATGAAATAAAAGAGAAAACATGTAGGTTTTTGTAGAGAGCACGACCATAATGTCCAGAAGTGAAGAAAAAACAAAGAGAAGGAAAAGAGGGTTGTATTCTCATCCTTGTTTGATTGTTTTGGGGATTGGTTTGAATAATTGTTGATTATGATATCAAATTTCGTTTCAATCCTGAAACTTTATGAGACAACTTGTTGTCTTGGGAGTGATTGATCAACTTTTCTTGTAAATCCTTATTGAGTTTAATGGATTTACTTGTTGGTTTGTCTCGTAGTTTTTTCCCTCTACGTTAGAGGATTTTCTGTTAAGTCAAAATGACTTCACGATTAATAATTTTGATGAAAATCAAATAATAATAATAGAAAGTTATGAACTGTTTTGGAAAGGCGGCAAGAAAGTAAGACGAAGCGGAGCAAAAAATGAGATGCAAGAAAGTAAGACGAAGCGGAGCAGAAAATAAGACGCAAGAAAGTAATACGAAGTGGAGCAAAAAATGAGACACAAGAAACTAAGACGAAGCAGAGCAGAAAATAAGACGCAAGAAACTGAGACAAAGCGGAGCAAAAACTGAGACACAAGAAAGTAAGACGAAGTCGAGCAAAAAATAAGATGCAAGAAACTAAGACGAAGTGGAGCATAAATCAGACGAATGTGGAAGAGAAAGTGAGACGAAAGAAAAACTAAGACGAAGACCCGATACTACGTCGGTTGGTTAATCAGTTTGAGTTAGTTACAAAACTCAACTGAATAACTGTTTCTTCAAAGATGAAGAAATAAGAAGAAAGAAGCGGTTATCAATAAGTAGTTGAAGATGAAGGCTATAAATACGAGTCGGAGTCAAAGACTGAGAATGTTAGTGATTTTAAAAAGCTAGTGGCTTTGAGAAACACTGTGTTCATTGTGCTAAACTTTAGAGCTATTATCTTCTGTAATAAAGCTCGCAATATTCCTTTGTAAGAGAGAAGATGTAATATCATGTTCCCATTAAAAGGGTAGAACCCTAGAAATTTGGTATATGTGTGAGGACTCAGAAAATTGGGACAACGCAGCTAGTGCCCCTGCATCTCGTAAGGGACACCTGCACGTAAAAATCATAAGTGTACATGCATTGACATTCCGGGTCTAAGTGGTATTGGACTGGAAATTTATGGGTTATGGGCGTTGAAAACTGATTCCGGACTAGGCAAGATGCCAAGAGGCAGATCAATTGTTACTGGTAGTAGACAATTGTTAAATGGTACTGACACGTTTGATTCATGGGATTAGGAATTATTGAGTAATTAAATAAAGTGGGTTTAAGTCAAAATGTTGACAAGTGTCACGACATGTGTCATGACATTCTCCAAGTATTTATTGCCTATATAATCCCACGACACCTTGCAAGGGAGAAAGCAAAAAAAAAAGAGTTTTGCTTCTGTTTCCTTCTCTATCGTTCTAGGAGCTTCTTTTCTTTCTCTCTGCTCCTTGCTTTCTCTCCCTTTAGCTCACTTAAAGAGCTTAATATGAACCTCCTCCCTTTGAGAAGGTGATGATTGGGTATGGTGTTGAGTGGTAAAGACAGCGTAGTGCTGTCGAAGAACTGAAGAAGCGGAAGATGAAATAGGTAAGGCTTGTACTGTTAGTTAAATGCATAGCGGCATACTTGTGTCATGGGTGATCATGTAAATATGGTTTTTCTAATGTACGTAAAGTAAGGGTATAGAGAGATTTGATTTTGGAGAGTTCATGGAGTTTAAAAGGGGACTAAGTGAGTGTAAAGGTAAAACTCTAGAAAGTTGGTCTAAGTGGAAGTAAAGTTGCTTCTACGGCCTCTGAGAGAGAGAGAGCTATCAAATGTTTTCTGATTGTTGTTCCGATCGATCAGTCACAACTGGTCTTGAATTGTTCATAAATATGGGAGATCTTTTAGCTTTCTGTCGGCACCAAGTTGTAATATTTGGAGCCTGGGGCCAAAATCTGTTCCAAAATCTGACCGATCGCCTTTGATTCTCTGTTTTATCGATTTTGATCATTTGGCCGATCGACTCGCCTTTCTATCCTGGCTGATCGATTCGCCCTTCTGTTCTGTTTTGATCGATCCGCCCTGTGTTTTAGCCGATCGACTCTGATCGTTTGACTGTGATTTTAATCCTATGACTGATCGACTTCGACCTTTTGGTCAATCTCAACTTTGATTTTCTAACCGATCGGTTTTGGTCTTGACTGATACCTATCTTTGTTCATTTGAATCACAAGTGTATCGACCGATATTTGGCCTTTTAACCGATTGACTTTTGTTCTGACTAAATGGCCGACCGACCTTTCTTCTGTAATTGGCTGAGTGGTCTGACCGACCGACCTTTATTCTGTAATTGGTTGAGCGGTTTGGCCGACTGATCTTCCTTCTTTGTTTTGGCCATATATCTGTTAATTGACTTCCGATCGATCTGTTTTCGAAGCATTAGCTTCTTAAGGCATCCGTTTATTGCCCCCATACTAAATGCATGATAGTTAGAGTAAACTGAGTGAGATCAATCACTTCGAAATGGAATCACTGGTTATAGGAGTAAGATCGATCGATTCAAAGTGGGATGACCGATTGATGTAACTGAAACTAGCGATATAGATCTACAGATTATCTGAAGGAACCGATCGGTAATTGGGTTAATAAGGTGTCCAAAATTCTGGACCGAACTGAGTGATTGTAGTGACAGTAGAAATTGGAGACATTGGGATACAACTGTATAAAAGAGAGTGTAATGGGATGCGACCCGGGATTGTCATACAATGCATATTGCATGTGTCCTACGAAACACGTAGAAATGTATAATTTGTAACATGGGTGTATCTGGTATAAATGTACTGTGCAGGCCGATCACCCGCATTTAGGCGTTTATCGATCGAAAAAACAGTTGCTAATCTGGAGCATACTATGAGTAGACCAAGATGGTCTCCTTTTACTGTTTGTTTTCATTGCTATTTTGAACTCTTCGATCAATGAACTGTTACTTGAATGTGAATTGGCAGAACTACGTGTCCATACGTGCACTGTATATACTGAAATTTGGAATCGGTATACTTAGTGTAACTGTTCATTGCGACCTATGTGTGTTCATTGCGACCTAGGTGTGTTCATTGCGACCTATGTGTGCACTGCATATACTGAAAATGGGATCGGTAGTATACCGAATGTGACTGTTCATTGTGACCTATGTGTGCACTGCATATACTAAAAATAGGATCGGTAGCATACCGAATGTGACTGTTCATTGCGACCTATGTGTGCGCTGCATATACTGAAAATAGGATCGGTAGCATACCGAATGTGACTGTTCATTGCGACCTATGTGTGCACTGCATATACTGAAAATAGGATTGGTAGCATACCGACTGTGACTGTTCATTGCGACCTATGTGTGCACTGCATATACTGAAAATAGGATCGGTAGCATACCGAATGTGACTGTTCATTGCAACCTATGTTTGCACTGCATATACTGAAAACGGGATCGGTAGCATGCCGAATGTGACTGTTCATTGTGACTTACGTGTGCACTGCATATACTGAAAAGGGGACCGATCGATAAAATGAGCAGTACTAAAAAGAATCGAGCATGTTGACTGACGCATTGCATTTCATCCATGCATAAAACATAAAAGCAGTTGTGATCAGATTCGCCACTGATACTGATACTGAAAACGAGCCTCGAGCTCGTAGGGAGTCCTATTCCCTAGATGCCATGCGTCCACTGAATACTATTTACTGTTACGTCCTCAGTCACAACAACGTAACAACTAGAAAGTGGGTCGCATACATACCGCATATACATATTGTAAACGATTCATTGATCTTGAATGGGAAATTACTGATTTATGTGTACTGAATGTGATTGATAAATAGAAATCGATCGACTGATTGATATAGGTGAAATAAACTGACCGATATATGTGTATATGTGAAACATGAAATGCCATGACTGTTTAATATGCTAGGTGACTGAGTGAGTCGTCGATGATGGTCACTCACTGAGTTCGCAAAACTCATCCAAAATTTGCAACTATTTTTTTCAGGACTCTGAAGAACACCCGTCAAGCGTACGAGAGAACTGTTACTGCATATGAGAATAAAGATAGAGGTCGGGATCAGTTGCGTCCGTCTTTTGTATTTGATTATTCTTTTGCAATTTCTGTAAGATGATGCTTTGTAGTATAATGGGCCCTAGTTGGCCAGTGAAACGTGTACCACCATAATATATTGACTGAACCGCTTATGAAATGGGATTTACTCGATCGGTAATTATTTCTGTATAAAAAAAATTATACCAACTGATTATGGACTGAACAACTGCTCTAGCATGCCACTCTCACGGGCACAAGCTCGGATATCACCCTCGATATCGGGCTCGGGTCCCAGCGGGAGTGGGATGCTACAGAAGAAAAGCTGAGAGCCTGAAGAGGCTAAGTGAGAAAAATAATACTTGCTGTAAGAGTCCTGAAGAGGCTCGGTGAAAAGAATACTTGTATTTTTGAGAAGTATAGTGAAATCTCAGAAAGGATTCTGAGGACTGGACGTAGCTCATAGTTTGGGGTGAACTAGGATAAAACTGTTGTGTCAACTTCTACTCTCTTACTCTCGACTTTTAATTTCTATTGTTTTATATAAGTACTTAAAAGTTAATTGCAATACTTCGTGATACTCTTACTCAATATTTTTGAGTTCAAAAGAAATTTTAAAAAAGGGGATTATTTTCAAGAAAAAGAATACACAATTCAACTCCCCTTCTTGTGCATTTTGTATATCAAACATAAAGTCTATACTAACGCGTGATTTACTTTAAGCTATACTGTGGTAAGGCAACTTGACCACGTGCCACGTTAGTATTATCGTCCACATTTCTCAGTTCACCTGAAACGTTAGTGAAAAACTCTTCTTCCAAGGGCCATCAGTTACAATCATGGTATTCAATAGGTTCATTACGGAGTCAAAGTAAACATGTTGAAGTTCAAACTCAAAGTATGCATCATCAATAACAACATCAAGTATGTTAACTCCTAAAAGTGAATAATCCTCATGGGGGTGTTTCACAGCTTTATACATGTTAAAACTCACTTGTTGATCTCCGACCTCCATGGTTATATTGTACCTTGTTTCATGCTAATCATAGTACTAGTGGTCCTTAAGAAGGGTCGACCAAGAATCAAGGAAGTGTCCTGCATAACTTTAGAAGACATGTCAAGTACATAAAAATCAGTTAAAAAAACCTTTACCTAGACCAAGATGTCCTCTATGATGCCTACTGGATGCCTTAGAGATCTATCAGCCAATTATAACACTACAGATGTAGGCTTTAGACTATTAACTCCTAAAGATGTATAGACAGACTTAGGCATCACATTGATTGTCGTCCTTAGATCTAACAAGGCCCTTCCTATAATAACCTTTCCTATTGTGCACAGAATGGTGAAAGATCCAGCATCTTGATACTTGATGGGTATTTATGGATTAAAAAGGGCAGACACATTTGAGCTGAGTTGTACTCTTTCATTGGTCTAAATTTTCTTTTATTTGTCAACAAGTCCTTAAGATATTTAGCGTATACAGCAACCCTTTTTACTAGATTACGCAAAGGGATGTTGACTTCTAGTTTTTCAAACAAGTCAATGACATCTTTTTCATGTTTACAGTCAGCCATCCTTTTGCTAAGAAAATATGAATTCGGAAAAGGAAGGTGTTTTATACTTACCTCCTTATCAGTTGCTTCCTAGGTGCTTTGCTTGCTTGATTCTTGGTGGCTTCCAAAATTCGCTTTCTTACTCTTCAATTGCTTTGACTCCTTTTCAGTTAAAAGTGCTCTCTCCTTGGAACTTTCTCACTTCTTCACTTTTTCATTTGTTGAAGGCAATTCTCCTCTCTCAATCTCCTCTTTATCTTCTCCCTCATCTTTATTGTTGAACTTCACTTGTTTCCCGCTTTGGAGGGTTATGGCATTTAAACTCTTAGGGTTTATAACGGTATTGGCGGGGATGGTTCCACTGCTTCTTACTTAGTTCTCACTCATATTGTTAGACAATTGAGTGACATAAGTGTTGATATTTTCAGCTTTCGTCTCCCATTGCTCCATTCCTTTTTCTAGAGCATTGAACTGAGCAACATTCTTCGAAGAGTCTTATTGAATTAGAGAAGCTATGGCATTGAACTAGTTGTTGTTAGAATTTCTCTCCTTCTTCATCAACGCCATCATATTGTGTAGCAGTTGGTTAGTGTCCTCCTTTGGTGGGACAGTCAAGGCTTGTTGTTGGTGGGGGAACTGGTTAGGGGAAGTACTAGTTCCTCCCCCTTGTTGAAATCTGTTTGGGCCCCTTCCTTCTTCATTTCTCCAACTGAACCTAGGATTTGCCTCCCATCGTTCGTTATAAATGTTGGAATAGGGGTCGGATTGGTTCGACCCTCATATACAACACTGGATATGTGATTACTGACCCACAAGTATCTCAACTAGGTGCAGTAAGATCCATAGAAGATGTTGGCCGATACGCACTTTGTTGGAGTTATATAAATATAGTTCCCTAGAAAGCAAGTGTATTTACATGTAACTTTATCTTCTTCAGTTACAGTTTTGTAATGAAAATATTTATTATT
>JANIHZ010000005.1:49327165-49341074 GCA_027478365.1 Erythroxylum rufum
TCAAACACAATGACCACGTTAATCACAATAAAATTGCATTAGGCACATCTACCGGGAATGTCATGAATGCATGTGCAGGTATTTGCATGTGCACAAATTTCACTGTGTACCAATACTAGTATGCATGAACAGTCCTAACTAATCCCAATCACTCTCATCCTAGGCCAAAATGACCATTCTACCCTTCTGGTCGAGGGTGGGATGTTACATTAACAGACCGATAACATAAAAAAACTTAAGAAGTATTGATAGATACATATTTGACTGTATTTATACCTCATATTTGATGCATTTTTGCTTGATGTTTTACACTTTTATTGTATATTTGGTACTTAATTTGTTTCAAGTGCATTTGTAGGTTATAATTGTTTCCATGAACTAAAAAAAGAAGAATTCATATGAAAACACAACATAAAATGAAGATTTGAAGCAATTAAGGGATACACGGCCGTGTAAGTCTCTTAGACTATGAAGAATCACAAATTCTGAAGATTTGGGATTATACACGTTCTAATACATGCCTATGTATCTCGCAAAAACCCTAAAAATTACTATAGAAAGACATGAGCGGAGACAGATTAGAGGAGCAGACTTATAAAGGGGATTTAAGACATAAAGATCGTTTAAAAGGGGCGATATAGATCCAAAAACATGTCAAAAGCAAAGAAATCATCGACAGATCTAATAAAATACAACATCAAACCTCTACCTTGCAAAAACATTGGATAGAAAAGAAAGGAGATTTAGAATTATAAACTCTTTATTTTTTATTCATTTTTCTTCCTGTTTATATTTGATTTGATTTTCCATCATGTGTAACTAAATGCCTTATTAGTGTTTCAGTGAGATGAACCTTAGTTTGTACTACAATATGTTTTAACTCTTTTGTTTAATGCAATTGGTTTTGATTGATCTATTGTAATTCAATTTTGTATTTAATATTTGTTCTAATAGACCGAAATATAAGTACATAATTTGTTTTTATAACATAAAGATTGAGAAATCCTGTGTATGAATAGGTCTATCGTAATTGACAGGGGTTGATTACAAATCTAAAGATAGGTTAATATAAATTCTCTAGATTAGGGTTAAACTTAATATCATAATTCACAAATCGGTAAAGCAATCTTAGAAACTTTGATTTGAGTAATTCGGTAGATATAGCTAAGATTAGTTATTAGTAGTCTCAATTGAGTTATTAGTATACAATAAGAATTTTCACGGTCCAACAGTCAATAAAACAATTGAATAATAAAAGATTAATAATCAAATGGTTTACGAGAGATTCATCACCTAGGCACTAATTCTTGATATTGATTGTTTCCTAAACGATTTCTTTGTTGTCTTCTCATTATTGTTTCCTACTTTATTTTATCTGCTTAAGTATTATTTTTAATTTAAAACCAACACTCAATTCGTAGATTAGATAATATGATAACTATGGTTACTAGTAGTCATTGTCTTTGTGGGATTCGGCTCACACTTGCCTGAGCTAGCTACCTGAGCTAGCTACATCTACTCCGTGCACTTGTGATAAAATTAATATTGGAATGGAAATAAACAATCAAGTTTTCAGCACCACTATCGAAGACAGCAATATTAGGAACACCTGAATGCTATTACTCTAGACATTATTTTTTGTATTTATTTTATTTTATGTTTATTGTATCTTGTTGTATTCTTGGCTTATTCATTTAATTATCTTTTGAAATTTGCTTCATTAACAATGTGTTTGTGGTTTATTTTAGGGTTTAATATTTAACGTCATCATAACAATTCATAATGGAAGGATGAAGTAGACAGTATTCTTATAGAAGCTACGATTTATCTTCACAATATGTAACATCAACATATAGGAATGAGAGGTTTCATCACATGTTTTTTGGAGGCTCAACAGACATCTATGCCATTTTACGACATCTATAGGAGTAAATATTACAATCATGAATGAGCACTGACCTATATGTGGGAGTGACAAAGCATGTACAACCAACCTCAAGGTGCACCAGACAAGAACAATTACAATTCATAATGGAGCAACTCTTATAAATGGAATGATTATGCTCCAGTTGAATATTTATAGTATCAAGCACCTCAAGTTAAGGAGTGAACTCTAGAAAAAGAAATGGCCAATTTTATTTAAGAATCAATCATGAGGCATTAAGAAATAAAGGTTTATATGCAAAATATGGTGAATCGGATCGACTAGTTAGTGAAGATTGTGACATCCTAACACCCCATAGAAGGTTATACGGATGCACCCAAAATAGACCTAGATAATTCAATAATTTCCAGAGATAAGGCAAACATATATCACATCTCATATTTCATTGTGGTTTATACAAGTCACAAATTACACATATAACATCCATACATTAGAAAAAAGATCTCATCATAAGTTATAGTTAGTATAGTCCATTCATATATACTATAAAATTCCCTCTTAACATTTATAAATACAACACATTGTTTAGATACAAGATCTTCCAAAAGGTCACACGTCCTTTTTCTTCCATTGCGGTTATCCCAACCTTAACCCTATTTATCATGACCTACATAGAGGAAAAACCATCGTGCTAAGCATATAACTTAATGGGGAATAATGATGCAAGATGATAACTACTTACAGCAATCGACTAACAATCACATGTAAATGATTCATGACAATTAAGCGATGGAAAATACATTATAAAATAATAGTCATGATGTATTACATAATAATATTTGAACATGATATTTAGAGATTATTCCAAATATGAGTTTGCATCAAAACAAAACAAATATCAGAACATATACAGAATTTCCTGTTAATTTTTTCAGACATGGTAAGGGGAATAGAACAAAAGATACCTATGATTGGTATCTACAAAAGAGGCAATAGCCTCTGAAATAAAAGAGACTTAAGTCTCAAAAACAAAAGGCATCATAATGTCTTATAACAAAAGCAGCTGTAGACCTTTCTAGGCATGCCTATTTACCCATAACTTAGACTTGTTAGGTTAAAATTAATCATCAGAACATCATAATTACATTTGAGAGTCGCATTAAAAAGCAACAATTCGTAAGATACAAATTCATTCCCTTATGCTTGTATTTATAATTTGAAAATGTTTGCCATTCCCAGTTGTATTTAATATGCTTTATGATTATATTCCTTTTCAATAATACATCAACGAAAGCATTAAAGTATATACACATTACATGCATGATTAGTCTCATATTACCCTTATACTGGGTTTGCTAAGCTTCAGTGACATCCAAAAAGGTTCAGATGAGATGTGGTAAAAATAGGAAATGAAAACAATGTCCTAGTTGTGACAAAAGACAGGGTCATGATCATGATAAACACTCACCATTCATACCTCTACTTGTTCCATTATATGCATATAGTAAACGTTCGAATTAGGTTTTAAGGTCTTCTAGACATTTGTTCCCCTATGTCTTAATTTTTTAATGGAATAAATTTAATGCAATTTGGTTAAGTATTAAGAGAGTTATACCCAAAACATTACGTGATGTTCAAAAACAGGGACAACAGACAAAACTCAACTTCAAGCCAGAATTCAAAAATCTTAGAGGCATAATCAAATTTAGGTACCTTTATGAAAGTTTTAGAAATATGTCTCTAGTTTAATTTCAAATCATAATTATCCAATTTAGATATCTACAGGCTAATATATGGCCAAATTACAGAAATCTATTTAGTGGAACCTATCCATCCAACGAGGTACACATCTCAAATTAACTATTTTTGGTCTTATCATGCAAGAGCAGCCCAAAAATACATCCAATTTAACCAACAACATCCCATTTGCTTATGGAATACTTATTTTATCAATTTCCTTCACATCACGTTCATAAATCCAAGCAAACAAATAAAAAATTCCTATACCTCTTGAAGGAGTGATCAAAACCCTTTTTCCTCACTCCACTTGCTTCCCTTTTGTCTTTGTCTTTAGTCTTCTCCTTCTCTACACATAACACACCCATTCAAAACTCATCTTCAACAATTATATACAAATAAAAAAACCCTGAATGAAGAGGAGATGAGGAAAGAGTTAATCTTCAATACATGAAATTAACTTACCTTAGACTTCAAATTCACCAATTTCTTTTGTATCTTTCAAGATCCCCTTTTGAGATCAATTTAGTGTGAATTTTTGGTGTAAAGAGGAGCTAAAAATTATGAATTTTTAAGTGGTGGTAGACCGACATCCTCTCACCCTCTTCACATGTTTATGTAAAACTTATGGTGTACGGAGTGACAAGTTTATGGTTTGTAGAGTGACAAGTGGTTAATTCCCATTGGTTCCTTCTTTTCCATTTTCATTAATTACAATTTAACCACACCTTTATCATATTCCATGTAATTGCATGCCATACTAATTCATTTAGCATTTTAGTCCATGATTAATTTATATTTATGCATTCGTAACACAATTAACGCAAAATACCAAATTACCCCAACAATTCCGTTAATACCGATTATGTCCCGTACTAAGCACTCCCTTTCATACTCGTTAACAACCATTACAAATACCTTTATGGACATGAAACATTCCTACTAGGGTATAGTTTGTCTCACCAAGATAATACTGAACGAGATGCGGGGGAGTGTGTCTAGTCCTATTGAAACTGATCTTGAAGATATAGAATGACAATCACCCTTAGAAGTGGAAATGAGCTCCCAAAAGAAGGTCAAGAAGAAGAAAAAGGAGAAGAAGCAAGAAGAAGCCTCTATCTAAGAAGAGGAAGTAGAGAAGAGGCAAGAGATAGTTGAAAAAGCTGATGAGCCAGAAACCTTTGTCCAAAAAGAAGAAGAAAAAGAGTGGACAGAGGTGGTTAAGAAAGAACTGGCGGAGGAACTAAATAAGGAAACTATTGATGAAGTAATAGTAGCCACCTTAAGTCTTTAAGGTTCCCACTTCCTCAAAGATAAACTGTTTGAGCCAATTGATGATTTAAGGAGTTTTGTTATTACCTCTTTTATTAACAGTTTTTCATTGAAAAGGATATTAATGGAGTTCATTGGTGTTACTAATCTAATCAATAGAATCCTTATGATTATCTTGTAACATGTGGCTTACTTATAGGCTACTAAATCATTATGTGAAGAAAAAGGTGGAAGAAAGCTACAGATTATAGATCCAGGATGACGATAATGTGCAAGGTGTGAGATCCCACATCGGTTGGAGAGGGAAACAAAGTACGCCTTATAAGGGTATGGATACCTTTCTACCATAGACGAGTTCTCCCGAGCGAGTGTACGGGAGGAAAAAAGTGTGCAGGAGGAAAAAAACCTTGATGGCTAGGCCAAAAGAGGGCAATATCTGAATGTGTGGGTGGTGATACTAAGTGTCAACCCAACTTTGATAGACGCGTTCTCCTAAGCGAGTGTGCGGGAGGAACAAAACCTTGATGGCTAGGCCAAAAGAGGACAATATCTAGATGAGTGGGTGGTGATACTAGGTATCAACCCAACCCTGAAAGACGCGTCTTCCCTGGTGGGGGAAGAGCAAAACCGTGAGGGGCAACCCAAAGCGAACAATATCTATGGGAGGGTGGTTTGGGCTGTTACAAATGGTATCAGAGCCAGTACTTGAACTGTTGTGCCAGCTAGGTTGGGCCTTGCGGGGTGGAGAGTGTGAGATCCTACATCGATTGGAGAGGAGAACGAAGTATGCTTTATAAGGGTATGGATACCTCTCCCCCTCAGACGCGTCTTCCCAAGGGTTAGAGGAGCAAAAAATGAAGTACGCCTTACAAAGGTATAGATACCTTTCCACCATAGACGTGTTCTCCTCACCGAGTGTGCAGGAGGAATAAAACCTTGATGGCTAGGCCAAAAGAGGAAAATATCTGGATGCGAGGGTGGTGATACTAGGTGTCAACCCAACCCTGATAGATGCGTTCTCCCGAGTGAGTATGCGGGAGGAACAAAACCTTGATAGCTAGGCCAAAAGAGGACAATATCTGGATGAGTGGGTGGTGATACTAAGTGTCAATCCAACCCTGAAAGACGCGTCATCCCTGTTGGGGGAAGAGCAAAACCGTGAGGGGCTTGGCCCGAGGGGCAACTCAAAGCGGATAATATCTGTGGGAGGGTGGTTTGGGCTGTTACAAATAGTATCAGAGCTGGTACTTGAACCGTTGTACCAGTTAGGCGAGGCTCTAAGGGGGGGGGTGAAGAGTGTGAGATCCCACATCAGTTGGAGAGGAGAACAAAGTATGCCTTATAAGGGTATGGATATCTCTCCCCCTTAGACGCGTTCTCCCAAAGGTGGGATGAGTAAAACTGTGAGGGGTTTAGCCGCCCTAGGGGCAACCCAAAGCGGACAATATTTGTGGGCAGGTGATCTGGGCTATTACACAGGGTACGTCGAGCTAATGATGTTAAAGAAGCGCTAGATGGGAGGCAACCTATAAGTTATTTTTAGTTTTATTTCAACTCCCACATTATCTTGTTTTTTCTTTCATATTAGTATAGGTTTCAATTAAGTAATTTTTATTTGGTGTGTTTTAGGATAGAACGGAATGTGTGTTTATGAGTTATAATGCTAAAGTGCAAAATTGTTATGTTTGAGCATCAAATTTTAAAGTTGCACACATTTATAGAGAGTTGCACACTTTCTAGACATGTTGTAGTTTTACATGTTTTGATACACGACCGTGCACTCTTGCGATACACCTTCAAAAACCCTAACTCTCTTATATTTTCACTTTCTCTCATTCTTCTCTCACTATCCTCGTCACCCTTACATTGTCGAACCCCAATTTTTACATGTTTTAGCGAATCTAACAACACCCAAGTGAGTAATTCTTTCAATCTCACTTGTTTATACCTATTTAATTGGATGTTTTGCTTTATTTTGGTGAATTTTGCTCGAGAATGCTTGAATTGAGAAATTGGGGATTTATGCAAATTTTTATAATTTATTGTCTAATTGTGGCTTGATAGTTGATTATTTTCATTACCCAATTGATTTTATGACTTAATTTGACTAATTGCACAAAATTTGGGTAAAAATTCAACTTTAATTGTGTAAACTTGCAATTTTTGCTCATTAAGTGCTTAATTGTGATATTCTTGCATTCAAACAGGTATGTTAGTTGTTTTTGACGTTAATTAATATTGGACTTGTGTTTAGTTGCATGAATTCAATTTTTATTTTCATTAATTTTTATACTCATTTATTTAGGGTTTTTAATTTTAATTTTAGGTTAGAATGGTAATTTAAAAATTTTGTTAGTTGAATTTGTTAATTACAAGAATTTCAATTTTGAGCTTAATTAGTTTAGTTATTTATTTATTTACGAGTGTTAATTTATTAATTATTTTTTCAATGTTAATTTCTTTTTGCAATTAATAATTTAGTGAGTATAATCAATTTTAATTATGGGGAAAAGCCTATTTTCAAAAATTATCTATCAATCTTCTTACGTTTATTCAAAGTTACAAGCACAATGACAAGATCATGGCACGACAAGAAGACCTCCAGAAAGAGACAACAAGGAGAAGGATATTCCACTATAGCCCAGTCCCCAGAACAACCCCAGATGTTACTATTCAAGACCGGGACCTAGGAGGAATAGTACTAGTGACAGAAGGACAAAAAGTTCAACACGATCAGATTCATTAACTGGGAGGCACTGGAGCAAGTTGGCTTAAGCAACAAGTTTAGGATTTAAATGACATTGGCTCATAGTCCTAGTTCTTCGACATCGTGGAACCTTCTTATCGAGAACTTAACTAGCGATCCTCTCCACATTTTTCATAGAGACAGGTTGCTATGAAGGGGATTGTCCAAATACGTTCCAGTTTCGAATAATAGGAGAAATGTACTAGATGAGTTACACGAAATTCTGCATCACAATGGGTCTTTACGGCTGAGGGCATATAGGGACACCAAAGTACCTTACACTGTGGACAAACTTTCCATATGGATTGTCTCCTTGGCACTTCTGGAGTAGGAATAGCATAGAAGACAAGTACAACCCAAACAAGTAAACAACTTTGGCATTGTGAGATCCTGCGCTCAAATATATCCACTATATTTTGAGTCACGCACTAAATGGTAGGGGTGACAGTTAAGGATTCGTCTAGAAAATGGATATGTACTACCTGTGGAGTATAAGCAAGAGGATCCAATTCACCTAGGACATGCACTTGTCCAATTCATCAAGCCTCAAAGTGAAGATAAGAAGGTCTACATAATTTGTGTTAGACCTTATGTGACCTAATTGGCATAACAGATGGGTCTATTTGATCGACCACCACCGATGCGGTAGATGACTACTATGGTGGTATTTAATTTGGCAGTGAAGGAACACATACATATGGTATGTAGATAACGGGGTCCCACAGGAAATATCTATAGACTTATTAGAAAGCTTGACAAGCACCGAAGGGTAGAGACATAGAAGAGCAATATGTATTGAAGCAGCTGCCATAACCACAGCCACCGCCATTAGAGAGGGAAAATGTCATTCTAGAGTTAGATATCTAAGAGGTCCCAGAGCTAGGTTACATAATATGGCGAAGATAGCCCTATAAGAGAAAAGGGTGAGCTAATTGTTAGGAACTCGGAGGACACTCCGACTTTAGCAAGTCAAGTTTCTATAACAGGTAGGACAGTTGGAGATGTTGGTTATACTATTAGGCGAGCTTTAGTCCATAGTTGGGTGGATGGGAGAACTAATTCTCTTAATGGCGAGCTATCTAGGCATTGATTTCTAGCTTCCACCATCCAGTAAGGGCACTTCCTCAATAGCTTATCCACTCGATCAGGATCATCACCATGAAAACCATCCTTTGTCGGATAAGCCATGATCACATAGTGAGCGAGATGCTTAGTCTTATATAGTCTTTCTTTTTCTTTTTCCTTTGTGTATAGTTCATGTTTTCTTTCTACTAATTATTTTGTTCTCTCTAAAATTATAGTTAATGATGTTCTTATATGTTATTCATTTGTGTTATTTTTATTTCTTTTGTTCTTTTTATCCCTTTTTTCTTTATATTTTGCAAAGACGTAGTCTAGTATTGGATGGATCATAAATTTTAAAAAATCGTCTTACTCAGGAAAGTACCCACTAAACCTTCTCACTTATTATATATACGTATACTATGTACAATGAGGACAACGTACAACTATAAGTATGGGGAAGAGATTAATGATTTTCATGATTCTTTTTAAGTTTATTACAATTTTGGTTATAAAAATTTGTGAATTGATATTCTGATATAATTGGAAATTTTCCATCAATACTGTATTTCATTATTGAATATTGATTTGAATTAGTATGAAAAAGGATGAGTGTTAGAATCAAATTGCTTTTATAAATCATATTTTTATTAATCATTGAGATAGTCAAGTTGAATGATATTGCATATTATTCACACATATTAGTCAAGTTGAATGATATTGCATATTTTCACACATATATAGCCATCTTTTTTGTCAACTTTTCAAAATTTTTAAGCTCATTTATTTCTTTCATATACGTTATCATGCATGGTGGAATAATTATAGAATTTGATTTTATTATGCATATTGAGACTATGTTTGTTAAATTAGAAGCATTAAAGTGATAAAGACACTTAGATTCAACAATTTATTTTAGCCTATTTCTTTCATAATTACCTTACCTTAAATTAATTTGAACCTTGAAGGTTATTTACATGATTTGGTTGTTTAAAACTTGAAAATCTTGAAATGTTCATTATCTCTTTAATTGTTGTAATAAATGCTTGAAAAATTGTTTTAAAAAAAGAGCATAGAAGAAGAAAAGAAGAAAAGCATATGGTACCATGGAGTTGTAATAAAAGGACCTGAATATGTTATGAACAAGTTTCTTATAATTTCTTTTAGTAAATTTCCTTCAATTCAACTCTCTGTATTATCCTAACCATACCATACCTAAGCCCTATTACAACTTGTATCAAGATCTTTTGACTTTTGTTTCTAGTTTATACATAATTGGTGGAGATGTGATAATATTGCAAGCACATGGTAAGAGTTCTACTATGCATTGATTGAGAATTTAATGCTTTTCACCCTAAATACTTGAGTGCATTAAGTGAAATCTTGGTGAGGGTATACAGGTTTATGCTTTTGATTTCAATACAATTATTGGTGTGATTACTATTAATATGGACTTAGGAAGTTAATTTTAGGATAATTTGGTTCTAATTATATATAAATTTGATTCAATATAACATGATGACTTATAGTATGAATAGATAGGTTAAGATACTAATGGATGGATGTTGTAAAATGTATAATTTTGATTATGGTTTTCTTGAGGATAGGCAAAGTTTTAAGTATGGGGATAGATGTATATTTGACTATATTTATACCTAATATTTGATGCATTTTTGCTGGATATTTTATACTTTTATTGTATATTTGATACTTAATTTGCTCCAAGTGCATGTATAGGTTATAACTGCCTTCACGAACTAAAAGTAGAAGAATTCAGATGAAAACGTGGCATAAAGTGAAGATTTGCAGCAATTAAGGGATACATGGCTGTGTAAGTCTCTCAGCTCGTGCAGAATCACAAATTCTAGAGATTTTGGGTTATACATGATCCACTACACACCCATGTATCTCGCAAAACTTAAAATTATTATAGAAAGACGTGAGCAAAGATAGATTAGAGGAGCAGACTTACAAAGGTGATTCCAGACATACCGATCATTCAGAAGGGTGATATTGATCTAAAGATATCGAAAGCGTAAAGAAATCATCGATAAATCCTATAGAATACAACATCAAACTTTTACCTTGCAAGAACATTCGATGGAAAAGAAGGGAGATATAGAATTATAAACTCTTTGTTTTCTATTCGTTTTCTTCCTATTTATGTTTGATTTCTTTTTCTATCATGTGTAACTAAATGCCTTGTTAGTGTCTAGGTGAGATCAACCCTAGTATGCGACAATATGTTTTAACTCTTTTATTGAATGCAATTGTTTTGATTGATCTATTATAATTCAGTTATGTGTTTAATATATCTTTTAATAGATCTAGAATATTAATACATAATCTGATTTCATAACATAGAGATTGAGAAATCCTATGTATGAATAGATCTACCATAATTGGAAGAACCTGATTGCAAACTTAGAGATAGCTTAAAATAAATCCTCTGTATTAGGGTCAAACCTAATTCTGAATTCACGAATCGGTAAAGAAATCTTAGAAACTTTAACCTAAGTAATTCGGTTGATAAATCTAAGATTAATTATTACTAGTCTCTAGTGAGTTATTAGCGTACGATAGGAATTTCCACAATTTAATAGTCAATAAAACAATTGTATAATGAAAGGTCAATTATCTAATGGTTTTCGAGGGATTCATCACCTACGTACTAATTCTTGATATTGATTGTTTTCTAGATGATTTCTTTGTTCTCTGCTCATTATTGTTTTCTACTTTATTTTATCTACTTAAGTATTATTTTTAATTTAAAACCAACACTCAATTCGTAGACTAGATAATAGGATAACGGTGATTACTAATAGTCATTATCTTCATGGGATTCGACTCATACTTGTTTGAGCTAGCTATAATTAAGTCGTGCACTTGCGGTAAAATTAATATTGGTATAGAAATAACCAATCAAGTGCTAGTAATGTGTCTAATAAACTAATATAACATGAAAAGTTAATGACAATTGATAATAAGTATCACAACTAATATTATAAGAAAATTAACCAATAATTATTAATTAACCCTAACTCAAATCTTATCTGGATTGCTTTCCCTTATTGCATTTAGATGCTATAGAGGAGAAAGAACCTTATAATAGATAGGAATACGGAGACGCTAATACATGTCCTAGCTATCATACTAATAGAATGGATCAGAAAAATAATATTAAGAAACAAGAAAAACCTAAATATCTATAACAGACAAAGGAGAACATCAAGTAGTATAATCACATTGCATTTTGATCGGATTCAATTAAGCATGATATTACATTGAAAGAAGATCAAAAGATAGTTGAATAGGGTGAATGAATAGAATACTTACCATGCAATGGTTTCTCACACTGCATCTACTGAAGCTCAAGGAAGTCCTCACCTTTCCTGGAGATTGATATTCGAATGGTTAATTCCCTACCATAAATCGTGAGAAGGAGTTATATCCCTAATAGTGGAGTTTATGTTTGAAGCTATCTAACTTAATCCTATTTGGAACAATCCTAAATACAATATCCAATACTCTAATAAAGGATTAAAACTTAAACTATCTCACTTATTCACTTGATAACTACAAAAGGCTCACTCACACAAATATAAAATAATGATGCTCAAATGACTAAAAAATGCTTTAAAATGTGAGTAAAAATACCTTAAAGCTTTTTTATGCTAAAACTAATGAGAAAAAACCTAGTTATAGTGTTTTAGGACCCTAATTAATTGTTCGAGCCAAGAAATAATCGTTACAGTGGCTATATGTAGAGTACTGGTCAACTAGTTTGAATTAAAAATTTCATATTCACTAGTCATTAGAACATTGGTTGATCAATAGGCATATTGGTCAACCAATATAAGTTAAATTTGTTAAATTTGATATACTATGAGTTTTGGTCGACCAATACAACAACCAAATAGTACATCAAATTTAACAAATTTAACTTATATTGGTTGACCAATCACTTAAAAAGTCGACCAATACAACAACCAAATAATACATCAAATTTAACAAATTTAACTTATATTAGTTGACCAATCACCTAAAAAGCATGATGTTAACACCTTTAAATGCTCAAGCTTAATTTAATTAATGCACTTTTGAATTTAAATGTTCTTTAAAACTTTATTTGAAAGATCAATTTTCTTTTATATTAAAAACAAATACTTTAATGCCTCTTAATGAATGGAAAGACTTGTATAATAAAGTGAAGTGAAAAGTTTATTTATAGTAGCCATTTAAAGCATCAGATTTAAAAAAATGAGATTATAATTAATATTACACACTAAAGAATGACCTTGATAAGCCTTGATCTTCTTTTGTTAGTGATTTGATCTTCATTTCTACAGTTGCAAATTTAAACTTCGATTCATCAACTTTACAAGCTATCTTCTTAAGTTTATGACTTCAATTTGTTCTTATATTGGTTTTCATCAAAATAATAAACTCGTTAATAGTAATTATATTTTGTTATCATTAAAACACTAATTGGAACCTCCCTTTGTCCAATAATATCTCCCTTTTTGATGATGACAAAACATTTGTAATATTAGAGAAAATTAATCAAATTAATTACACAAACAAATATCAATAAGGTGATTAAGTCCTCTTTAATTTATTCTTAAAATATAATCCAATATTAAGAACACTATTCAATATAAAAAACAAAAGATATATTTAATATCAAAGAAATATCCATACATGTAGATATCATAAATTTACTCAAGCGTATTGTATGAAGTATAAAAATGACAAAACAATCACTCTCCCTGAACGCCATTACTTCATCTAAATCTAATATCGACTAACTTTCTCCCCCTTTTGGATTTCAAAAAGAAATCGTTTATTCATAAATGAATAATGTAAAACGTCATGCTTCACATTAACCTAGCAAAGAAAATCAAAACTTATTTAATTAAGATTTATAAAATTTCTCTCTATAAAGTGTCATTAAATATTTAAGAAGTTAAGAAAAGGTCAATTTTGATAGAAACAACCCTAATTATATCTAATTTGAAAGATCCCCAATTTCAATATTGCGTATAAGTTGAAAGATTCAATTAAAGCAACAAGGCCAAGTTTTTGACAAAATAGGGGTTGGAATTGTCATATATAAAAGGAAAATTTTAATATCCAACAATTAATTTTATAAAAGAATGTATAATTTATAAATTCCCAAAATTTCAAAACATAGAAACATCAAAAGG
>JANIHZ010000005.1:49347947-49360829 GCA_027478365.1 Erythroxylum rufum
AAATTTCAAAACATAGAAACATCAAAAGGTGTCTGAAATATCAAAATTGAAAAAAAATATAAAAATATATTGATATAATTGAAAAGGAAAAGAACTTGATTCATTTTACAGTTTAACTATAAAGGTATCAATTTGAAAAGATAATTTTTAATTAAGAAAAAAATGAAAATCCCAAATTTAAAACCCAAAAATAACAAAAAATCAATTTAATGAAATTGAATGAGATTACTATGAAATATGGAATGTTTTTTTTAAGGAATATATTGAATTGTTTAGGATTTTTGAGGTATAAACAAGTAAAAGAGAAAACATAAAGAAAAGCAAAAGAAATCATGTGTACTAGTCAACCATTCTGAGACACTGATCAACTAGTTGAAGGTTGTGGTTGACCTTTCGTATCAACCAAATGTCCATAAACTCATTATAACTTAATTGTCTTTCCTGAAAGAGACATTTGCTGACCATTGCTTTATGTTGGTTGACCATTAGGGCCTTATGGTCAACTCTTTATGAAATCAAACTTTTCACAAACTCATTAGAAGTAAAATTATCTTAGAAAAAGGTGAAATTGCTTGACAACTTGAAGACATTGGTCGACTAGTGTGAGTAATTAGACGACCATAACTCAAACAAAAAAAGAAAAAACTCACTAGAAAGGTAGAACACATGAATTTTTTTTACACTAGTCAGCCAAACTTAAGATATTAGTCAACCAATGTGTTTTAGAAAGCCAAAAAAACATCTTTAAAACTCAAATTTGATCATCAAAACACTTATTGAGTCATGGTAATATTAGTCAAGAATTATATAAAAAAAACTATAAAAGAGACTTCAAAGGCACAAAATCAATTAAGAGAATGAAAGGAGATCTTTATCGTATAGAATTTTCATCAAATATATTTAATTCTCTTCTAATTGAGCACAATATTAACGTTATATAATGAATTAGAAAAATGACTACCTAACTAACATAAATTGTCTTAATAACCTCGTTTTACATATATTCTCTAATTTTTGGTACAAAGGTTCACATTTTAGAAACAATTATTAAAAACATTATTCATAATTGAAACCCAAATAATTATAACTAAGGATTTATACTTAAATTGACACATAAATGCAAATTATCACATATTTCTAAATTATGAACTAATAATTACCTTATGTTGAACATTACTTATGAGAGATGTGAATGAAGATTCTTCTTGATTTTACAATCCATTGGAGGCTCCTCATCCTTCTCATTTCTCTCATTTGGTTCAATAATTGTCTCTTTTGAAAAATCTTTGATGGCTAAATTATCCACATCCTCCAATAACATCTATTAGCTTTCTTAAAGGCAAGAAGGTTAGATTCATCATGATAACATGCATAAACTTTTTAACAATGCTTAATTCAATATCTACTATCTCTACTTCATATCATTTTCTGTTTCTTTTCTACTAGCCTTAAAAGCCAAGGTAATCAATATGTTTTGGGAACCCAAGTAAGCTCGGTTCCTTCTTCTTTTCAATCCATACTTTTAAATATTTTCTTGACATTCTTTGTTTACCAAAAGAAAATATATCAATATGTCCATAATTATAACAGAAATGACATACCATGTTATATGAGTGATAGTGATGCATATATCTCACTTCTTAGACCTCGTTATATGTATGCATGATAACAAAACTTCCTTTAGGCATTAAAGGAGTTTAATAGTTTATTGGGACAGTGAAATAAGCTATTATGAATATATGTATGATGTCTACTATATATGAAAACTTGATTTATGCTTCTTTGAGGCCTAAAAGGGTGTGAGTGGGTTCAAATGTTATCATAAAAATTATGCCTATACTTCCATTGATAGTATTGAACTCGTTGCCTTGGTTATGAGCCATATATAAAAACATGACGCTTGCCTATAAAGTTAGTCTTAGTGGATGTGAAAGGCATATGCTTAGATGTGGATGTTACATACTTATTTGTCACAGTAGGCAATGATTCTTCACTATGTAAATATTTTCTTTTGAAATTCCATAATTATATCATATTATATGCATATCATTGGAATTCTTTTGAGATCTTAGATCATTTTCTAGTTTGCCCTTCCCTTTATTAAACTTAGACAGTAAGTCCTTGAGGGAATCTTCCTCCTTTTTTAATATCTCATTCTCACTCTTTAACGAACATGATTGCCATCAGTGATCACATTTTTGGATGCTTTAATGCTATGCAACTCACTTTTTATCTTTTTATCTCACTAATGCATGAATCTATTTTCTTTTGAGTCTTTTTAATTTTTGAGGATAACTTTTTCTTTTTCATGCTCATGATTTAAAGGTACTCAACTAATTTATTGTATGTTAAATTAACATCACTATCATTATCGCAAGAATTAGGGTTAGATGTTACCTCATCATTGTCTATAGCTTAAAGCACGTATGAGCTATCTCTTCTTCTAAATGATTGCTTTTGGATTCACTTGTTTCATCTCAAGTATATTTTTTGAATGTTTTTTCCTTGTCCTTCTTCTCCTTCTTATAGTTTCTCTCATACTTCTCATTATCTTTGAGTCGAGAACATTATCACTTTATATGTATAGGTTTTTCTACATTTAAAACAAATAATGTTATAAGATTTATGCTTTAAACCACTTTTACCTTCCTTAAAATCGTTTTTTTTTTGGAAATTTTTTTCAAGAACTTTTTGAATTTTCTAGTGAGTAAGGCATTATCTTCTTCGTCATTCTCACTAGTTAATATCTCTTTCTCTTCACTTGATTCTTCTTTGACGCTTTAAATGCCAAATTATTTTTCTTTAGGAGCATCATTTCTTCTTATGTCTCTTAAAGCCTCATTTTTGTATTTGAGGAGAGATCCAATAAGTTCCTTCGATGGCAGTGTTGTTAGATTCTCAATTTTTTGCTTAGCCATCACTTTAACTTCCCACATCTTTAAAAATGAAGTGACCTAAACAACTTTCTTACTATTTCAACATTAGCATAGGTCTTTCAAAGAACTTTGAAAGCATTAATAATATTAGAAATCTAGTATACATGCTAGATATACTTTTCATCATGTTTTATTTGAAATAATTCATTGATGTGTTTGCATGCTTACTTTACTCTCCTTTACTCCATCAGTTCCCTCATGTGTAACTTCTAAAGTAAGTCAAATTTTGTAATTCGTAGTATACATAGAGACCATTGAATCATTTCTTCCTAATGCTAAAAAAAGGATATGTATGGCCTTACTATTTAAGGAAACTAATCTCTTATCTTAAGATTCTCATTCTTCCTTTAATTTAGTTATCTTTTTGTTTTCTACAATTTTAATAGGAATAAAGAGACCATTTGAAACTATTTCTCATAGGTATACACTTTCATCCATAAAAAAGAATGACATTCTAGTTTTTCAATAAAGGTAATCATTACCGTTAAAGAAAGGCAATCTGCTAATGCTTTGTCTCTCTTAGTTGAATGATGATGCTCCTAAATATGTCATTATGATCTTTGATATAGTATTTTGTTAGAAGTGCTAGTCTAATTTACCAATTCTGATATTACTTGTTAGTCCCTAAGAGCACCTAAAAGGGGGACTAAATTGAATATTTATAAAATTCAAGAATTATTCTAATCAGTATATTAAATTAACAACAATCAATATAAAAATGATGAAGAAATTTCTTAATATAAATTAATCAAACAATTGAATAATAATTAAAAGAGGATAGGGAAGAGAGAATGTAAACCAATTTATAGTGGTTTGACAAACAATCATTTCCTACGTCCACTTCTAAGACTCTTCTTGAAATTTTACTATAATTTTTCTTTTAAGAAAAAATAACCTATGTACAATCTTTCTAGATAAAGAGAAAATCTTCTTACTATCTTCTTCTATATTGAAGAGAAACTTTAATTCCACTTGGAACACTTCTTGGTAAAATATCCAACACCCCCACAAAGGATTCTAACCCAAGGATATCGTACTTATTCACTTAATAACTCCAAAGAAGCTTATTCACACATATATGAAACAATGATACTTTTTTTTTTTGAAACTTAAATGATTGAAAAACACATAAAAATATATGTAAAGTATATCTAAAGGCTTCTTAATGCTAAAATCAATGAAAGAAAAAAACTTATTTATAATGTTTTAGACCCTAACTAACCATTGGAGCCAATAACTAACTATTACAACAATTGTAAACACCGGTTGATTATTAAACATATTGATCGATGATTATGCATTACAAGCACTACATTCACTAGTTATTTAAATATTGATTGAACAATAGGCATATTAGTTGACCAATGTTATAACAAATTCATAATATACGAAATTTAATATCTTTAACGTATATTAGTCGACTATTAACTCATAAAGTCGATCGGTCACTCCCAAAACATGATTTAAAATATCAAACTAATTTAATTAATGCACTTATGATTTAAACATCCCAAAATGTTCCCACAACTTTATTTGAAAGATCATAAAGTCACATAAACCAAACCTTTAAAATGATTTAATTCTTCTATCATGCTGACTGCCGTGCTTATTGTTCAGGATGATTTTTAGTTGAGTAGACTTCGACGAAGCAAAATAACAAATGACCCTAAATTGTTATCCCATTTATATTGTCATTAGGTACAATATGTGGAAAGGCTATTGCTCCCTCATTTGAATGTCAAATTAAGTCACGTAGGGATGATTGGATTTGGGAAGAAAGAGACGCCAACTCGGAGACGTATTTTGACGGAGGGAAAAATAAAAAAATAAAAAAATCTTAATTACAGTTAAATTCGGTACACTTAATGTATAGTATATCTACTTCTTATATATAACTTTAATTTCATGTATAAATAATTTAGTTTTTAAACATACCATTGGTAAATATTGCTACAGTAAATACGCACTGAAAGCTTAATAAGCCGAAGCTCAGTAATTATGGAGAGGTGCATCATGCATGTGCTTTTATTAATTAATAAAAAAGAAAATTGAAATGGCATTTGCACCAGAAAAATCACATCAACTTTATTTTGTCGCAAAAAAGAAAAAGTTTTGGAAGTGAGACCCATACCCATAGACATGCAAACAAGTAGGTGTAATAATTTTACGAGTAAGAGTTTGAGAGCAAGACCCCACATGTCTCAAGGAATCAGAACATAGTTTTGCTTTTGCAAAAGCTTCAATTATGATATGACCAAGATTATAGTTTTTGTTTCTTTTAGTAAAAATTCAAGAACAAATTTAAGCAAGCAAGCTCAAAGGTCCAAGTATGTGGGGACTAGGACTACCCCAAGTTCCAACCCATATAAATGTTTTTTTTTCTTCTTTTAATATAAAGAGTATCAAATGTCTACAGAACAGTCAGAACTTGCAGCTTGAGCTTGAGCCAGAGCTTTTGGAAAACGAAACAAACATATTAGTCTCTTTTTCCGGCTTTTCTTTCTCCCACAGAACATAGGATAGGAGGAG
This sequence comes from Erythroxylum rufum, assembly GCA_027478365.1. NCBI lineage: Eukaryota > Viridiplantae > Streptophyta > Magnoliopsida > Malpighiales > Erythroxylaceae > Erythroxylum > Erythroxylum rufum. Next base: position 49,353,413 of record JANIHZ010000005.1, read on the forward strand.
CATTGTTCCTGGAATCTATTTCTTGTTGTTTTCTTATGCAGCCCATGTTGTATGATGCATTCGTTTTTGTAGTTCTTTTTTTGTTTGCTTGCTCTTGTTTTTTGCACTCCAGTTCGTTCCCTTTTTTGCCTCTAGCCTCCACCTAGCTCCCTAACTTCCTTCGTCAGGTAAGTGTATTTGATTTCAGATGGGATTTCCCGGGGATATGTCTGCTAACATATTGAGTCTGCATTTCTGGGTGAAACATCCTTAAAAATTCTTCAGTCGAACTTCTGTTTCTCCGTTCAAGTTGGCCTCTTTATGCTGCAGTTGTAGTACAGAAGTTGGACTGTAGTACGCGGTGATGCTTACTTTGTATCAGTGCTTGAAATTTGATTTCTTGCGCTAAAGAGGATTGTTAGCCCATCGATAATACCGATCCCCAAATGGCACCTTTCTTCTTTGCTTACATTTTGCTTGCTGGGCTTCTATCGTCGTCGTCCCAGCAAGTGACCGTTCAGTTGAATGAAAAAGCTACTCTGTTGGCCATTAACAGAGAGCTTGCAGTTCGTGGGTGGGGTTCCAACGACACTCATTACTGTAATTGGACTGGCATTACTTGCAGTTTGAATCATTCAGTGATTGAAAGACTTGATCTTTCAAGGCTTGGTCTTCAAGGTAATATCACTCTCATTTCCGAGTTCAAAGCATTGAAGCTGCTCGATCTTTCTACCAATAACTTTTATGGTTCCATTCCTCCATCTTTTGGCAATTTGTCTCAACTTGAAGTTCTTGATTTGTCTTCAAATAAGTTTAGTGGTATGATTCCCAGCGAGTTGGGTAAACTTAGGAACCTTAGATCAATGAACCTTTCCAATAATATGCTTGTAGGGCAGATATCTGATGAGCTACATGGATTTGAAAACTTAGAGGAATTTCAGGCCTCGACTAACAGGTTGAATGGTTCTATTCCATCTTGGGTGGGTAATTTGACAAACTTGAAAGTCTTCACTGCCTACGAGAATGACTTAGGAGGTGAAATTCCTGAAAATCTAGGTATAAATTCTGAGCTGAAGTTGCTGAACCTGCACTCCAACCATCTTGAAGGGCCAATACCAAAGAGCATTTTTGCTATGGGGAAGTTGGAAACACTGGTTCTTACCCAGAATAGATTGAATGGTGAGCTTCCCGAATCCCTGGGGAATTGCAGAGGACTTTCTAGTATCCGGATTGGAAACAATGATCTTGTGGGAGTCATTCCTAAATCCATTGGAGAGATTAGGAGCCTCACATATTTTGAAGCTGACAATAACCATCTTTCGGGCGAGTTAGTCTCTGAATTTTCTAACTGCTCTAACCTCACGCTTCTAAACCTGGGGTCGAATGGGTTCACTGGAGTTATCCCTTTGGAGTTTGGTCGCCTTGAAAATCTACAGGAATTGATTCTTGCTGGTAATAGCCTCTTTGGAGATATCCCCATTTCATTTCTTGGATGCAAGAGCCTTAACAAGTTGGATCTTAGCAATAATAGAATCAATGGTACTATACCAAATGAAATATGCAACATCTCAAGATTGCAGTACTTGCTCTTGGATCAGAATTCGATTAAAGGAGAGATACCACATCAGATTGGAAATTGCATGAAACTGCTTGAATTGCGACTTGGTAGTAACTACTTAACTGGAAACATCCCCCCAGAGATTGGCCACATCAGGAACTTACAGATAGCATTAAATTTGAGCTTCAATCATCTTCATGGTCCACTACCTCCTGAGTTAGGGAAACTCGACAAGCTGGTTTCTTTGGATGTCTCCAATAATCAGCTTTCTGGTACTATACCAATTTCATTTAAGGGCATGTTGAGTTTGATTGAGGTTAATTTCTCCAACAATCTGCTAGCTGGGCCAGTGCCAAATTTTGCGCCTTTTCAGAAGAGTCCAATTTCAAGTTTTATGGGGAACAGTCGGCTATGTGGAGAGCCATTAACTTCTCCCTGTGGAAATCCTTACACTTCTGGCCACGGCAATTACCACCACAAGGTTTCTTATAGGGTCATTCTAGCTGTTATTGGTTCTGGGTTGGCGGTATTTATTTCCGTAACTGTAGTGGTTTTACTCTTTATGATGAGGGAGAAACAGGAAAATGCATCCAAAACTGCCGGAATAGATGATGAAGTAAACAATGACCAACCTGCAATAATAGCAGGCAATGTCTTTGTGGAAAATCTCAGACAAGCAATAGATCTTGATGCCGTCCTTAAAGCTAGCCTGAAGGAATCCAATAAGATCAGCAACGGAACGTTCAGCACAGTTTACAAAGCAGTTATGCCATCTGGGATGGTATTATCAGTGAGAAGACTGAAGTCAATGGATAGGACCATAATCCATCATCAGAGTAAGATGATTAGAGAGCTTGAGAGGCTAAGTAAGTTATGCCATGATAATCTAGTTCGACCTATTGGATTCATTATTTATGAAGATGTTGCTGTTTTGATGCATCATTTTCTACCAAACGGGACTTTGGCTCAGCTTCTTCACGAGTCTAGCAAGCAATCTGGTTATCAACCTGACTGGCCTAGGAGGCTATCCATTGCCATTGGAGTAGCAGAAGGATTGTCTTTTCTTCATCATGTGGCAATTATCCACCTTGACATTTCTTCTGGTAACGTTCTTTTAGATGCAGACTTCAGGCCCTTGGTTGGGGAGATTGAAATATCGAAACTCTTAGATCCATCCAAAGGCACTGCTAGTATCAGTGCAGTTGCAGGCTCCTTTGGTTATATTCCCCCTGGTATATTGTACTTCCTGCATCCCTTTACCGTCATTAGTTCTGATTTGATAGCTTTATAGGTATTAATTGTTTCCTTGAATTCTATGTCCCTTTCATATGTTTCCTCCAATCCTTATATGTATATATATATATATATATGCCGTAGAATTATATAGTTCACAACAACCTTGTCCAGTCAACCTGCAGATAAGAAATATGACAATAAGAACATTGATTACAAGAAGACAAATACATCAAATAACAAGTTAATCATTTTTGGTATCCTGTATCACCCCTATTCAGTCCATACTCTGCTGCCATATATGTTTTTCCCTTTTATTTCCCTTCTACATAAATTGGCTGTTGCTAAACCTGGAAGTTTAGGGGCTCAATTTCAACTTTATGGTTACTCTTTGTGATTGGCTTGAGTAATTGAAAATGATAATTTCTTTTCTCTTCACTCGGCTTCAAATCCTGGAGGCAATGGTAAGACAGAATTCCGGGGAAGGGTAGGCTGTCCTTACTATGCACTCCATATATTTGTCCAGCGGATTTCCAAAGAAAAAAGACTTTTAACTTTCAGTTGAAATCCCTTTTGACTTATCAGTTATTGTGTTTCCTTTTTCTCATTGCTATCCAGAATATGCATACACGATGCAAGTTACAGCACCGGGAAATGTTTACAGCTATGGAGTTGTGTTGCTCGAGATTCTAACGACTCGACTGCCTGTTGATGAAGATTTTGGTGAAGGAGTGGATTTAGTAAAATGGGTTCATGGTGCTCCTGCAAGGGGAGAGACTCCAGAGCAGATACTTGATGCAAGGCTTAGCACAGTCTCATTTGCGTGGAGGAGAGAAATGCTGGCGGCTCTTAAGGTGGCATTACTCTGCACTGACACCACTCCTGCAAAACGGCCAAAAATGAAGAAGGTTGTTGAAATGCTTCAAGAAATAAGACAGAACTGATTGAAGTCGTTGTCTAACTTCTGCAAAAGTTGATGGAGCTGCCATAGTTTATCTACGTTCTGGGGCTACCGACGAGTAATCTTGACACTTCATTTTGGAGTTGTTGACGACTTCCTGCATATATCGATGAGAAACAAATCCTTTGTGTTGATTCTGGCTTGGATTTTGTCAGCTTCCTGTGTACTACAATGTCTATCAGTCTTGGAGCTATTTCAGTTGTAAGCTTCTGCTCATAACCTAAATCAAGATTCCGAGTCTCTTCTGGTGCATATTGATCATACGATTGTAATACAAATACCTGAACCTTTAGTTTCTATATGTTGGAGATAACAAGTCATCAAAACTTCATAATGTTTTCTTTCTTTGGTATATTGAAGGGTATGATCAACTTTAATAGGAATTCTCTTAAGAGTTTTTAACCTCCTTTAATTGCCTAGTGCTTTTGTCTCAAATCTGTTACGAACCATTCAGATGTTGATGAGATGGAAGTCACAGTTAACCTATTATGTAATGATAAATTAGAGATACCTCCTGCTGCCTTACAAATAGGGTCAAACTCACATCTGGAATCAACCGAGTATCCAAATGAAGCTCATGTTACGGAAGGCTCTGTTCTAGTGTTACGTTGACTGACAATTAACACTACGCATTTGTGGAACGGATTAAGGTCGTAAAGATGTCAATTATTCCCTATAAAATTAATAAGTTGAATAAAGTAGTACAAGCTTATAAGATAGTAATGTGGACGGTGATATGCTCACCACATTATAAAATTTTCTGGCTTGCCTGTGCTACATCAAGTTGACTGTTCGATTGTTCCCGAGGGTAAATTAGATTAAGCTTTAACATGGCATTCTTTTATTTCTTAAATACTATGTATTTATATTTATCTTTAAATGTAGAGACCTATAAGTAAGCAATCTGTTAAAATAGAATACGTAAGTAGTAAACAATGATGGAGACTATGACATTAGCAATAAAGACAAGCCCCAAAAACAAACAAGTGAAGCCAATCAAGTTAACCAAGTTGCTACAATAACATCCAAATTGCAACTCGAAGGACCAATGCATCTGAAAAGACAACTAACAGTGGAGGGAAAACCCCTCGAGAAATTCAGCATTCTATAGAACTAAGCAATTCATCTCCAAAGAACAAAATCTCTAAAACAAAGAAGGCCTTGAAAGAGGCAGACTCCTCTAACGTGAACGATAAAGGTACTAGTGATCCAATGGACTCGGGAGATTTTTTATGTAACAAGGAAAAGAAGATCAGTATTAACGTCCTTCAGCTTCGCAACTCCTTTAGCAACTCGGGGGTGCTTAGTTGATAGGTTTGGGAAGTGGTTCAGCCTGATTTTGCTAAGGTTGAACATCGTTAGAAGGATCCATGATCTATGCAACTCTGGCTATGGAATACCTGCAAAACAGACAAAGGCGTGCCGGGAGTTGTTCCCGGGAGGCCACTCCGACGCTCAAGTCAGTGTTTGTGAAGTTATTTGCGTGCTGAGAATGGAGAATAATAACTAGGTTGTAATCTCATACTTGTATCACGGTAGAATAATACCTTATATATGGCACGGATGCTAGGTTTAGGTTTTTACGTAGATCTTTGTGTTTGCGTGAGAGTCTAACACCTGATGGGCTTGTAGACGTGTAGAGATGGGCCTGGGCCTAGCATAGCCGACCCAACCACTTATCATTATCAACTTAGAGTGGAAGTTATTGCCTTTGTTGGTCCAAGATTAAAGCACTTTATGAGTTAGTTAAATAAAAAGTTATTCGAGTGAAAAGAAGAAGGATTTGGCACTTTATGAGTGTTCAATCATGTGTAATAGTTGAACAAATAGAAGATATGAGTCCGTTATAAATTTTTGTCTGTTCATTTTACAGATAGGATAATATTTTTAAGTCAATTAATGCATCCAACTTTGTTAAATATTGATATTTTATTTTATATATTCGATGAAGTTGTTAATGAAATTGAGCATGAAAATACTGTATAGTTTATCATTGATAATGATGTCACTTATAAAGTAGTTGAAAAGATATTATAAAGTAGGTATAATTTTTTATTGGATTTTCGTGTTGTATATTATATTGGATGATGTTAAAATATATAGGAGATGGTAGGTACTTACTTGTCATTGATCAAATTTTACATAAATCAAGAAAAATGACTAGATTCATTTGTAATCGTACATGTTCTAAATCTGATTAGAAAAGATTTTACAAATAATAAGAATTTGTATTGTTCTCTCGTTACGAGATTTGTAACTAATTTCTTATTACTCTAACGTTTTGTTTAAATAAAAGAGTTAATTAATCTTAATAGCTAGCGTTTGTTTTCTTGATTAATAAAAACGATGTCGTGGCAACTCAGTCATTGAATTAGAACAAAGCTAGAAGCTTAGCCATTAAGTACGTTTATATACTTTTGTGTCACGCTTTAGCATATTACCAGATCCTCAAACATTAACTTCCTTTCTCCAATAATAATTTCATTGTCCTGTGTTTTGTGGGTTTTAAGCATTAAACTTTAACAAATTCTAACATTAATCAAATCAATTAGTAAGTGTTACGAACAAATTAACAAAATTATGTATGCATAGTAAACAAGATGATTATGCTTTGATTCTTTTTTTTAATTTGAAATAGTTGATGAGGTAAATTAATCGAATATACAGGGTAAATTTAGAACTAAAAGTGAAAGGGACAATTAATTAAATTATTTACAAAATGGGGCGGCTTTACCTTATCAGGTAGATGGAAAGTAAAAGAGTAGAGTCCGACACAATGTTATGAATACCGTACTGGACTCAATACCAGATTGAACTTTGGAATAGAACTGTACCGGTACCAGTTAGTACCGAACTGTTTCTGAAAATTTTTTAAATTTATGAAATAATCCCTAAAATTTTTAAAATTTGCAAAATAGTTTATATTGGTATATTATACAGTTGTACTGTATACTTTACTAGTTTGCTGTTTACATCAACTATGCTTTCAAAAATCTTAATAATAAATAATAATGACAATTAATATGAAATAATAATAATTTTTAAATATTTTACATATAAATAATAACCACAATTAATATAAATAAAGACAATTATCATCATATAAAATAAATATTAGTTTATAAATGATAATTTTAAAATTATTTATTTTAAGAAATAAAATATTTTTATTAGTATTTATTAATAAATATTATATAAAATATTAAAATAAATTTAAATAAAAATAATTTATTTTTAAGTTTTATTTAATTTATAGTTATTATTAGTAATAAAAATATTTATTATTATTTAATTCGATACGTACCGATATTTATAATGCTGTCTTCATCTATTCTTATTGTTCTTTCGTTAATAAGATTTTGAATATTTTTGCTCAGAAAATTCAATCGACAATCTTCAAGTTCATGAAATACTATTACATACCAAACACTATAATAAGAATCCACCCAACTTTTCTATTAGAATTCTTATAAATATTTAAACATGTGCATATCTAATTTATTTTCTAAAGAATTATATTCTAAATTCCCTTTACTTTCCTACCAATTAAACAAGCCTTAATGTAATTGGGACGAATCCTGTTTGCTTTTGAACCAGAATAGCTCCTTCCAAATTTGGATTTAATACCCTGTGACTACACCACGTTCCTGTTGGGTACGGATGCATCAAGAAGGATTGAAGAACGT
>JANIHZ010000005.1:49366120-49377569 GCA_027478365.1 Erythroxylum rufum
ATAACTCAAACTAAAAATTGAATTAAAAATAAAATATTAAAAAATAATAACAACTAAAATTAAGTTTTTGAAGGTGGCGTTGTCTCATCATTATAAAAAATTATAAATTCTCCTACATTATTTAAAAAGTCATAAGTCACGCTTTTATCCAAAGTATTTACATCATTTTCTACTTTATTTAAATAAATTACAGACCAGTAAATATATGAAATTGTTTTTTTGTTGTAATACATTATACTTTTAATTTTTAAATATGTATAAAATAAAATATCAACTAACCATCAGTATATATTCTTAATTTATTTGTTGTGACAAATATATTTTTATAATAAATCACCTTTTCAAGTTTACTATAATCAAGATCAAGTTATTGTTCTTCATTTCAATCAAAAAAATCAATATAATCATTGCAATCAATATCAACTTAATCATATGTTTTCTTTTACTTTTAATGCATAATAAAGAAATTACATACTAAATAATAAAATAGAATTATTAAAAAATGTAATTCAATTAATAAAATACCAATTCTTCGTCCTCATATTATTATCATCCTAAACAACATCATTGACTCTTCAATGTTTCAAAATATTTCTTTTTTTGTATGAAAATGTTAAAAAATGCTTCAATTATTCATAACCTATTGTAGAAGTTGTTTGGTTGAGTAATCTCATAGCAAGGTTTTTCAATGCAGGAGCACTTTTATGAAATAGTCTGTATTACTCACCTGCATTATAAAATAATAGTTATAAAAAATAAAAGATATATTATTAATAAGTAAAGGATAAACTAAAAGTATGAAAACTTGACAGGCTGTATATTTTTCATCATAAGTGACGCATGTTCGAGCAAAACTCTTTGAACTTCCATGACAAAATTGAATTTTAATTTTCATTTTTGATTGCTTTTTATTAGAGAAAATACCTTTGCATTCAATCACATCAAAAAGGCCATCGATATTACCATTATCTGTGTATACATCTTCACTATATAAGGATTAAGAAAGTAAGTTGCTAGTTGTATCTTTTGAGTAAGATGGTTATCCCATCGTCAAATAAGATTATTTGTATTAGGCTTGTACAATTTCTACTTCCTTTCGAAAAGATTCATAATTATTTTGCGAACTCTACTTATACTATCGTATATGTATCTGAAAGACAATTTCTCATCTGAGACAATAATTCTCGATAACCTCAGAAGTAAAGGAACAATCCTCTTAAGCAAACATCCTAAAATTTATTATCCAAAATAATATCATAAATTTCTTTTCCTTTCCAATTCGTTAATAACTTATGACTTGCAGAGTGTTTACTTGTCACTAAATTTTAAATTTCTTGTTTGTGATCATGAACACTTTTCAAAGTTATAAATGTAGTTACAAACCTAGTAGCAGCAAGAGGCATAATCTCAACCCAATTTTCTTGTTTTCTTAACCAAGACAAAAATATAATATGATTATACACAAAAATTGTGAACTTAGATGCACGTGAAGCAAGATTAGAAATATGGTTCATGCAATCAATATCTTTTAAAATGAAATTTATACAATTTAGTGCGTGGAAATTAATAAACATGCTTATACTTTGATTGTAATAAGTACCTAGCTAATATACCATTAGTTGCATTATCTATAAATAAGTGCACAATATTTTGTAATCCAACCAACTCAATAATTTCATAAAATAATCCAAATAAAGTATAACCTCTCTTTTTTTTTTAACCATATTAGATGAATCAACAAACCTAATAAAGTTATTTCAACATTAGAATAAACCAAAAAAATTAATCAAACTTCTTCTTTTTTTAATAAGTTTATCCATATGTCATAACTATGGATCCTATTGTTCCATAAGTACACTTATATGTATCCTACAATCCACTGACACTCCTTTTCTAAATCATAAAGCAAAGGCACATGAATCTTATAATAAGAAAGTTCCTTTAATCCTGAACCTATCATGATTGTAGCCTATAAGTATCTAGATGATACATAATTAGTTGCATTATCTATAAATAAGTGCGTAATATTTTATGGTCCAACTCATAGGGTGATTTTAGAAAATAATCAAAATAAAGTATCAACACTTTTTACCATATCAAAAGTATCATCATACCTGATAAAAGTTATTCCAATATTACAATAAACCAAGAAATTAAGCAAGGTTCTTTGTCTTTGATAAGCCCACCAATCTTCTATAATAGTGCATCTTGTTATTTCCCAATAAGAGTTATATGCATCTACAATCAACTAACCTTTTTTTTCAAATATTGAAGTAAAGGCACATTTTGATAGTCATTGATTAGCCCAAAACTAACTTTGTTGATCAATCCATAATCATGAAAAATATTAGAATTAGCACAGTTGTTAATACTCCTATTGCAAAGGAAATCTTAACCTTAGCTCATGAACCTAAATTAGTAGTCTCAACACAAGCACCTGTAATGGATACTGTCATTGAAACTAATTTCAAAAATGTTTCAAGGAGAAGATCAGGTAGAAAGAAGAATGTTTCTTCTTCTACTGCTTAAATGTCTATCTACTCCTCGAACATTAGGGGAATGAATTCCATAAAAAAGAGGCAAGTAATTAGAGATTTTGTTATTGAAAATAAGCCCTAATTGATGGATATTTAGAAACTAGAATGAAGAGAAACATCATCAACCTCTCCTCTTTTTTGCCTAATAGTTAGAGGTCCATTTCTAACTAAGATTTTCACCCTATTGGAAGGATCTTGGTAATCTATAATAGTGACAAGATAGACATAATTGGTTCCACCATCATTGATCAATTTATTCACGTACAAATCTTCTCCAAACACCTCAACAAAATATTAGATATTTCAGTCATTTATGCACCCAATCATAACTTTTAAAGAGTCTCCCTATGAAGTAAGCTTAAAGAGTTAGCTCTTGGTATCCATTCCCATTGACTCTTAAATGATGACTTCAACTCCATAATACATCAAGATGAAGCTGAAGGCCATTTTTCTAGTAGACCTATTTGTGATGATCTAAAAAATTATTTAGTTGACATACAAATTTATGATCTACCTTGTAAGGGGGGAGGTGGTGGACTTATTTTCTTGGAGCATAAGCATAATAATGAAACTTTCTTAAGAAAGAAGCTTGATAGAGGCTTATTTAATCTAATTTGGCTGTAAGATTTTCCCGAAAATGAACCCAAGTATCTCTGATCATTATCCAGTGATTATTAGGTTGAAGCAGATAATGCACCTACCATATATCCTTTTCAATTCCATAACTTCCGAACATCACTACCTGGTTTCTAGGATGCGGTTAAAAGAGGTCTTGATCATTACTTTCATAGATCTAGTAAATTTCAATACTCGATGAAATCAATAGCATACTAGCTGAGGTTAAAGCATTTCATGAGGAAAATGTGTGAAATGTTCATCATTTACTAAACACTACTAAATCTACTCTCATAGAAGCTCAGAATAACTTATACCTCAATCCTACATGTTAGATGCTTCAAGCTGCAAAAAAGATTGCATTGAGCAACATAAACAAATTTATTACCCTTAAAATAAATGGATCCTTGCTTCAAACATCTAAGTTAATTCATCTCTTAAACTACCTGTTACTTGTAATCCTTACTAGGATCTCCCTCACCTGCTTGCTCCTCTATAGAAATTATTGAGGAAATAGTTTAACAAAAGTTGTTTGCTAATGAATTAGAAGTTTTAGCATATCTTGTTACTAGATCTAAGATTGAAAATGCTTTAAAATGTCTAGCTCCTTGAAAAGCTCTAGGACCGGATAGATTTAATATATATTCCTTTATAGAAAATTAGTTTATCTTAGGCAATACAGTATCTAAAGTAATTATGGAATTCTTTAACAATTGCAAGGTTCTCAAGGCCATCAATAGTACCTTCATTACATTATTCCCTAAAGGGAAAGAACTAAAGTCTTTAAGAGACTATAGAGCTATCTCTTGTTGCAACTCTATCTACAAAATCACTTCTAAAGTGATTGCTCTTAAGTTAAAGCCTATACTTCCTGGACTTGTTGATCTAACTCAATTAGCTTACATTCCTAGGATATAGATTGGTGATAACATTGCACTAGCTTAACAGTTCTTCAAGCACTACACTAGGAAGTGCAGTTACAAAAATTGTGCAATTAAGATAAATTTTGAGAAAACTTATGACAAGATTGACAGGAACTTAATCCTCATTGTTTTGAAAGCTTTTAGTTTTCCTAAAATTTTCACTCAACGGATCCATCAATGTATGCTAATGAAAGAAGAGCCCATCAAGCACATCAAAGTTATTAAAGGCATCAGATAAGGGGACCCTATCTCCGTATACTTATTCTTTTTTTATCTCTAAAGTTAGGCTTAACAATTAGGCTCACGCCCGGCCTAGTCGGACTCGAAGTCAATATGCCAGGTTCAGGTTGACCGGGCCTCAGGCTCAATTTTTTGGGCCCAATAGGCAATGACAAAGTGACATTGTTTTGAAATGTTTTTTTAAAAAATAATAAGTTAGGTCGGGCTCAGGCTGGGAAGCCTCATGCCCAGCAGGGCCTAGGGCCAGGCCTTTCCTAACCCATTACCATCCCTATTTGAAGTTTTATGCAAATTGCTTAAGAGAAATGCTACCAGAAAAGAAGTATTTAAATTCCACTCTAAATGTAAGAAGCTTGGTATTGTCAGTTTTAGCTTTACTGATGACATTTTTATCTTCTCCAAAGCTTACGCTCTCTCAGTCACCTCCATCATAAAAACTTTTACAGTGCTTAAAAAAATGTCAGGCCTTATAATCAATAAAGACAATTCCAACTTATTTGTCTCAGTAAATACAACACAATTAGCTAGATTGACACTGATCATTATATTCAAGCTGGATTATCTACCTGTCAAGTACCTTAGAATTCCTATCTCCTCCATTAAACCTATCTTCTTAGACTTCAAGCTTGCTCTTGACAAAAATAAGAGAAGGATTGATAGATAGACTTTTAAATCACTATCCTTTGATGGTAGATGTTAACTAATCAACTTTGTGTTATCTTCTTTAAGTACATACTAGGCCTCTCATGCTATATTTCCCCAGGCCATTTTCAAGACAATAGAAAAAATGTTTCAAAATTTCTTATGGTCAACTAGTAGCAGCAAAGTTGGAAACAACAGAATAAGCTGGTCTAATGTTTGCTTACTTAGAAAGCATGATGGTTTGGGAATTATACCTATTAGGATCCTTAATTTTGTTCTCTTAGTCAAGACTATAGAGACTTATCCAAGATTGACAAGCTTTATAAGTTTAATGGGTGCATACATATTATATAAAAGATCAGAACCTTTGGATTGCTAAGTTTTGAACAAATGCTTCTTCCCTCATGAAACATTTTTTCAAGCTAAGATGGAACATTAAGGACCCTTGTAGATCATTTTCAAGAATGATAAGAGTACTTCATTCTGGTATGATCATTGGACTCTTTTTAATGCCCTGGATTCTATTATTTAAGCTACTCCCATAAAGGTAATTACCTTATCCAAGGCCTCAATTGCTAAAGGTCTATTAATCAACTACCTTGATAGATTCATTCCTATAACAAACTTTTTCCAATTCCTTCTCATCTTCACATATGATAATTTATCTAAAGATTATAGTTTATAGAGTCTCACTCCCTCTGGTAGCTACATAAACAAATCCTGTCGATCCCTTTTTAGCAACCCCTCTTATTTTATATCTTGACACAAAATAATTTGGCTAAAGCATAATTCACATATATTTTTAATCATACTATAGCAAGCTATCAAAAATAGACTTCCAACCTAAGATAGATTAGCCAAATTCTCTTAGCTGTCTAATTTGTGCATACTGTGTAAATCATCTCTTGAAAATATTGAGCATTTATTCTTTTGATGCCATTACAATATACTTATAATAAGCAATCCTTGAACTTTATAGTGTCAATAGTCCTTCTGTCCTCTAGTCTAACATTATTTAGTGGAACCAAAATATTAAGATGAAGTTTGAAGGGGATTTATAGATCATTAGATTGGCCTTTAGCTACTTAGTTTTTGGATTATGGGATGAAAGGAACAAAAGAATCTTCACTGATAATGCTAGCAGTAAAGAAAGCGTTTTACATGCTCTATATAGTAGAATTAAAGCATACATCTTTGTTTACAAGGATAAGCATTCAATAAGCCATCAATAGCTAAACAAGTGGAGAATTAATTAGCACTATCTTGCACTTTCACAAACTTTCTAGAATCCTTTATTACATATAGGTCTTTTGTATTATTGTAACATTTGATGATCATCCTTTCCTTGAATTTTCTTGTGTACTCTTAGAACTCCCTTGATGAACCTTTCATGGAATTAAAATATTCGTCATTAAAAAAAAGGCATTAAAAATTTAAAATCACATAAGTTGTTCTCTCAATAGATATAACCCTTAACTCTGTTAGGTTTCCATTAGTTAAGTGTCACATAAGCCATAATGTAGGCTTTTTTTTTTTATTATTTTCCCTTTTGTATGAAACCCATTAATGTCATATAGAGTCTACATGGTATTGGTGGATCTCTAAAAAAATAAGCCATAATATCATATTTTCTACTAAATTTGAAATCCTTAATCATGCTATGAAACTCCAATCTTAAATCCTTCCCTATACTATCATCCCTAATTTTCATCATCTTTTTCAACCTATATAAGGTACTTAGTTAACATGTTTGCACCATATCCCCAGCCAACACCCATTAGTGTAGTCTATTCCTTGCCTCACCAGTGAATTGTATAGCCATACAAACATCATCACTGTAAACAATTGCACAGACTATGTTTAGATTAGGGTCTAATCACATGAGTAGGGATTCATATTAAGGAGAAATTTTAGGATTAGGGTTTTTTTAAATATTAGAGTCTTTTTCATGCACTCTAAATAATTGGAGATTGACATGTATTTTGATGCCAATGTTAGGATGCAAAAAGTACTTTTTGCCTTGTAACTTTTACCTACATTGTTATTTAACAATTTTTAGAACCTATTATTTATTTTTAAAATATATGTTGATTAGATCTAAGTTTATTGGCTTAAGGAACTCCTCTACATCAATCAAAACTAAAACCATAATGCTAAAAGTACCTTTTTAACTATATAAGGACCCCCATAGTTAAGAGCCTATTTATCATCAACTTGTTTTTAAATTGAAAGAATCTTTTACAAGAACAAGTCACTAGGATAAAAAGGTATGTATGTTTTTATATTTCTGAGTAATTATTCTATAATAGAGTTGTGAACCCCTTTTTTTTAATTAAATTCAATTATATCATATTTTATTTATTTTAACTTCTTTTAGCTCAAACTTATTTAGTATCTTAAGGAAAAAAAATTATACCTTAGTACGAATTACTACTTCATTCTCATAGACCAGGGATTCTCCCTAATCAAAGTTCAAATTCTTATCTTATAAATATGAAGAATATAAGGAAATATGTTGTACTAGCCTTTATATGTTACCACCCTTTTTCGAATGATCTTTAAGTTTTGAGTTTTTGTTTAACCACTCATTCATCTATAGATGATATGGTAAGGAGTTCAAGTATCATATATTGAATTAATAGTTAATCTTTTAGATAGAAACAATATTTAAGTTTAAGGCATTATTAGTAATAATATTGTTTAAAGACCCATGTCAAAAATTGATATCTAATTTTATAAAATTTTTGAAAGTCCAATAAGTAACATAAGCATGGCGTGATGTTGTATTCAAACTAGAAAATACTAAAGATCAACTAGGTAAGTGCACTTATTATTCTTATAGTATAACCTAGTGAATACAAGTGTCGATCATATAAGGACTAAAAGTATTATTATCAACCATCTTTCTGTTATCTAATCTGAAAAAAGATGATTGACTTAAAGAAAAAGATTAAGGAACTAAATTATTTAATAACAAACTAAAGTAATCAATTGATAATTAATATCTAGATTTGGAGTACCACTAAAAACTTTCTATGCTTGAATTTATCTTGATTTAATCATTGACCTTTGAATTGGTAGAAATTTCAAAGTTACAACTATGTTTTTCCTCAAGACATACAAACCAATCCTTATTATTTATGCCATAATCTATTCATACATATAATTTCTTAATCCATATATAGTGAAATAAGAAATGCTAGGAAATCTCAATTCAATCATAAGTAATAATCATGAATAATTTACTAGATAGCTTAGATCATTCCTGTCTATCTCTATCCTTTTAATAATAAAATCTTAGAACTTCTGTATAATTTAACACTAACATAGGTCTACGTTACATCTTTTTTAATTAGTAACTCAATACCTAAACATCATATCACACTTCTAAGGGTTATTTTAAGAACATAAGTCTAAAGACTATAAGCACATATTTGTGTTTTGAATGTGCTAATCATGCAACAAATTTGTGAAGAAACAAAATTCACAAATAACCTATATAGGTTAAACACATGTTTATGTTTGACCTGTGTTCTGTGAACATTTTTCTATGTTTGACTTGTGTTCTAAGAATATGGGTCTATATTTAACCCATATTCCATCAAATTCATACCAAAACTTCTCTAACTTGGCCTCTACTTGAATTTATTCCTCTTTCATTGTGAAACTAAAACAAGGCTTGCAAACAAAATATATGTTGCATTAAGTTCTAAATCCAATAAAAACCATCAAAACAAGCAAAATGTTCCTAAAATTAAGCTAAAAACATATTCTAATTAGTATTTATCAAACTCCCAAACATTTAAGCATTTTTTTGTCCTTGAGCAAATCATTTTGATTACTCTTAACTTAAATAAATGGCAACTCTATTAATGTATTTAGCAAATCAATGGGATCAATCAAGAATCTCTAATATCCATTCACTTGAACAATTTTCTAAGAATTTAAGCTACTTCATCAAGTAATAAGTTATTTCAATTAAACTCCACAATCCTTCAAACATTAAATTAATCCATAAAATTTAACCTAATGCATAAACTAAACATATATAAAAATGATGCTTCAACTTTCAAACAATTTCATAACTCTTATTCAAAGAAAAGAAAAAAAACTAACTTTAAACTAACATAAGAGTAATCAGAGTCTTGTTTGAAAAGTGACATAACCTTTTGGTGTAAGAGTAAATACCTTGTCATGAATACTCCCTTTTACTTAGTTAGGCAACCCGTTTCTAATGTCTAATAATGCCTCTATTTAATTTAAACCTTTTTACTTGACTTGATGTCAACATAGTGAAGTTATTTAATTCTTACTCATTTAAATATTTTTTACTGGGATGTTGAAAATGCTTAAAAGGAATTAACTTTTAACTCCATTATATGTCCAAATTATACAAAAATATCATAATGCAAATCAAATACTCATTTACAAAATTAATGAAGTGATTAAAATTATCTTAATCATTAATGATCATGAATATTTGTATTAGCAAGTCAAATCATAATAAAACAAAATTAGAATGAATTATCTCAATCAATATTCTTTCAAAATATAAGTTTCCCTATTAAGCCAATTTTAACAAAAATGATAAGCATTAGTAATTAATTCTCTCCCCTTAGTTGTACATTTTCCCAAATGTACATAACATATAAGAATAGTAAAAAACTAGAAAATAAGGGGAAAGAGGGAAATTGGGATAATTGGTAATAAAAGAATGTCAGCCTTGTCCAATGCCATCAATAACCCTTAATATTTAAAACATGTAAGAACATTATATAACACATGGAAGAGCCACAAATTCTTATTGGGTACCATGTTGTATAGCCTACAAAACTCAACCAAATCTTATTTTAAGTAAGATAATCCTGATTTGAAAATACGAGTACAATATAGAAAATGCGAGTGTTAATCCTATAAGGACTATTATTAATTATATTTCTACCATCTAATCTAACAAAATGGATGATTGAATTAAAGGAAAAGATTAAAAACTAAAATTACTAATATGAAATATCTAAAATAAAGCAATGAGCAAGAATCAAGCAATCAATTAATCATTAATATCTAGATGCAGA
The DNA here is from genome assembly GCA_027478365.1 of Erythroxylum rufum. Taxonomy (NCBI): domain Eukaryota; kingdom Viridiplantae; phylum Streptophyta; class Magnoliopsida; order Malpighiales; family Erythroxylaceae; genus Erythroxylum; species Erythroxylum rufum. The sequence goes on from JANIHZ010000005.1 coordinate 49,376,153, forward strand.
ATCCCACCAGAATATGTTTATTCTTATATTTATCTAGATTCAATTATTAAGCCTAGTATCTTAAATGAATAGAAATATTAATGTTACCACTATATTCTTTCTTAAGATATACAACCCATATCCTTAACTTTAATTTGAAGTTTGTTTCTAATCAAAATCCCTAAGAATGCATTATCTTATTCTCTGAATTCCTATGATAGATTTGACTTTATCCTAGAAGATTTATATGATCCCATGTCTAGAATTCTATGTAACTATTATCAATTATTCTATGATCTATTCATAGATATGATTTATCAATTCCTCTATATGAAATATAAAATTGAATAAAAATGCTATCAAATACCAAGTCAATCACAAGTACTAACCATTAATAATTCACAAGATAATGATGTCATTTAGTAAATCAAGAATTAATTAAAAAAATAGTTTTAAGGATTATCACATTAATATCTACCCCAATTTAGTTCATACTAAGGTGAAGAAATCTAACAATAATAAAGAAATAAAATAAGAAATAAGTCTTTCTCATGGATTCTTAAACTCTTGATGTTCTTTGATTAAATATTGATGAAATCCCCTTCTTTACCTCTAAAGTTGCTCATCTCTCATTCTAAGATGCTCTAATTTGGCTCCATATGGCTTCTCTCTCTCCTATACTTTTTAAACACAAAACCCTAGAATTTGTCTATCGGTTATTACCAACAAAGGACCAACACAATTTTTTGTTATAACCTTGTTAGCTTATAATACAGTTGTTGGGACCAGATCTCGTAACCGGACCCCAACCGGAAAAAACGGAAAACAGAAACGAAAACAAACAAAGTATGGAAGCGAATAAAAAACAAACGCGATCAAACGCGTGGGGAAACAAACGAAAGAAATCACATCCGAACGAACGGAATACAAACGAAAGGAAAACGGAAACAAAATCGAAATACAAATCGATAAGTGGAAGCGAAAACGAAGGCCAAAAGCGAAACGAATAACAACTCGGAATCAAAAAGCGAAGGTCCGAAACAAAACGAATAATAAAAGAATAGATTGATAAAATCCCGAATCAAAGAAACCAGAACAATCCAATCAAACTTAAGACAAAGTCCGACATCCGAAAACACATACTTTAAGGAAACGTCGCGTTGGCTAAGACACACTCGGTCTAAACTAATCCAAATCGGTATAAATTTTTTTTCTTTTTTTTTTCCTTCATTTAATAGCATCTTTATTCAATCTCATACAAAGCAACTCAATTTCCCATTTGAAATTCATCGTTTCCAATTCCTCAATTCATACACGAAAAGCACTTCAATAATTCTCAATCATCAAAATCACCATTACCATCATCGGACCTCCTGTCCGGAATCCCAACACAATCAAACACATTCATATCATCATAATACTTCAATACCCAACACAT
>JANIHZ010000005.1:49630823-49643159 GCA_027478365.1 Erythroxylum rufum
TTAGTATGAGTCCAAAAATGTATATGCTTAAATAAGCAAAAACTCAATTATGCCAAGCATACCATGCATTGAAATTCTAACCCCTAATATGGGACGTTACATATGATGTCCTTGCACTACAAAAGTGATTGTGTTATTGAAGGATTCATATGTTGTAAGAGGTCTGCACCTAAAAACAATTATGTATACAAAGAGATCTACACCTAGCTAGGAAAAAAATCCATAAAATATGGTTACTAATTCCAAGCATACAATCTACAAAACTTTTACAATTTTGACTTAATTTTAAGAAATTTGTCCTCAGATATGTAAGTGATAGATAGATATTTGACTATATTTTGCACCTAAATTTGATGTATTTTGCTTGATATTTTATACTTTTAATTTATATTTGGTACTTAATTTGATCCAAGTCTGTTTACAAAGTATAATTGCCTTCATGGACTTAAAGAAGAAGAATTCAGATGAAAATGTGATATAAAACAAAGAATCAGCAATTTAGAAGGAGTGCACAGCCGTGCACTTTAGCATGCTTGTGCATTTTCGTGATACTTAGCAAATTTTGATTATGCATGGCCATGCAAGGGATCTTGAATAACCCAAAAATGTAGAATTCAATATAAAAGTGACGTTTCGAGGTAAAAGAAGTAGGAGACTCTTATAGGTGATTTTCAAATGTGGAGAACATCCAAAAGGGACAATTTTGGTCCAAGGAAGTGGAAAACACGAAGATTTCATCAAAAGATTCATTAGAATTTAAGATCAAGCCTCTACATCGCAATAACATTTGATAGAAGATAATCAGAGAGATTTAGAATTATAAAATCATTGTTTTCAATTCGTATATTTGTTTATGTATGTTTGATTTCGTGTTCGATAATGTGTAACTAAACGTCCAGTTAGTATTTAGGTTCGATGAACCTTATGTTAATACTCTTATATAATTTGATTATTTTATTAATGCAATTGATTGTTTGATATATTGTGATCTGATTACGCGTTTTATTTATGATCTAATAACCCAAGAACATTATATCATAATTTGATTTCATACGTAGATATTAAGAAATCCTAGTGTGAATAGATCTACCGTAATTAGAAGAAGTTGATTGCAACTCTAAATATAGGATGACATAAATCTTCCAAATTAGGGTTAAACCTAATAGAGGGACTTATAAATTGATAACACATTCCTATAAGATTTAACCTGAATAATTCGGTTAAAAAGCTTATGATTAGTTGTTAGTAGACTCAAGGTCAACTAATAGTATACCATAGGAGTCTTCATGGTCCAATACATCAACAAAATAATTGCATGATAAAAGAGCAATCCGTTAAGGGTTTAAGGGAATTCAAACCTAGGTACTAATTTTTGATAATGATAATTTTCTGAGTGAATTCCACTATCTTTCCACTCATCACCGTTTCCTATTTCTTTAATTGTTTTAGTTTTTATTTTTATTTTGTTAAAAATCTAAAATCAATTCTTAGGCTAGATAATAAGAGAAGGGGAAGGGTAAGTACTAGTATTTATAGTTTTCGTGGGATCACTTATATTTGTTATTAGTTACAATTATGTCGTGTACTTGCGGTTATTAAATAATTGACTATCTTACGAAATAGGTCAATCCTTAAAAAAGATTATCATCAAAATGAAATTAAAAAAAAGCTATAGTTAGTGTAAAGCAACAATAAATATCTATTGACGCTACAAAACTTGGATCATTTTAGTTGAGTGACATGAACAAGAATCGGGCAATAAATATTATTATTTAGAGAAAATAAATGAAAACATAAAAATATTTAAAATATCTGCAACAAAGACTTGTTAGATGCTCCCACAATCAACATTTTATATATTAGAAACAATATTACATAAAAAAACTACATTAACTCTACATTTTTACACCCAATTGGACAATTACATAAACTATTTGTTACTAGAAAATCTTAATTTAAGTTGACCTGTAGTAAACAATAAAGATGATTAGTTACTATGAACAAAACAACGAAGATATCGAGCTTCTTGACACAAAAATATTACACAAAAAAAAAAAAAGAAGCAAAATGAGAGGAGTTAGGAACAAAATAAAATAGTTGTAAAAGAGAGAAAAGAAAAGCAATTTACTGGAAAATAAAAGGATAAGAGGACGACGGGTCTAATGTTGTAAATTGTGTTCTTTTTCCTTTTTCCTTTTTCAAAAACAACACATCGCAACGATAAGCGGCCAAACCAGGTTGTTTCCTTTTCTATAAAAACCATATCAAGAAACGGAAGAAATAAAGGGAAATAAAGGGCTCTGTTTTCTTACTCTGTAGCTTGAATTCCTTTTGAATAAAAAAAAAGAGAGCCTGTTTCTCTGCTTAATTGAAGATTTATGTGAAGAGTTAGGGTTTCCTTAAACGCTTTCGAATGGAAGAGGAGACGCCGACACTTGGGAAGCGAAAACCGGTGGCTGAAATTGATGCTACTACTCAACCCAGCTCGGAGCACCAAACATCATCCAAAAAGCGAAATTTAACTGCCACTTGTGTGCATGAAGTAGCCGTGCCAACTGGATACGCTTCAACAAAAGACGAAACAGCTCACGGGACACTCTCAGACCCCGTCTACAATGGCGAGATGGCTAAAAGGTACAATTTTGAACTCGACCCGTTTCAGAGAGTGTCCGTTGCGTGCTTGGAGAGAAACGAGTCTGTGTTAGTCTCTGCACATACTTCTGCTGGCAAAACCGCCGTGGCTGAGTATGCAATTGCGATGGCCTTTAGAGAAAAACAGAGGGTTATATATACTTCTCCGTTGAAAGCATTGAGTAATCAGAAATATAGGGAGTTGCATCAGGAGTTTCAAGATGTTGGGTTGATGACAGGTGATGTGACTCTATCTCCTAATGCCAGTTGTTTAGTAATGACTACTGAGATTCTAAGGGGTATGCTTTATAGAGGGTCAGAGATTTTGAAGGAAGTTGCTTGGGTAGTTTTTGATGAAATTCATTATATGAAAGACCGTGAAAGGGGTGTAGTGTGGGAGGAGAGTATTATATTTTTACCACCGGAAATTAAGATGGTTTTTCTTTCTGCAACTATGTCCAATGCTACTGAATTTGCGGAATGGATTTGTCATTTGCATAAGCAGCCTTGTCATGTCGTTTACACGGACTTCCGTCCTACTCCTTTGCAGCATTATGTGTTTCCTGTGGGCGGAAGCGGTTTGTATCTTGTGGTTGATGAAAATGAGCGGTTCAGGGAGGACAATTTTTTGAAGCTTCAGGATAGCTTCTCGAAGCAGAAAGTTGGTGAAGGAAACAAGAGCTCTAATGGTAGAGCTAGTGGGAGAATTGCAAAAGCTGGAAATGCTGCTGGAGGTTCGGACATATACAAAATTGTGAAGGTTTGTGTTCTTTCTTGCTGGTATCCAGTGGATGTTATCAGTAAACTTCAATGGCAAGGAAATCTTCATTTTTGCATCCTAAGGTTGAAGGAATATTTCCTAATGGTTTTAAGCGTATATGTCTCTTCATATTTATATAATTGTGATTTTATTTCCAATTTTTTATTTGAACTTAAAATCAATGGTTAATGTTCTGTTGCTATTTCTTACTGAGCAGCTTTGTTATTACTCATTAGCATTAGTATGTCCTACTTGTTCGTTCATGTATTCTTGTAGAGTTTCTATTTTGGTGTTCTGAATATTTTTGTTCCGTTTACTTGTATGTTTTCTAATGAAAAGTTTGATTTCCCTTCATTCCCTTTTTTTTTTTTTTCGAATTTTAGATGATTATGGAGCGGAAATTTCAACCAGTTATAGTTTTCAGCTTCAGTAGGAGAGAGTGCGAACAGCATGCCATGTCTATGTCAAAGCTTGATTTTAATACCCAAGAGGAAAAGGAAATTGTGGATCAGGTTTTCAATAATGCAATACTCTGTTTGAATGAGGAAGATAGAAGCTTGCCTGCTATTGAGTTAATGCTGCCACTACTTCAACGAGGCGTTGCTGTTCATCATTCTGGCCTGCTTCCTGTTATCAAGGAACTAGTAGAGCTTCTTTTCCAGGAAGGCCTTGTAAAGGCCTTGTTTGCTACAGAGACAGTAAGTTTGTCCGGTTGGGGGCTCAAGTGGGTTATCATTTTTTTTCAAAGGGTAACCGTTTGAATGATTTTTTTTCCTTGGCCCCTCTCTGTCTCTCTCTCTCTCTGTGTCTGTCTGTCTATCTATCTCTATCTCTTAACTTCAAATCTTTTCCTTGTGGCAGTTTGCTATGGGTCTGAACATGCCTGCAAAAACTGTTGTTTTCACAGCTGTCAAAAAATGGGATGGAGATAGCCATCGGTACATTGGGTCTGGAGAGTATATTCAGGTCAGGAAAGATTTTGTTGTAATTATCAATTTGTAATACGTAGGCAAACACAAGCAAAGGTATGTGTGTTTTTTTTAATGTGGTTAATCAATGTAAACTTTTGGAACTATGTGATTTTGGTAGATGAGTGGACGGGCTGGACGCCGTGGCAAAGATGATCGTGGTATTTGTATCATAATGATTGATGAGAAGGTAATTATATTTATGTGTACTTGTATATACATACTTATTTGTAATCAAATTTTCATTTTGATATATTCAAATTTGCTCACTTTCTGTATCTTCCTGTATTTACCTTCTGTGTTAAAACAGAAGTCCTATTACTTTGTCCACAGCATATTACATTTCCTTCTAAAATATCTAATGAATGCTAGAACTTTCTTCTATTTCAAGAACTCTGTTGCATTTTTTCTTTAGATGGAGATGAATACTCTTAGGGACATGGTTTTGGGTAAACCAGCTCCCCTGGTCAGTACATTCCGGCTGAGCTACTATTCAATATTAAACTTAATGAGCCGTGCTGAAGGGCAGATCACTGCTGAGTATGTGATACGAAATTCATTCCACCAATTTCAGTATGAGAAGGTTTTTGCCAAGACCTGTCTTTGAGTTTCATTTTGTATATGGCGCCTGTATTTAGGAATCATTCATATATTGGTCCATAGGCTTTGCCTGATATAGGTTTAAAGGTTACAAAACTAGAAGAGGAAGCTACTATGCTTGATGCATCAGGCGAGGTACTTTTGTTTCTCCAATATATTTCTTATCTTTGCTTTTGTTATTTATATGATTTATTAACTTATTTACAATTTTTGGTTTGTATAGACAGATGTTGCTGCTTATCATAAACTAAAACTTGAAATGGTCCAGCTTGAGAAAAAGATGATGAGTGAAATTACGAGGCCAGAAAGAGTTTTGTACTACCTTTGCACTGGTCGACTGGTATGCACTAGGAAGGCAATTTTGTCAAACTTCTAAACATTTTGCTGTCTATCTTGAAAGAAACAATCTTCAAGGAGAAATTATGAAAAAAGTTCTAATCCTGCCACAAGGGAAAACTTTACATTGAATGTTCTTCACGTGGAATGATGTGCTTAGCTAGTGGCTTAATGATGTTTATGAGGCTTTGGTTTGTTGCTATCGATTATTGCCTACAATTAAGGATGGCAATGGGCCAGGCCTTGTCAAGTCTTTTAAAATAATATTTTTAAAATTAAAAATGTAGAACAATTTATTTTTTTTAATTGCATCTGGGCTTGGGTTGCCCCGGCCCAAGACTACCCAAGGCCTAATTCATCTAAGTAAAAAAATGTTGTTTTGCTTAGAATAATTGAGTTTTGAGTCAGTTTGAGCCTGGGCCTGAACCATGGGCTAACCTATTGAAAACAACTAAATTTAGGCTTATGGGTCAGCAATTGCCATCCCTACCTGCAATGGTTGCGATGATCTGCAACTGTAGTGTTACCTGCAGTCCACAATTTAAAATCTTGCTGCCGACTCTTATAGATTGCTTAATCTTAATTTATTTTTTAGTATGGAAAGGAGTTGTGGTGTTTGCAGATATGGAACTGTTGTACATGACGTGTGAGTTTGTTATCCTTTCGTTCACATTTAAATATTTCTCTGTTGAAGATCAAGGTAAGAGAAGGAGGCACTGATTGGGGCTGGGGTGTTGTAGTAAATGTTTTAAAAAAGCCTTCAGCTGGGTCTGGCATGTTACCATCACGTGGAGCTGGTTATATAGTTGATACTTTGCTTCATTGCTCTCCTGGACCCACTGAGAGTGGTTCAAGGCCAAGACCATGTCCACCTCGGCCAGGAGAAAAGGGTGAAATGCATGTAGTAAGTTAATGCATATAATCATTTTTGTTACCTTTTTCAGTCTCATAACTCACTTTGATGAACAACTTAGTTTTCCTACTTAGTAACTTTGGTTCTCTTGTGATTGTTAAATCTGTTTTCTCAGGTCCCTGTTCAGTTGCCTCTGATTTCTGCTGTGAGTAAAATCAGAATATCTGTTCCACCTGATCTCCGGCCGTTGGAAGCCAGACAAAGTATCTTATTAGCTGTACAGGAGTTGCAAAATCGGTTTCCTGAAGGATTACCAAAGCTTAATCCTGTTAAGGTAATTGTTTCAGTAATAGTCTTAGAAGTAATATCATTATATACTGATTTTATCTTATTCCCTTTAACTTTGTTTGACCAATTTACACCTTTCTATGTTATTTTCATGACATATTTAACTGTTGGATTTAAGGTCTGAATGTGTGGTTTCAAGAACATTATGTACTCTAGCACAGTGTTTGGACTCTCAAAATCTTTGAGCAAGAGTTACACTTCTGCTTCTGGTTCTGTTGAACATTATGTACTATAGCATAGAGTTTGCTCAAAATTTTTGAGCAAGAGTCAACACTTCTGCTTCTGGTTCTGTCGGTGAAGCGGTTCTGCTGTTAGAATACAGATTGTACAATCTATATATATTTATTGTTTATATTTATAGAGAGATAGGTACTTGGAGAAGGAGAAATATTGTTTATGTTGCTTGTTTGTGATCTTTTATTACCTGAGTTGTTTCATGCAGTGTTAATTTGGGTTTTGGACAGTATTACAAAGGTAATAACATTAGGTAGAGACATTTGAGTTCTTTTCTACAATCAAATTGTACCCCAAGGTTGCTTACGTATCTGTATTTACTAATCTCTAGATCTATAAAATACTTTCATGATTCTGGCTACGTCACAATTTACTTTCATGTTGCATCTTGAGAACATTGTTTGTCTTGAATGGTTTTTACAGTAGCCCATTGTTGGTTATTTAGATATTTACGTCAATTTGCAGGATATGAAAATTGAGGATCCTGAAATCATTGATTTAGTGAGTCAAATTGAGGATTTAGAAAGGAAGTTACATTCTCATCCACTGCATAAGGTGAAATTTCAAACTCCTTTGTTGTAGTTCCTATAAAATGAAAGCAGTAATGTTGAAATCTTAATAGCAACTTCGTAATTTCACTTATTTGGTTGAGGACATGCAGTCTCAAGATGTGAATCAGATTAAATGTTTTCAAAGAAAGGCGGAGGTGAATCATGAAATTCAACAACTCAAGTCAAAAATGCGTGATTCCCAGGTATGTCTTAAGCAGTTGGGAGTTGTGAATATAGCTGGACCACATTATTGAAGTCGTACAGTTTTAAATAGGTTGAACTGTCATTTTCTCCATATCTTAGTGGAGATTTACTTTCTTCCTAAACCATGAAGTGCTTCTGATTCTTCACCTGCCCATCCCAAAACATGGAAAGAAATCCACCTATCTTCATGTAACTTGAATGCTGGCATGGTCAGCAACCTGGAATCTTGCATATCACCTGTCGCTTACTATCTCTTGTGTGACTTATCTTGCCCATTTCACTCCAGTCCTCTCCTAACACCCTTAGCTGGTGTTGAAAGCGCACATTTTTTTAGCATTATAATTTTGAGCAATATGTTTTCTGCAACAACAGTAAACATTATTAACAATGTAAACATATAAATACCAGATGCTTCTTTTATCTCATAACTTCTGATAGTCTGTCTCACATGCCATATGTTTTCATTTCATTCTTGATTGTTCTTGCAGATTCAAAAGTTCCGTGATGAACTAAAGAATCGGTCACGGGTCTTGAAGAGGCTTGGTCATATAGATGCCGATGGCATGGTCCAGCTTAAGGGCAGGGCAGCCTGCTTGATTGACACTGGAGATGAACTACTTGTTACAGAACTGATGTTTAATGGTGAATTGATAGCCAATATATCCATCTTGCTTTTGTGACGAATTTTATTTCACATCAGGCTGGGTTTGTCTGGTCAGGTTGCTGGTGGGGAGTGATGCATGAGATCAAGACTGACTGATCTTGTCAGTGTCGCTCATAGAGAGCATTCTCACCTCAAGCTTTTGATCCAGCATTGGCATATTATATGTTACTTATAATTATTTTCAACTTAGAAAAGTTAATCCAAAGGAAGTTGCATAAAAGGATCTTGAAGTTGAAATATGTTCTTTTCTAATTAAATGAATCTGTTTTCTAAAATAAAAAGTGACACCTGAGTTTAGCTTCGATACATTATATTGTACAAGGTGTGCAATTTCTGGTAGCTTAAAGTTTAGACCCTAGGGTAAGCGACTTAACTAGTGTTAAGCTGGACTGGATTTTAGAGTAGTTGCCAGCCTGGTTAGTACCTCACCTAATCTTAATACTGATTTACCTGTCTGTACTTATCTATTGTTATCAGGTACGTTCAATGATCTTGATCATCACCAAGTTGCATCTCTTGCAAGCTGTTTTATTCCTGTTGACAAATCAAATGAACAAATACATTTGAGAACAGAGCTTGCAAAGCCGTTACTACAACTCCAAGAAACTGCAAGGAAAATAGCAGAGGTCCTTTTATTTTTATCTTCATTTCGATGTTGATCTTGCAATTAACTTCATGAATAATTGGGGTGTGTGTTCTTGATTACAGATACAACATGAATGCAAATTAGACATAAAAGTAGATGAGTATGTGGAATCAACTGTGAGGCCATACTTGATGGATGTGATTTACTGCTGGTCAAAGGTGCTGATACTTTGAAGAGTCAGGGGACTGTGGATGTTGCAATTGGAGTTTATTGATTCCTTCTATTTTATTAGTCTAGTTTTGAAGAATTTTTTTTTTCTCTCTCTCTCAGGGTGCTAGTTTTGCAGAAGTTATCCAAATGACTGATATCTTTGAGGGTAGTATCATTAGAAGTGCTAGAAGGCTAGATGAATTTTTAAATCAGGTGAGTTCTAGCTTTCCTCTATTATATTTCTCAAGGTGTAAGGGTTTATAAAGTCTATTGCTTCCTGTTCGTTTTGTTCAGATTCTAGAGTCAATGTCTATGCATCTTTATATCTAATTCTGTGTGTAGTTATAGTTATACCAACCGCTTAATCTCTCTGTCAAATAACTCTTTATTTTCAAAAGATGCGACCACATAATTCTTTAGATTTATGTTGAACGAGTAAAAGATCAGCGTTCTTTTGTTATAGCTCTCTGTGTTTGATTTTGCTGTGCAACTAAAAATGTTTTGGGGGTTGGAGGAGTGCTCACGTATCTTATCCTGTAATATGCTTACAGTTGCGAGGTGCTGCTCAAGCTGTCGGAGAAGTAAAGCTGGAGGACAAGTTTGCAGCAGCCTGCGAAAGCCTCCGGCGGGGAATTATGTTTGCCAACTCTCTTTATCTGTAAGTTGCGATTTTGTTTTTCGTGCTTCTTAGCAGAAAGAGAGGATAACAATCTTGTTTTAGTTGTAATTTTTCTTTGTAATCATATAATTGCAAAATGGATTTATATGGAGAATTGAGGACAAGCTCTCAGTGCACTGCGACTTTGGCTTGTTACTTTTCCTTTTCAAATGATATTGCACTTATTTTGTTCTGTTCCAAAGCTCCTGTTTCTTACCTTACCATGACAATCAAATTTCTCCATTATTTATTAATTTCAATTTTAACTAAAACCTTGAGAGTATATTCCTACTTAATGTACTTTCTCTTATTTATAATATTGATGGTCAGATTTTTAACTCTTAGGTCTCTTTTGGTGACCCTCCAAATGTATGTTTACACTTAATGCTTAGTTTCCCTTATTTATAATATTGAATTAAAAAAAAAGGAATAAGAGTAAAATTCTTGATTACAATGCGTTTGATGTGTAATTATTAAGAATACTGGTTATATTGATATCAAATATTATAAATGATAATGAGAAAATTTTTATTATTCTTAATTAAAATTATTTTTCAATAAGTTATTAATTTGTAAAGAACTGTAAATTATTTTAATAATTAGAATAAAATTACAATAAAACTTGTTTTTCTTAATACAATATCAACGAAATAATTATTAAAAATAAATTATAATGATAGTAATATGTGATGTTTTAACAATAATATTATGATAAGAATTAACAATGTTTTGATAGCATTTTTAAAATGTTAGAATAATTTTCTTTATTTATTATTTTTTATATTTAATTTTTAGGTTATACCTACACCTCTATTAAGGAAAAAAAATATAGGATTTGTTTAAAGGGTTAATTGAAAAAAGAGAGAATCAAACTTTGTTTAATTTTATAATTCTGGCGGAACTTTGAGAATCAAGAATAAAATATTCAAAATTTTAATTTTTTCACAAACATAAAGGATTTGTTTTAAGGATTAATTATAAAAAAGTCAAAATTTGTAATTCTAGTGTGAATTTTAAAAAGTGACAATAAGTGTTCCAGCTTAAAAATAACTTAATTATTTGTTAACTTTGCTGACATAACATTTCTTGCCATCATTTAGCTTCAAAAGAGTGGGAATCACTTTCACTTGAACCTCTCTTTGCACAAATTCTACCTCTTCCATTCGTCTTTCTACTACTACACTATAACTACCCCCATTGTCGCACTGCTTCATTATTGCATCGCTGCACGCTATTGCACCAACAACATCTAGTTAAAGTACTTATCTGTCTTTGTTCATCGAAGTCGAGGAGTGATACGAAAATGGGTGGAAATATAGTAATATTATTGATAATAGCTATAGCCTCGTAGGAAATTCCTCAAGGACTATGCCCAGCCAACAATGGCCCCTCAAGCTTCACAGCCGAGAAAGTTCAATAGCCGAAAAGATACCCTATTCTACTACCCCCTCCCATATATAGTATCTCATCACTCTCTCTCCTCTAACTAACTTCTCTAACCGTTTGGTGACTCACTCCTCCCTACCTTAGTGAATCTCCTAGCATATGTCAATATGGGTTTAGGACCCATATTGCTATCAGTATTGCTATCAAGGAGAAAGGTGAGTTACTTTAGTGTTAATTCCTCCAAAAATTAGCATATGCATTATGTACGGTGTGCACACAATATTCTTCAACAAGTACTCAAATTTCTATTATTTAGTCTCATACTCTGTCTTCAGTATGAGCAAACTTGAAAATCATTCGCATGTTTAGAAGAAAACAAGTTTAGGGGCTAGAGCAAATTATTGGGGTGTTAACCAAAGAACTGCCTAGCATGTTTACATGATAATAAGCACCATTTCGACTGTTCCGAGGTGAGAGAAAAGCATATAAAATTTTCAGAATAATGACAAGAAGGTAAATGAGAGACTCATTAGATGGATTAACTAAAAGAAATGGTGGTGTATTTATATCTGTATGCTCCTTCAGGTGGTGCATATTTGATAACACAAAGTCTCATGAATGCCAAGACCTTAAGAAGCAATGAATTCTTCAAAAACTGCAAAAAAGTGATATTGTAAAAAAGATTATGTTCTTTTGAGTATAGGAGGTGGGCATCGATGCTTTACCGTCAACTGCTTTTCACCATAGGTTGCTTGAATGGCTCTTTCTATTGTTGCATAGGTTTTGGCATGTTAAAGATGGGTTGAGTTATTGAATTTTTGTTTAGGTAAAAGTTCTTATATTATAAGTAATCTCCCAAGCAGGCTTGACTTTGGGCAAGGGCAAGCAGGACACCTGTCAAGGCCCAGCCTCACGAAAAATAAAAAGGGCAATAAAAAAAGTCTCATTTTATTTCATTTTGTTCATTAAGAGCAACAAAATAGTCCCTATTTTATCTGTTTTGTTCTTTATAAGAGTTCACTCTTGATTGTCATTAAAAAAAAGAGAGGGTAAAATAGAAGTCCTTTTTACTTTGCCTAAGACCTATAAAACGTCAAGGTCGGCCCTGCTCCCAAGACCAAAAGATGTCTCTGTAGTTTTATGATCTTCAATTTGGTTTTTTGTTTATGAGAAAGGAGCCAATACTTACCATTCATGAGAATTTGCTAATGGAGGTAAATTAAGTACCTTATTATGCTAGTTCTTTCCTTTATTCCAAGGGAACCAATTAGATGTTTATGATTTATGCATTAAATGACCATAATAACCTATGTATTAATATCAAAGTATCCAACTGACTTGAATATA
>JANIHZ010000005.1:49644699-49655449 GCA_027478365.1 Erythroxylum rufum
AGCGAATGCAATGAAATCTATCAGTCTGACCCAATATTACCATAATACCCTTTGCTACCAGTAACGGGATGTTACAAAATCAATAGAAAAAACCTTGGTCTACGTCAATAGAAACCTTCGAAAATGTATGCCAATCAACAAAATAAGAATAAATCAATTTATATTTCAAAATTTTACCATTAGAATTAGTTCTTATATTTCTTTAATCATAATTAACTAGAGAGAAATTTGATCTAATTATCCCTAACTACTAGGGAACCTAAGTCAAGCTCTTGAAGATTTAATTTAATATTAGCTTTAAGATTTAGAAAGATCGATGAAGCAGAACTAGACAATCAAACTTTTTGCAATTCAGTATTGTTCTTCCTAAGATCTAAAAATCCTAGACCTAATAATCTATTAAATAATAGTTGTTTCATTGATTAGAGGAATTAAATAATTTTGTATTTAATAACTAATTTATTAATAGATTGAACTATATAATAAACTAGTTAATCAGTACAATCATGAACAATTTATATTTAAAAAAAATCAACACAAGATTACATTAAAAAAAAGAATTGATACTCAAATATTAACCTGATAATAAAAATAAATCGTCTTGCAATTAATACATCCTAAGGATTCGGTTTCCTTTAACTAAGTGTAAAAGACTAGTAATATAGAAAAGAAAGAAGAAGGGAGAAAAGAAAGAGAGGAAGATAGGTGGTTGCCTCCCTCAAACTTAACAAAATTCATTGGAAAAATTGACTTAAAACTAATGTTTTGAAAGTCGAACCGGAAGTAACCCGATAAGATAAGAGGTTTAAAACTAATTTTTTAAAAGTCAAACTGGAAGTAAATCGATAAGACAAGAGGTTTAAGGTTTAAAAAATAACTGATTAATTAATAAATTAGTCGATTTTTAACAACAAAAATTATTGAACTAATTCGAACCGGAAAGTTAAAAACTAAATTAAAAAGTTGGATGGCTCAAGGTTTTTTTACGGTTAAACCAGTTAGATTATTTAATCATTGTCCAAAACTATGATTTTAAGCTTTTTATGAAAGGTTTAGGTCATTTTTCTGAGTGGGCATAGCCGAAGACAACCTATGGATCTTTTTGCTCCTTCATATAAGCTGAGATATGTCCATATTGCAGACCATGTCCAAACTTGATATAGTTAGAATCTCTCAAAATTGAGGACATCAAAGTTCTAGATTCCTTTCTTATCTTGCTATTATATGTTTAATCATCTTAACCAGAGCTAAATTGAGAGAGTTATGACCAATGTAAAGAGTATTGTCGAACATATCCGGCATTTGCTAATCTTAAATAAAAAATAATTATAATGAGAATATTTATCCATAAAATAGGTGTAAAGAACCAGATATTAGAAAGGAGGGATGATTATAATATGGATACGGATTTTGATTTAGGATTTATGGATAGAAATTTGCAACTTTCACAAGTGTCAAATGAATCTCATATTAAAAATAAAAGAGGAGGCGAAGAGATATATAAGCCTATATGATATAATTACTAATCAACTGCTAGATATCGATTTATAGACTTGTGATTCTGTAAGTCGGCAATAAGGTTGTTGTTAGATCAATGTGAACTTAATTTGTCATATGTAGCACTTGTAATCAAATAAAATAATTTACATCAAGTTTCTTTTCATAGTTGTATCATAGTTGTATTGAGAAAGTTTAATGGGAACTATTTCCCTTTTTTTTTTTTTTTGGTTACCCACGAGGTATCTTAAGAGGATCCAAATTATGAGAAGACACATTTAAGTCATTCACACTCAAACTAATCCCCGCTCGAATCGAGTAGGTCTTTTGCGGGAGGCAAAGCTCTAACCTCAAGTTTTAAATAGCTGCATACATAGGGGCGAGTTTAAACCCGCGACCTCACTTAAACTAAGAAAGCCCCTTACTAACTCACTTGCGCCCTTGGGCTAATGGGATTTATTTCTTAAATATAAGGAAATTGAACTAAGGAGGTAAAACTCATACAAAATGGTCCCACTCCCACCTTTATTTGGAGTTTCTTATTTTACCTCTCAATAATTGTATTGAGTTTGGATGTCCAAAGTAGATAATAATTATGGAATATGTGAATTCAAAATCTTTTATTTTCAAAAGATTTATTATAATTTCTAATAAATTTACTAGATGGTCATTTTTTTAGACTCTTTGTGTGTTTAATAAACGAATAAATATTTACCATTAGATGTACTATTATTATTTATAATGACAAAAGATATAGTGCTTGTTATCAAACTTAAATTACCTAAATTCAAAGACCTAGCTACTTTTAAATGTTAAAAGAGCTACTATGCCACTTACCTAATTGAGATGCTTCGTATACATTTTCCTTTTAATTTATTTTAAAATTTTTAAAATTAAATATGACTTCACGTTAGCATGGATAAACATTCCCAGTCATCCTCTATGCATATTTAATAATAAGTCAATGAATAGTTTGTAAACATTTTTATTTTCCCTAAATCTGGTAATGATGTAAGAGTTTACTTCAATTCTAAGTGTAAATCCTTTATCACATAATTATAACACTAAATAAGTTGTTTATGAGTTCTAAACATGAGAGAAATTTTGCTCTCACATCTCTCTTTCCTTAACCGGTTCCATCTAGTTAAACAAGCTATTTGAGTTTCCCCTACTACCTTCTTTAAATTTTCCCATCCTTGTCTCTTCTCTAGTTTCTTCCCTTATCAAGCATGTATTCTATCACGTTATCTCTAAGAAAGGCTTCTGGTGCTTCTTCCTCTAACACCTCTTAAGAGTTCTTGGTTGATTCCTTGACTATTACTGACCCTCCTCCTTCTACTCATGTCCTCCAACCCGAACTAGACCACTTTCCAACTAATTCTAGTCTACTAACATCTCAGAAGCAGGCCAAGCTCCCTAGTCTTGTAGCTCCTACAGTTTTAGCAGCTCGTACTGCTTCTCTACTTCTTGTAGACCTTGCGTGCTCAACTCCTGCTCCTCTCTCTCGTCTCTCCTTCACCTCCTTCTAGTCCAGCTCTTTCCAAGTTCTAGTGTCATATTGTGGGGGACTACTCACCTAAAACTAAGTTGCATTTCATACCTCAGGAGACTCTCTATAAGTTTATCCTTTCATCGAGATAGTTCAAGCTAAAACTACTCGCTGTACAAACACCTTAATTGGCTACTGCCGGAACAAAAGTAAAGAAGCAAGCTTTATGAGCATAGCTCCAAAGACAATCAATCGTGTAAACTTTGTTCCTCAATTAGATTTATTTTAACCACATTTTAATGTGTTATTTAAATCTTGTAATATGCTATTACTTTAAACAAAAGTGAATATTAACATTGTTCGAATTTATTAAAACTAACTCATTAACATTTAATAACAATAAAATTCAATATGCTCCAACGGGGTATTTTACGCTGATAAGGCTTTAAGACCCCTGGATGTTGAGTGATGGGGAACTATTTTTGGCCCCTAAGGCTAAGAGAATTAATACTAATATTTTTACCTTTTCAAAGAAAAAATAAAATTTAATGGGCAATGAACAAACAATTCCAATTACTGAGGTGGAGAATAAGTTATTGGCATTTATTTATCCCAAGTATAGAATTTTTAGCACGTTCATCGGAAATTCACTAGTAATCAAAATTTTACAACACACCCTGTTCTCTAGTACCAACCTGAAGAAAAGAAACAGAGCAATAGAAAAGGCCTTAAATGCCAAAATATGTGACCGACTTTGAATATGGTCGTTGCGAGTTTCAATTACCTATGCAGTTGCGCTGGCCAAGTCTTTGGCTGCTACAATGCTCTGTGGCTGCAGACAAAACAAGGCGGAGTTACCTTTGAATGCTAAAAAATGAGGACCGTGATAAGCTCTATTTCCAATTAATTTTGTTTATGTTTGCAAAGCAACTAATTAAAATCACATCAACCTTATAGGTCCAAAGTCAGAATTTACAAATCAGGTTAAATCAGCTTCTTACTGCTGCCAACTCGTGCTCATGCTTTGGAATGAAAGCTGTGTCAACCTTGCCATTTTTGAAGTCCTATGAACATGGATAAAATTACTCGGGTTCAGCAAAGCAACATACACGAGCTCTAAGTGGGACTCGCAAGTGATGTAAAAATGGGACTCGCAAGTGATGTAATAGCTCTTCTTACCTCAACTTCAAGGATAAGTTTATGGTAGTCTATTGTCGTTGGAACTCCTGGAGGAAATAAGTGCATTGATTAATCAACAGTTACAAATGAAATAAAGATTTTAAGGAATATGAGCTTTGATAGGACACAAGAGGCCACTCAAGTTTACTGCAATCAACAAGGCCATGCTCACTTAACTAGTAATGCCAGCCGACAAAAAAATCTGAACATGTTTAAATGGAGATTTGTATCTAAGGAATCCGCCTTCCTCCTTACAACAGGTAATATTAACTGTATGAACACTAAAAGACTATACCAGGGCTTCCAAACTGATCTACCCTAAGCCATTTAAGCTTTAATTTTAGAGTGAATGCGTTGCTACCGTGCCAATGAGTTTTCAAATCACTGAAAAAAAGGCCCACCAGGCATGAATATAGGAGTTAAACCTTGAATAAGTACCTATAATAACAGTGTCATCCAGAGCCCTTTTCATGCGCTCAATTGCCTTCTCTCTTGTTGGAGCCCAAACAATTAGCTGCAGCAAATAGTTATGTTTGTTTAGGAATCAGAAGCAAGCTGAAGCTAATTTGCAATGCAAGCAACACAGGTCAATATAGCATAAGACACCAATCTGTGAATTAAAAAAAATCAGGAAAAGAATGACTAAAGAAAAATTCTCTATTATTTACACTCAACTTTATCTTCCAACTTCTGCATTGCATAACAACCAAAATGTGAAAGATACACACAATGAAGCAAATGAAAACAGTAAAAATCAAGAAAGTATTTCTGCCGGTTCAAGACAGAATTTCCTATAATTATCCTACACAAGACCTAGTTTTGTATTCACATCAGGCTCACTGTCAAGAGATGAAAAAACTACAAGAAGAAAATGCAAAAACAAACAATAGAAAGTCAACTCAGGCAAGTAACACATGTTAACTTAAACAACATGAGAATGTATATAAAACCCAATAACTCCATTAACATTTTATAACGAATGAAATTCAAAAAGCTTAGCAGAATAAAATGGTTACTTAACGAACCTTCCCAAGCAAGGAGTCATAGCTTGGAGGAACCACATAATCAGTATAAACATGGCTATCCATCCTAACAAACGGGCCTCCAGATGGCAAGTATGATGTTATTCTCCCTGTCATTGGAAAGGAAAATAGTACTGGGGAATTAATAGACAATATTACAACACAACATTACTTCTGCATTTCTTTGACCTTAAAAATGCATCTGTAGAAAAGGACAGTGCATCTGCATAAGAAGACCAATACAATGGGGATAGGAATTCAATAGAATATAGCAGAAAAAAGCAAAAACATTAGACAAAAGGTAGTCTGCAGTCAAGCCTTCAACTAGGCAAAACTAAAAAATAGAATTCATCACCAGGCTTTAACACTTCTTATGTAACAAAGACTTCAGTGAACAGTAACAAGACGGAATGGCAGGCACAGCAAGTGAAAACATATGCAATCCATTCTTCTGTTATCGAGATGTGATTTAAGGGATCTTATATAGGAAAATTGACATATCAGCATTCTGAAGATTGCAAGAAAATGAATTGTCCATGATTTCAAATAAAGTCTGACAAAATTTATACCTGGCCCTGGTCTGAATCCCTTAAAAGCATCTTCTGCATTGATACGGCATTCAATTGAATGACCTCTGAGCACAATGTCTTCCTGCAAATCAAAACCATTAACAATTCCAGTGCAATTAAGGCATAAAATCAAAGTATCTTTCTTCAACTACCTGTTTGTATCGAAGCTTTTCTCCCATGGCTACACGAATTTGTTCCTCAATCAAATCAACGGATGAAATCATTTCTGTTACAGGATGTTCAACCTGCAATTTTTCTCATATTCTCGTTTGTGTTACCATTACCCTGATGATCTCCAAATATGTGATTAAATGTAAGAATACACATCTTTGTTCACTAAGGCTGACCTGGATTCGAGTGTTCATTTCCATGAAGTAGAAGGAACCCCGTTCATCCAGAAGGAACTCAACAGTACCAACACCAATATACCCTATCGATGCTGCTGCTGCCACGGCTGCATCACCCATGGCTTTGCGCAACTCGGGTGTCAATGCAGGAGATGGTGCTTCTTCTAGCAGTTTCTGGTTACGTCTCTGTACAATCAATATGGAAGTTCTTGTATCAATGTCCTAGCTTCAAAAGGTGAAAAAGAGTGCAATTTCTTCACAGTCTAGTCGTGAGTTAAACTTATGAAAGTGAATCGCCGTTCTCAGTACCTGAATACTGCAGTCACGCTCACCAAAGTGAACAACGTTACCATATTTATCTGCAAGAACCTGTAAAATCACATGATAGTTCCTTAGTAATTAAAGCAGTAAGACCACCAAATCTTATTATTTATATACTCTCATTTCACAATGGAAAAAATGAAACAAGTAATCAGAACATTTATGGATAAGTAGTAGTAGCATATAAGAACTCAGCCCAGTAATATTTATCTCAAAGCAAGTTTGTGGGCAATCTCGAACTGCACTACATTAGTTAAAGATATTTAGTGTATGGTCTAATTAACACAACAATTACTCCACAAACACACACATATATATCACAAAAATAGAATATACCATTAATTATTTCATGCAATAAGCTGAATTAAATTGCAACCAAGGAGTTAGGTTGTAGCCTTAACCCTTCGTAACAATATTTTTGAATTTATTTTATTCCCACATGTCAACCCTTGAATATTATCTACACATAATGATTACCTGGAACTCAATATGCCTTGGGTTTTGAATGTACTTCTCCAGGTATACTCCATCGTTTCCAAATGCGGCAGCAGCCTCACTTTTAGCTTGCTGAAAATTAATCATATTTGCAAAAGATAGCACATAATATGTTAATACTGACGTATTTCTCAATATGAGCACCATGTGAAGCAACAAACAGCTCATTCTTAATACCTGTAGCAACTTTACAAACTCATGAGGTTCTTTAGCAAGACGCATTCCACGTCCTCCACCACCAGCAGTTGCCTAAAAGGCAAAAGACTGTTGTCAAATAAGCAGTAAAAACTAAAAACTCTTTAATTTTATTTTTCATTTAGCTGAGATTAGTAGGAAATGAGAAAGGATACCACAAGTACTCAAATTCAAACTTGCTATGGGAATTTAAAGCATTACAATCTAATTATTAAGAGCATAACTCTCACCTTGATCATCACAGGAAAACCAATCTCATTGGCAAGCTTTACTGCTTCTTCTGTATTCTGTTATAACATTAAGTATCCAAATAAAATGAAATTAGATCCCACGATCATGGTCCAAGCAAAGTTATGCCAAAAACAATAAGCACTGAAAGGAAAAAAATTAGATCATATTTATAGCACATTCAACCATGTAATTTAACTTGATCTCACTTTATTTGAAATTGAAGTACTCGATAACAAGCAACAGACCTGTAATAATCCATCACTTCCTGGCACAGTTGGAACACCAGCATTCTTCATTGTTTCCCTTGCAGTTGACTTGTCACCCATCACTCGGATACTGTCAGGCTGCCAAAATGAAACAACACATTCATGTCTTCACCAATTGTTTAATTCCAGGAAATAACCACAAGCATGAATTTCCAGAATTAAATGTTCTGAAAGGCATTTTGACTACTACTCTTTATGCAACAAAACCAGCTAAAAATCATTCCCATTCACAACAACTTGTAGAGATTTCTTCTTCCAACAACATATAGAAAAAGAAGAGTCAAAAGAATCAAAAGAAAAATCATCATAATAGTATGCCAAATACCATAAGGAATTAATCTAGGAACTTAAAGACAGAGCTTAGCAACATCTTTTTTCTACAGCTTAATAGGTCGTAATGCTGTGCAAGGAATTTCACCCTTATCATGATATAAGATATCCTGAAAAATTAACTTTATATTATTATGTAGGCAATAATTCGAGAATTTCCATGTCTAAATACAAGAAAGAGCAGTTTCTAGATGTAAACATAATCACACTCTACAAAACCATAGAGATTTACTGGAAAACAATATTTATAGATCCCCTAATATTTCCTAGATTTGATACAATCTTTTGAAATTTAATGTTCTTCAGATAGCAAAAGTGGGGATCTTTCATTCCTTTTACTGTATTGATAAAATATATTGACGAAAAGAAGTATGGTTAAGAAACAAACAGGATTTAGATTCCAACACGAGTTATGTGTTAAATAAACACAAAGGTACTACAAATTTTATTATATAAGAGTTTTACGTATTTTGACTTACATTAGGGCCAATAAAATTTATTCCATGCTCTCTGCACATTTCAACAAATACAGCATTCTCAGCAAGAAAGCCGTATCCAGGGTGCAGCATGGTGCATCCACGACTGATAGCAGCTGACAAGACATTTGGGATCAATAAGTACCTGTTGAAAAACAGTTCCATATAAGCAGTGTGCTTTTATACCATCTTCTAGTTTCTATTTGGGACATTTGCCAACCAAGTAAAGGAAACTAAAACCACTTACGACTGACTGCTTGGTGCTTCACCTATGCAAACTGATTCATCAGCCAATTTCACATGGAGTGCATCCTTATCTATGGTTGAATAGACAGCAACACAGGGTATTCCCAATTCATGGGCAGTTCGTATGACTCGAACAGCAATTTCTCCTCTATTTGCAATGAGTATCTTATCAGAACGACATGTAGCCCCCAGAGCTCCTGCACTCTTATTAGACTTAAAAGTAGCTTGGGCAGCCTGAGCTCTTTGTCTAGGAAAGTTAATTTTGTTTCCCACAATAAAGCTACATTGGGTACTCCTGATTCCTCCAGTTTTTACAAATAAGCCCTAGAATTTAATAAACCATTTCAATGTTGCCAACTGAAGCAAAAAGAAATATTTAGAGCACCATGGGACTTTGGAAAATCAAATATGATCAAAACATATCTTTTGTTAGAAAAATGACAATGAATAACTTTGCAGGAAATGAAAAAACTGATAGCGAAGTACAACTATTCATTAATTTACATGAACTGCGCAATGCTGAACCAAATAGGATGCCGAGGTATCAAGATATGTTAAAGTGCAAGACAGCATATGACAATGATTAAAATAAAAACTCTTCGATCAACCATAGATACTGAAAACTTCCGTTGCACTGCTTTTCAGCCATGTTTTACTTTCTTATTATTCCTCCTCAAAACTCACTTCTTTGATTAGCTAATGGCCTTCTATTGACAAGAAAAGTCTCCGAAGTTGAAAAGTTGATAAAGAAAGAGCATCATTAGGATAATAGATAAACAACACGTTTGGACAAATGATAAGTAAGCGCCTTCAGAAGATCGAAAAGTCAGTCAAAAAATTTACTGCTGAACATTACTAAGTTTCACTCGAAGTTGAAGATATCAGTTCAACAATCGAAAACCGAGTAAGTCACTCTTTCAGTTGCCCAACCCGAACAGTATAGCAAACTACACAGTACACAAGTTCAAGCTCTAGGATCGATTAGATCCAATTTTCAAGACTAAACCAACTTGTTAAACCACAACAAAGACAAGCGAAAAGAAGCAAAATATTGGGTTAAAAGCGTCAAGATTTGAGATTGACAGAAGAGAACAGAACGTCCAAGCCAGATAAAACCATAAAGAAAGTGATGGAATGTAAATGAGAAGGGAAGGAATCTTACAGGAGTTGGGGTCACAGATTTGCAAGCAGGCAATGTAGCCTCCATAGTGTAGGTTCGTAGAGAGTGGAATTAGAACGACAGAAAGGAATTAGGAGATTTATAAGAAATTAGAGAGAGGAAATGACAGTGGCGATAAGAACGAGGCAAGTGTTAGATTGAATGCTCCGCCTAAAGTTGGTTGCCAAGCAAAGGCTCAAACACAGCTGCTTCTGCTCTTGACTTCTTTGTTTCTTTACTCGTATCCAATTGCATCTTGCCATGTTTTTTATTCGGTGAGGTGCGTTCCGTGAAAAGATTGACAATTACTTTTAGGGTTAATTTGAAAAAATTTCATTCTTTACTTAATTTTTTTATTATAATTTAAATTATTAAAAATGGTAATAAAATGCTTAAATTTTTAATTTTTCAATTATAGCCTAAATTTTAAAAAGTGATAATAAAATATTAAATTTTTTAATTTTTTAATTATAACCTAATGTTACTATCTCCGTCAAATTTATTGACCTAAATCGCAGATTATGTAGCTCTAATGACCTCTCGCTTTGATTTTAATTTTTTCCTTTGTTTTCAGTGTTTTCTTTCAACGCCCTTATCATTCAATTTTTAAATTACGCAGACTAAAAATGAAAAGTTTGTTGATACAGTACGCTGAGAGTAGTTTGAGTCGTCGAAAAAACAAACTGAAAAGAAATGGCTAAAAATGTCGAGAGAGCAAATAGATAATGAAGGTCTGAGGCTGCATAAATTGATTTAGGAATTCTATTTTTAACAACGATGTCGTTTCATTAATCTTAATTTGTTGTATTAATTTTGACTGACGTGTATTAATAATTATGATTTTTAGAACACATGGCGAGCCTCGTAAGTAAACTTAACGTAGACACTAACGTCAAGCCAGTAGTGAAAAAATTGAAAATTTGAGTAT
>JANIHZ010000005.1:49839561-49858824 GCA_027478365.1 Erythroxylum rufum
ATGAATTTGCGTATATATATAAGGTTGAGTTGAAATTCGGTATACTTGAGGAAGTTATCGATTTGATATGATTATTTGTTTGTGAATTATTGTTACATACATATTTATAAGTGAGATGTGCTATGGAAAAAGGAACATAGAAATTGTATAAGACTTTAAGCTTCTTGATTTCTTTAGATTACGCTCACGTTGGTATGACGAGCAATAATACGCATACGTTTTATGGCTTAAGGGTTGGACTTCGGAAATGGGGCCCAACATGTTTGGCATCAAAGCAAGAAGAGAGTACAAGGAACCACGCTCAAGTATGATGGTATTTTGTTAAGAGTTGGATTCCGGAAACGAGATCTAACAGATACAGACAGTCAACTTAAGACGAAGTAAAAGTCAACCTAAGACGATACTATCTATACTCCTCAACTCAAAAACCTTTTTTATATGAAGTTAGGGCTTGAAGATAGTTGAAGCTTTTGGAGTCTTCAATAAGTAAGTGGTGAATAAAATTATTAGAGATGTGGATTTTTTAAATAAGTTGATGAATTTATTGTCAGTGCATGTTTATGGCATTTACGTATATTTATATTTTTGAACATTGTGTTAAGGGGATAAAAATTATGGACATGGTGTTATTTAGTTTTTGATAGATTGTTAGTGATTAGATGTTGTGGAAAGTGATTTTGGAATTAGAAATAACGTTGAGATAGGGTGTAGGGTTAGTGTAGAAGATTAAAGTTGGAAAGGTAAAACATGCTATGTTTCTCACTGAGCATGTATGAATACATAGGTGTTTATTCGTGAGTTGAGGAAAACTTAGAGATGTTCAAGAAAAAGGTTTTTGAGTTAAGGAGTATAAATAGTATCGTCTTAGGTTGACTTTTGCTTTGTCTTAAGTTGATCATCTGTATCATTTTAGGTTGACTTTTGCTTCGTCTTAAGTTGACCATCTGTATCGTCTGTAAAGACGCTTCATCTGTAATAACGTCATATCGTCTATAATGACGTCATATCGTCTTAAGAGTTGCATCATCTTAAGTTGACTTTGCTTCGTCTTAAATTGACTCTGATTCGTCTGCTTCTCGTATTCGTCTACTTCTCGCACTCGTCTGCTTCTTGATTCATTTGCTTTTGTCCATTCGTCTGCTTTTTGCTATCGTCTGCTTTTTACTTTGTCTGCTATCTGTTTCGTCTTATGTGGACAAAACCTTGTTTGATTCTTTCAGTCATAACTTTGTCGTCTGACCTCCAAATGACCTGATTTTTGAAGCGTTGGATTCATAATACATTTCTCTATCTCTCAATAGAGATTATAGCTTTGTTTTTGACTCGAAAAAGATTAGTCTAATCAAAGTAAGGGTATCGATTGGAAGAGTATAAACTGGACATTTCACTGAACATGCTTCAGTATTTTGATTTTATTTGGATCTATAGGATTCCAAATGAGATGATTTTTTATTTTGGAGTAAACTAGAGGTATAGACATACAAATTGTCTCGAGAAGTCGAATTATGGTTCGGTCTCTAAGATGTTGAGAAAGTTATGTATAGTACACTGTTTTTGAATATAAACAACCCGATAATGTTGAGGCATATCTTCCAAATTACTGAACCAAATTGGGTGATTTTTGGGAGTCAATGAGAAAGGACTAGAGATTTTAAAGTATAAATTATACTTACATGAGTTTTAGATATGAGACTGATTTTATGATGAAATTGAAGGAAAGATACCCGGGATGGTCATGAACATGCATTGTATATAATTCATTTCATACGTGTGCATTATTAAACACTTATAATTGTGCAAATTGTGATCTTTGTGTATGTTATTTGATATCGAGGAGCAACTAGAATGTCAACCTCCAGACATTGCCGGTCTATCCAGGCAATAGCATATTGGAGTGTACTGTGAGTCAACCTAGATGATTTCCTAGGATTGATTTGCTTCAAATTGATTTGATTTGTTAAACTTTCATATTACCGAATTGTTTGTGAATTGTTTCTGAATTCCAGACTTGAAGTCCAAGGAGTTTAATAGTTGAGCATGTATTGGAAGTGCTTAGATTTGATATGAATTTCTGAATGACATTTGATTCTCGACGAAAGTCGAATGCCGGACTTAGGTCCGATGATTATAAGCTTTGTTTGAGCATCATATGTGATTGGGATATATGACATATACGTATTTGATGCATTTCCTAAAATGCATGTTCAAATAAAGGCATTGTGACTTGAGCTGCCAGTATGAAGCGCTTCCACGTAAAGCCTTGCTCCGTGATTTCTGATTTTGCACGTAGAGCTATGCTCCATAATTCTGTTCTTACTGAGCCCTATGGGCCAGTATTTGTATAAGTTTGTAATAGGCACTCGGTTACAACAATAAGAACAAATGTGAGTCTCATGCATATAGCATTAATATAAAATTGAAATTCATGAATGTTTTGCAAAGCTGTATTGAATGACTATATGATATGCCACGTTATGTGAGTATCTGAATAATAAATGTATGTTTAGAATGACTAATTATGCGATATATGATGTGTGTATGTGATCTGGTAAAATCACCAATGATGGTTCACTTATTGAGTTCGTAAAACTCATCAAAAATTGCAATGTTGCTTTTCAGGTAGGAGACATGAGACATAGTGCTTTAGACAGGACTAAAGGGCCCCTTTGGATTTCGTCATGGCTCAAAGGTCGGTCAGCTAAGATTTTTGGACAGATTAGTTAGACTTTGAATATTTTCCCCTTTCACATAGCACTTTTGTATTAGGTTTTGATGATGTACATGTAAGGAGTGTTGAGGGACACAATGTAGACTTTTGGGTTTTTATGCAATGAAATGAGAAAAAAGTTGGTTTTAAATTATTGCGGTTTTCTTATGATGTTTTATAAGTGAATTATGATACCATGCTATGTGAAGTGAATGTAGTGATCGATCGTAACTCGCTCTTATCGTAGGATATGTATCGAAATGACCTTCGAGCGTCTCAGTGTGTACCCTAAGGTAAGGGGCGCTACATTTGGGTGGTATCAAAGCATGGTTTGACATCTGTTGGGACATATAGGAATGTTAAGCATGAAACATTGTGAGAAATGCGGATAATGATTGAAGTTCTTATTTGTTATAGGTCATCCACTCTAGGTGATCAGATTGATCAACCAGCTGACCAAGGATCAGTAGGAGCCAGTAGAGAGTCCTCGGTATCTCGATATGAGGAAATGCCTCCTAAATTTCCTGAGAGAAGGGAGAGGAGGTATGATAGGCTGTGAAAGCAAGGAGCTGTGGATTTCTTTGGCAACACAGACCCCGTTGAAGCGGAGTGATGGTTGGAAAGGACTGAGACAGTTCTCGATCAGATGGACTGCGAACCTGATGAGAGGTTCAATTATGCAGTGTCAGGTAAACCATTGTGAACATTAACCAACTCCTGGTTTTTCTTAAGGCAGAAGAAACAATTTACAAGGTGGGATTTGTTTAGGAAAAGGGGAAAACACATAAATCTCTTAGAAGGTGTTTGAAGGAAAACTTTGTGTATTGGGAGGAATTTCGAAGAAGGTGATTATGAAGAAATTATCCGGAAAAAACTTAACCTTTCAACTCTCAAAGAGCAGGAAACTACTTCTAGCAAAGGTACAAAAAGCAACTTGACACTTGTCACTTTCCTATGGTCTAAGCCATAACCAAGTTCCGTTTGAACTAAACTCTTTAACTCTCATCTTTATAATCCAATTATCTCCAAATATCTTTTGATTTCTTGTTCCCTATTTTTTCACAATACTCTATAAATTTCAAAAGTAACTCCTAATTTCACTAACATTCCCAAATACAATATTTCCACTAATCACTAATATTTCCAATGTAGATAAATTCAAAATCCACTAAATTTCCAAAACAATTCAATTCAATTATACCCGAAATTTTTCATGAATGCGTGTACAATTATTTTCATGTGCAACAATATCACTATTCACATCTATATGTATGACATATTATGAATAAGCATAGAAAAATATATTTCTAACTCTTATTAATCATTCACATTTTCCATTTTAACCTTCCTACAAGTGATGGGATGTTACATATTGCTTCCTTGTTGTACAATCATGCATAGTGCCATATTTATTTCTCTAGCTTTTTCTTCATCTTTTCTTCTCTTTTTCCTGTCTCCACTTTATCACCAAACACATCAAACAATCCTTGAAATATATAATTAATATCAAACTCTTGCCTTAAACAACAATTAATCAAACAAAACATATAACTCATTAACAAGAACATAGATCTAAGTCTTAAACACATGGTTATCATCTAAGAAAATACTAAAAAACACACTTTAACACTTAGAAATCATGCTATAATTTACACATGTCAATGTCCCCACATTTAAATCTTTGGTTGTCCCCAAGAAAAACTAAAACCAACATATAAACAAAACATAAAACACACAAACATATAATTATGCAACAATACAAAAATGGTACAATGACATCAAATCTTATGAAATTAACTTAAGCATAAACATCAATGCTTAAAAAGATCCAACACACTAGCTAATTCCATTCATGTACAAGTGCTTCGATTTAAATACACTTATCAACCAAAATATCAACAACTATTCATTCATCTATGACACTTTTAAGCATGCACTCATTCTTATATACCAATAGGTAGGCCATCACTAAATATCCATTCATGAAATTTATTTTGACATTTAACAAGAACCATAAGTTCAATTTTATTGTCAACACCATATAATCAAGCTTAATTGAATTGTCATTTTAACCTTTTGATGCAAAGACAAATATTTTTTTATGAATACCCCTAGTTACTCAGCTATATCACAACTCATAATTAGCTACTAGCTTTATGTTAACTATTTAGTAGAATAGGAAATATATTTTCACATTTATACAACATAATTTGTTTTTTTTTTCATGTTTTACCTACATCACTTCTTCCCAGTCAATCACTCCTATAAAAGGTTAGTAATGATGTCTACCAATTTAAATGAATTTAATTACAAATGTATCTAAACAAGTGTCATAAAATGAAATAATAAGTACAATGTTCTAAATCAACATTTACATTTACCTAATACTTAAATTACAAAGTTCACAAACTAATGTTTCTTCATAATTCAAATGATCATGTTCATAGATAAGCTAATTCCTTTCAATTTTATACCATTGATACATTCACACAATGTACATAACATGTAACAAAATGTTTACACAATTCCAATCTTAAAAAAAACTAACACAACGCAATTGCAATTTCACACATAAATGATAAGCAAGTGCATATACATCCCCACACTTTAATAATACATTGTCCTTAATATGGAAAACAAGACACAAACATAAGTAAACACAAAATAGTAAAACAATGAAAATTAAAAAAAAATAGAAACAAAAAGCAAAAGAGGAAAGGCAAAAGTTCTCGTGGAGATGATAGAGTTGGAGACGATACATGGACTCCTTACACTAAAAAGAACTTTAGTAACTTCTTGGTTTGGCAGCACTATTGTCATACTACCTCTTTCCATTGTCTCTCTATAGCATCCATGTAACCCTCAAGGTGTTTGTTATTCTCTTCCAATTTGTTGAGCATCATCTTCCTGCCTTCTTCTTCGTCTTCCAACTTTTCACCAGAGGATTACTGTCAGTGTTATCTTAGTGGTGTGGAACTAGAGCTCATCTGTCCTATCCTATGCTTACTTTTTGATTTGGAGCTGGGATTGTTGAGTTTCATACCATGGCACTCCAAGATCTCAGCCCTCCTTAAGTGAGTATGAGTTAATCTTTTGAGAAAAACAAGGGTTGTCCATCCAAATCAACACTATAGAATTGAGCCAAGGTAGTAACTAAATAAGTCATACCTAAATAACTACTTTTCTTTGTAAGTAAAGAAACTATTAAATGAAAAATATAAGTTATGCATATATTGATTTTATGATCCATACACCAAAGTAATAAATCATTTATGGAACATTTGTTGCTTTCACTTTTTGCAAACATAGTGTAATACATAAATTTATGAAGTAACAAATGTTCCAAACTCTATATAAAATTATTGGGTGCATTATATGGTTCAAACACATTAAAACCAATCAATTTAGTCCAATACACAGTGCCATAGAAATCAATATTTTTTTCAATAATTTTCGATTTTAGGAAACCAAAAAAAATTCCATAATAAAATAGTCGATATTACATGGTTGCCCTTTTAATCTAAACTAAAAATTATCTAACTTTGTTTGCCTCATAGCTCAATGAAGTGTAAAATATAAGGGTTAATTCTTCAAAAACAATATAATAACAATGAATAAATTTATCCGATGAATGTTAGCACTTAAAGACTATTTTTTTCAAATTCAAATCTTTAAAATTTGAAAAATTAAAATATCTAGTAATATTTTTAAAATGAATTTTACAAAACCTCTCACCTTCTTCTTAAGAGAAGATTGGGAAAGGAGTGCCAAAATTAGCTGCCAAATTTTGTGCAAAACTTCTGGGTAACTTCTTTTTCCCTTTTGGTTTAGACTTGTAGACAAGTTGCTTGACTTTTGGTGCCATCATAGTGAAACCCCGCAAAAGAAGCACAAAATTACCAAAAAATGCAGGAGAGAGAAAGGGCAGGAAAAGTTCTTGCAAAAACTTCCAAAAATGATATTTTTTAGTTAAGAAACAGTAGGTTTTAAGGGATGGAATGTTTAAATGGAAGAAAAGTAAAAGAAAAGTGTGAAATCTTTGTGAAAAGTGAGTGAAATTTGAGAGGAAATAAGAGAAGAGAGAAAGGGGTTGCTGATATGTACTTAATTGATTGTTTAATTATTTCATAACACTTAGCGATTAATGACATTAAATTGCTTAAGATACTCACTTTGACACTTATGTGATTTTAGGCATAATTCGGAAGCAAAGAATTTAAAGTGAGTCGAAAGCACAATATTTGGGTCATTTTTTGAAGATTAATTTTCACTTATCTTTATGGAGCAAGAAGAAGAAAATTAAACGAAAAGAAGAAAAAAAATACAAAGAAGATTTAAAGTTGGTCATGGCTATGCCAATTGAATACTACTACCCAACTGAATCTAAAGATTAATTAGCTTTCCTAATTTGTAATACCACTACCCAATTGAATCTAGAGATCGTATCCTAGGTTATTCAGTAGTAAGGTTTAATTAATGATCATATCTTGATTAAACACAACTTAAGGGAAAACTGAGGTTAATTATTAATCCATAATTAATGATTGCTAAGAGAGGTAATATGTTTAATTAGGGAGTAGGCCGAGATTAAACCAAAGAACTAAGTCCCTACCGAATTCTCCACTTTTATCATTTTTCGCATGTTTTCTTTAATTTGTTTTTATTAGTCTAGTTTCATTTTATTTTCTTATTTTAAAATCCAAAAACCCCTCGTTAAACCTAAACACCAGTTACTTTTAGTTCGGAAACTTTACATATATTCTCTGTAGGATCAACCTAGACTCACCACTGCTATAGTAATAAGTCTAGTTATATTATTTTGACTAATGTTACGACACTCTGTCAGCTGCTAACATAGAGAGAGAAAGATGTGAGGAGGAGGAAGAAAGGTGGTTTAAATAGGCTAGGGTTTTATATTGGAAGGTTAAAAAGGGAATATATGATTGTGCAACCCCTGCATGATCGTACAATTAGGCAAAAACCCTCTAGCAAGATCTTGCATAAGTGGTTTAAATAGGCTAGGGTTTTGTAGTGAAGGGTTAAAAAAGGAATATGCAAGACGGTGTAGCCCTCTGCTATCATACAACTGGATAAACACCCTTTGGCACAATCATGTATGGTTGGGAATAAACTATGCACAGTTGTGCCAGTGGGTTGCTCCTCCAAAATTACGAAATCATGCAACCGCATTATCATACGACCTCTTGGATATTTATCCTAACCAATTGACACACTTCAAATTATGAAATTCATCATTCAAGCTCACTCCAAGATAAACATAAAACATAAAAGTAATAAAGCACTTTCAAACATGAAATTGAAAAAAAACCTAACTAAAGCATAACATGCTAATTTTAAGTTCCTCAGTTTAACCATTTTAGTACAATTATTTTAAAGAAAAAGAAAGGAAAGATAGTACCTCCCTTTTATATGAATATGCTCCTCTAAAATATGGTTTGCATCAATGTCTATTCACTTTAAATGTTTCCTTTTTATCATTCTCTAATTTCAAAGGATTATGTTTGAATACTTGGGTTACTTTAAAGGGACAACTCCATCGCGACTTAAGCTTTCCTAGAAAAAATTTCAATCATGAGTTAAATAATAAAACCGCATCTCTCACTTTAAACTCCTTTCTTTTATATGAGAATCATGAAATTTTTAACTTTTTCCTTATATAACTTGATATTCTTATAAGCATTTAGTTGCGGCTCTTCTAACTCATTTAATTGTAGGAATCTCTTTTCACTAGTTGTCTTCTAATTGAAATTTAAAGCTTTTTTCACCCAATATGACCTATGCTCTAACTCCACGAGTAAGTGACAAGCCTTCCCATAAATAAGTCGAAAGGGTGCAGTATAAACTAGAATCTTGAGGCAGTTCGATAAGCCGATAGAGCATCATCAAGCTTCAATGCCTAATCTTTCCTTAAACTATTGATCGTCTTCTCCAAAATTCTTTTAAGCTCATTGTTGACAACCTTCACTTAGACATTTGTTTGCGGATGATATGGCAAGGCCATTTGATGGTAGGCTCATTGAATTCGCCATTGCTTCAACCCATTTTGATACATAATATACTCCCATTAAAATATAGGTTTTTCTCATAGAGGATGGGATTGGTTCCATAAAATCTAGTCCCCACACATCGAAAACTTCTACCTCTAAGATCATCTCATCTCTCTTTGAAATGTTCATATTGGCATTTATCATATTGCACCACAAATTTATGAGCATCTTTGAATAAGTTAGGCTAATAAAATCCGCATTCTAATACTCGAGTTGTCATCTTGTTCACTCTATAACGCCCTATATAAGTAAAATCATGACAATGTGTTAACATGTCTAACATCTCCTCCTTTGGAACACATATCCTGATCAAACCATTAGCGCAAGTTTTATAAAGAATTGGGTCATCCCATAAGTAGTGAGTGCACTTACAAGAACCTTTTTCATTATTGATAAGACAGATTGAAAGGAAAGATACTACCTGCGACATAATTTGCTTCATTAGCATACCATGGAACTAATAAGTGTTTTATTATCATCAAAGATGCATTGGGAAATTGCTCATTAATATCTTCACTCTACTGTAACTCCCCTCCTTTGAGATGTCACAGGTGATCAGCCACCAAATTTTTTGCTCCCTTTTTGTCTCTAATCTTAATATCAAATTCTTATAGAAGCAGCACCCATCAAATAAGTTTGCATTTTGTGTCTTTCTTGGAAAAAAATACCTCATCATTACATGGTCGGTATAGATAATCACTTTAGATCCCAAAAGATAAGAGCAAAACTTATCACACATAAATACAATTGCTAGCAACTCCTTCTTAGCGGTGGTGTAATTGAGTTGGGCTTCTGCTAATGTCTTGTTTGCATAGTAGATAGCATGCAACTTTTTGTTTCTTTGTTTCCCTAACACACATCCAACTGGTTGATCTTTAACATCGCACAAGAACTCAAATGGCATGACCAATCCAATGACGTCAATATAAGTGCTAAAATGAGTGCCTCCATAAACCTGTTAAAAGTAAGTAAACAATTATCATCAAATATAAATGGCATATCTTTAACTAATAAATTAGTTAGAGGTCCAACAATGAGAGAGACGTCCTTTATAAATTGACGATAGAATCTTGCATGTCCTAAAAATGCACAAACACCTTTGATATTGTTTGGTGGTGGAAGCTTCTCAATGACCTTCATTTTGACTCTGTACACGTTTATGCCTTGGCACTATATTTTTTGTCTCAAAACTATTCCCTTGTGCGCCATGAAATGTCATTTCTTCCAATTAAAAAAAAAACAATTCTTCATATCTTTGAAGAATTCCATCCAAATTCATCAAACAGTGATCTAAAGAGTCTCCAAAGATTGAAAAATCATTAATAAAAAATTCTATTATTTCCTTAATCATATCTATAAAAATGGACATCATATACCTTTGAAAAGTTATTGGTGCATTACATAACCTAAACAACATCCGTCTATAGGCAAATGTTCCATAAGGACATGTAAAATGGTCTTCTCTTAGACTTTTGGATAGATGAAAATTTGATTATATCTTGATTATCTGTTAAGGAAATAATAAAGTGCATGGTTAACTACCCTTTCAATCATTTGATCTACTAATGGTAGAGGAAAATGATCCTTCTTAGTTACCATGCTGAGCTTTCTATAATCGATGCAAACTCTCTAACATGTGACTATTTAAGTAGAGATCATCTCTTTCACTCTCTATCAAATGTTATGTCTGCTTTCTTAGGCACACATTGTACTGGGCTATCCCATTCACTATCTAAAATTGGTTGAATAATACCCACTTCCAATAGCTTCACTACTTCCTTCTTAGCCGCTTCTTTTATATGAGGGTTTAGTCTTCTTTGTCTTTCTCTGACCACCTTTCTTCCTTCTTCAAGATTAATTCTATGTGTCACCACATTAGGAATTAATCCAC
Organism: Erythroxylum rufum; assembly: GCA_027478365.1. Classification (NCBI taxonomy): domain Eukaryota; kingdom Viridiplantae; phylum Streptophyta; class Magnoliopsida; order Malpighiales; family Erythroxylaceae; genus Erythroxylum; species Erythroxylum rufum. The sequence goes on from JANIHZ010000005.1 coordinate 49,850,228, forward strand.
TTATGTTAGAAATTTTCCATCCTATGGCTCTCATCCTCTTCTTAATAGTCTTTATCGCTCTCTTTTCTTGTTCTCTATCCAATTAATTTGAAATTATAATGGTTAAAGTGTGACTCTCGCCTAGAAAGGTATACCTAAGATGTGTAGGTAAGGGCTTCAACTTAAGAGTGGGTGGTTTCTCAATGGAGGGTGGCACGAGTGTTTTCGTTCTTACTAAGATCTTTTGCTTTGATTTAACAGCCAACTCCTCCTTTCCTAATTCTCCATCATTTTCTACTTCCTCAACACAAATTAATAAGATAGTAGCAAATCAGTCTATGGATGTGAAGGATCAACAATATGTATAAGGAATAACAGAAAGGAAGGAAAAAAGAAAAATTAGGAATCCTATCAGGTATTTAATTTATGTTGATGTTAGAGAAACTGATCTTATAGCATATGCCTTAGTAGTAGCTAAAAGTATAGATGGTGAACCAAGGAATTAAGAGAGGTAATAGACAATAAAGATGCATCAGAGTGGTTGGTAGCTATAAATGAGGAGATACAATCTCTAAACGAGAATGAGACATGGAAATTTGTACCTTTACAAAAAGGTGTAAAGCTATTAAGATGTAAATTGGTCTTTTAAAAAAATGAAGGTATTCTTAGAGCTGAGTCATCTAGGTTCAAGACATGCCTAATGGCACAGGGCTTCTCACAAAATAGGGAATTGACTACCAAGAGGTATTCTCACTAGTTGGAAAGCATAAGACAATTTATGATCTTTTAGTCATAGCAAGCTTATTTCATTTGGAATTGGAGTAGTTTGAAGTTAAAAGTTGCACTCTCATAGCTAATATTTTTTTAAATTATAAGAAGAAGAACTATGTGTGTTTACTGAAAAAATCCTGTATATATTGAAACAATCACGAAAGACAATGGTACAAAAGCTTTGATGCATTCATATTGTCTCATGAATTTGTTTGTGACCAATTTGACAACTTTGTTTACTATAAGGTGTCAGATGGTTCATAAATATGTTTGCTACTATACATTGAATATATGTTAATTGTAGTTAAGGATAAGATTGAACTTAATAATATGAAAAGCTTATTGAATAGTGAGTCTGAGATTAGGGGTTTGAGTGTAACCAAGAAAATCACGGGGGTGGAGATTTGGAAGGACAGGAGAGCATGCTTGTTATACTTGTAATAATACAAGTACATTGAAAAGATGTTATAGACTTTTCAAATGAATTAGTAAAGCTGGTATGACTCCTTTGGCATCATATTTTAAATTTGATACTGGTGTATTACCTAGTTCAGAGCCAAGAAGGATTGCATGAAGCAAGTTCTTTACTTGAGTATAGTTGGAAGTCTGATGTATGATATGGTAAGTATAAGATCATATATGTACATGTAATTAGTGTGATAAGCATGTTTATAAGTAATCATAGGAAAGCTAGTGGATTATGTGATACTTAATAGGTACTACTAATATTTACTTAGTTTATGATTCTAGTGATACCTGAGAGGTACGACTGGTATTTACTTGGTTTATGATTTTAGTGTTTCAATTAATAGTATTATTGGTTATACATATTCTAATTATGGTGAATATCTCTTAAGAAGGACATCATTGATGTGCTATATCTTTACCATGTTTAAATAGATAATTATGTTGTCTAAAGTAGAATACATGTCATTAACAAAAGGGTTTTAAAAAGGCAAATATTTAAGTGGTTTTGTTTATTGTTTAGGTATAGATGTGCATAATTATGTTATTTATTATGATTGTCAGCTAAAAATCTCATCTATTACGAGAGATCAAATTATATGGAAATCAATTTAAACTTTATTCGAGATGTTATTGAGAATAAAGAGCTTTTCTAAGAATCCACCATATATGTTAACAAATTCATTTCTCACAAAAAAGTTCAAGCGTAACTTGGACTTGGTGAGTACTTACATAACGAAAAACTCTTAAAACTCGTAAGGCAAGAAGAGTTTTCTTGATCAGAATTTAGAGAATTCAAATCATGGTAAAGAATCATGAAATATGCCCTGAATTCTAATAAAATAAAACTTCTATAACCTTAAGCTTCTAAGTAAAATAGAGTTTAGCGTCCTTAAACTTATATGAAAATAAAATATCAATAACCTTTTATGAAAATAAAATATCAATAAATGAAAATAGACTATCAATAATTTTAACATTTTATAATAATAAAATTTCATTTTGATTAAATTTTTTATTGGTAATTTTATAAATTCCTTGGTAATTGTATAAAAATTTTAATTGTACATTCAACTTTCCATCGTCTTTCTTATAGTAATAAAAAATTGTCCCATTATTCATAGCCAAAAATTACATTAATTGTCTGAAACCATATAAATTATTATATTCTTTTCTTTCTTTTTATCTATTGCAACACTACTTAGTAATTAGGTGATATCATTTCTATGCTACGTCCACTAGATAAATGTTGATTTGAGAGATTAAAACAAATTATAATCCATCAAAATTCAGAGATATAGGAAAAGATAATTTCATTAATGCAATAATGTTAAGATTTTTGCACCGCATCCGAAATTACTTTCGATTAATCAGGTCAAGGCTCTTGAATGTTGAAACAGGTGATCATTAGATTATTATATAAATACAAGATGTTTATACAATACACAGTCAAAAACACAACAATTATAAGTTGATATAAAAATGTAGATCCCTCCATTTCGATCACTTATTAAAGAATTCATCAGCTTCAATTGATACTAAACTATTCTTCCTTTGTTATTTGTCAGCAAATTGCTTTCGTTCCTTAAAAAAGTAAAATGGTGGACCTAGGCTTATTAATCCAAGAAAAACACCAAACAATCAGCCAAGTTGCATAAAATAATAATGGCGTGTAATTTACTTGTGACTTAAAACTCCTTGTAATAGAAATCAGATCCTTTGTCCAGTTTTATTGTGTTATTCTGTTTTATGAAATCTTAGCAATTTATTTTGCAGGACTCATACGGATCTCATGCAGATCCCACGTAAATAAATTGCTGAGATTTATTGTACACAATAAAACACCGTAATATTGAACAGAGGACCTGAAATAATTATAATAAAGCCAATATCAACGTCAACAATAACAATAATCACTCGACCATGGAAAGATGTAGAACAAGAAAGTTGCATACACCAAAAAGTTTATAGTTAGGAACAACGTCAGAACCCCTCGAAGCACCAGATGGGGTGAAAAAGCTCCCACTAAAACTTCCCAAAAACGAGTGACTGACACTTCCGTTTCCAAAACAGTACCGTCAAAGTAGCTAAAGCACAAATTTAAGAAATCCAAATTAGCCGTGCGATAAAGAAACTAAGAAGTCCGATAAGACCAGATGAAACTCTCGTCTACTCCCAAAAGGTAAGTGTAGACAATTATACGTATTTAAATATCAACATATATAAACAAAGGAAATTAAGGTTGCTCCAAAAAAGTCACTTAGTTACAATACTCAAAAAGACTCTTTGCTTTTGCTTTTTTCTTTTCCTCTCATTTCCTTATCGCGAGAGAAATTGGCTAATAAAATCTCTGTATAAAAATAAATAATAAAGTGAAGAGTACGTTTTAAGTATAAGGGCCTATAAAGAGTAACTAGTTTAAGGTTCAAAGTTACTCTCATACGTAATAGAGTTTCAAAAGAAGGAGCGCTTAACAGGAGGCCTTCCAACAGCTCTCATCAAATTGGCCACCTCAAACACACTTGCAACTTTTGTTCCTCTCTTGGCCTCAGCAGATGCTCTCCTCTCTTGTGCTTTTCTGTGTGCTTTTGCCACCTCATTCTGCATCTTCTCTAGTGCTCTTGCCCTTTTCTCTTCCAGCTTCCTCTATACACAAATTTTACATATGAACCATAGTTGTCTAACAAATCCACTTATCGTACATTTAAAGTTGCAACTCTCACTCTCACAAATGCTTCTCCTTGAAAAGGTCGTTCTTCAGTTTTGTTGCTAAATGCATCTTTGGATCATCTTACTAACAATAATTAACACCCAAAACTTTTGAGCACGTATCTATCCACTTCAACGAATCCCATATATAATTGTAAATGATGGCGATAACATATCACATCTGGTTTAACTGCTTAAGTTACTTTTTCTGCTTGGGAATGTAAAAGACTCCAAAGGACCACATAAGACAAATTAAACTACCATGAAAGTAAAACAAACCAAGTTATTCCTACGTACCTCAACTTTCTTCATCCAAGAATTAGCCTTTTGAATTTGCTCACTCTCCCAACCATTAATTACAGCTTCGTCTCTCTTAAACCTATTATTGATCTTCGAAACTTTGGCGTTCTGCCATGCAGATATCTTCGTCTCCACCTCTTCTTTCTTAACTCTCTGCACTGACACCTCACCACCACCACTACTGTCTCCGCCGCTATACCCACTACTGACCTGATCAGACACCATCCTTCTTGAACCGGGTTGATCTTGAGCCAAAGGATTATTATCGGGCACAATAGCCAAAGGGTTTGTCTCTTCAGGCACATCGTGATCATTCTCTCCAATCCTAGTCAGAAAGTTGCTCATCCTATTGGTACCATCGTTGTTGTCAGAGTAGTTGTTGCTGTTGTTATTACTGCTCTCTATGGCGGACCCTGCAAGCACGAGAGCGTTGAACTCTCTGCTCATGGAAGTGAAGTTCTCGGTTGAACCACCAGTTTCACTGCCCATGGACAGGGACTGTGAAGGATTGCTGCCTGTTTCCCAACGGCCTCTCGTTGGTGGCACAGGAACAGGGTGAGGTGGGGTCAAAGCGTGAATATCACGTACATATTCAGTTTCCTCCTGCTGATCAGAGTCGTAGAGGTGACTGGTTTCTCCATTGGTGACGGTGGTGAGATTACTGTTGGGTCTTTGAGCACTTAGCATAGAGAGAGGGTATCCGATAACTTGATTAGTGCGGTTGTTAAACAAATGAAAAGGAAAGAGTTATAATGATTCCATAGATAAGGCAACACTGAAGAGATGTTTTCTATGCAATCCTAAACACTAATCGTTAAGGGTCTAGTCTACGTACAATAACCATACTGGTCGGACTATGCGACTTTTCAAAGGGGGAATTACTTTTCCCTAGCGCCTTTCTATGTTTTGTTTATTTACCAAAAAAGAAGAGTCGGCAAAAGGATTTTTGTTTTTTTTGGGAAAGCAACGGACCCCACTAACATTTGGGTAGTGACGTTGAATCAATCACATCCTCCCCACGCGTCCAAGGGTAACAATCAACCTTCTGTTGATGAGGAACACGTGGCAAAAAGAAGCCCCTATAAGCCCCCATCAGCGGAAGCTACGTATGTTGCTTCCATGCAATTGACTACCTAATGCCATTGGATTGCTGACACGTGTGTGGTTCTTTCTTTGGATTTTTCCTCACGGTTTCTAGGATGTCCACGTCTCACGTGATTGATTATTGCAATGCCCCTCGCATTACGTCCGATTACTCAATTATGAATCTCCCGTTCTTCTGTACTCCAATCCAAACCCAAATGAATGCGTAATCACATCGTGGAAAAGAATGATACATAAATTATCTCATATTACCCCTTTTTTGGCTATCCAACCAGAGACCTACAATTGGTCGTCTCCTAAATTTGGAGGCATCCAATGATGTAATGTAAGTATGGAAAAGGACAAGTGGAATGTAATATGTGTCCACTCTTACCTGACAAAAGCTTGTCGTATTTGTTTCTGTGTCGGTAAGGTTTGATTTGTATTACAGTGTTGGGGGGCCCGGCCAAGTGAGGTTTGAGAAGCTAACAGTGACCAGTCCTTTCCAGTTTCACCCAATATAGCAACCGCTGTGCCATTATTTCGCTTAGTTCATCGACTATTTTGAGCGAATTAAGGTTGAATGGAATGGCAAATTCCAGATTAGATTCATTTGCTGTTCCAAACTCTCTGGTAATAATTATTACCAACCAAATGAATTTTCAGTAATGAGCCCACCAATTTTCTTCATGTCATTGCTTTCCTCTTTTATCATGACTGTAGTTGGTGGTCTCATTTATTTAAGGTATATATCTACTAAACTTAAAATGCAGCTGCCCTCACGGACAGGCAATCTTCTCCACCTCACAAGCTAAACTTCGCTTGGAGACCAGGAATATTGATTCAATCCGATCTATACTCTTTTAAACATTTATCTTGTTCTTATGGTTAATAGTTATAAAGTATATTCTCACTCAAACTTTTATAACAATAACAATAATAATAATAATGATATTTTTATATAATAAACTAATTGAATGCTTAGAGACCACAAAAATGAAAAAGAAAAAAAGTATCTTTCAAAGACTAAAGCTATTAGATAGATGCATGATCAAAAATTAAAAATTAAATTGTGTCTTAGACTTGTTTTTTTGGAAATCACTGTTTAAAAAGTGATGAAAACCCTATTGGAAATAACTTTCTTGAGTTTTAAAGCTTAAAAAGGTTAGGTTTCACAGTCAAAAGAAGAAGAGAAACCCTAGAGAAGACTTTTAAGTCATCTTTAATGTGAATAAAGATCCAAGACCATACCTATGAAGTAGAGAATATTAGAAGATTGAGAAGTGTGATAAGGACCCTTCTCTTATGATTTGTGTATTTCTTTTATTATTATTTATTATTTTAAAGATTATGTGTCGTTAGATATTTTGAACTCTAGAAAGGAATAACTCTGCTGTTGTTTTTGTATTGATTGATTTAATTTATTTTATAATTGTGAAATATCTTTTCTAATCTTAACGTTGATTATATAAATTCTAACAGTAGTACCCAGTATGAATCTAGCTGATTAATTTAATTTCATGTAGTACTATGAAAGAACTTGTTTGTAGATTGACCTATTCATCGATATTAATAAGGTGCTAGAAATAAACTTACATAATACTTCTTGTATTAAGGTAAAATCTTATACAAGATTTTATGAATCTTAATGCATTCTTATGTGTTTTAATCAAATAGAGATCTCAGACAATCAATTTAGGGATCTGTGGTTATACCTAAAAAAAAGGTGCAATTCATAACTTCATAAATTTCTTTAGTCTAAGTTATTCAATCTCTAGATAACTGAATCATGAATACAAGTTGATCACATAAGGAGTTCTTATCTAGATGCTTAGTTATATCTATCTTTGATACATTTTTTTTTATTTTTAGGGGAATCTTAATCCACTTTATTATAATTTAAGATAAAGTTAAATTGCATATAATCTTATTATTGACTAGATAATAGTAGGAGACTCAAATGTAGTATTTGCTAAATTAATCCTGATAATTTTCTTGTTACTACACTACTATAAGATGATAGGTGCACTTGCTTATAGACAAAAAGGAACATTTGTTATATTTCTATTTAAAATTACCTTGATTTGATATTAAAATTGGTTATATTTAATTTCTTAGGTAATTTCAGATATATAATGCTTTGAGTGTGATTTTCGCCAAAGATTGAAGAGTTTTACATGTTAAAGTAAGAAAAAAAAAATCATCTTTGGATAAATATTGCATCAAACATAGGTATGTTATTGCCCATGTCCCTCTCTAAATATTCAAACACGTCCTCACACAAAATTGTGTTTCAAGTTATGTTCCATACTGAAATTTTGGTTTGAAGACAAAGTCTCATACATGGGCATATTGCAGCTTATTTTATATGAAAAAAAGTTACAGGGAAGGACATGGCCTCGTATATGAGCGTGTTAAAACCTATATTCCTCTATGAATGAAAATTTTGAATTGTAGTTCTAAGAACGGCCTGAAAAATGATCATATCATCGACTATGTCCATTAAAGGAATAACTATTTGAAAATTAGAGAAAACTCAAACTAGAAGAGTAACTTTTGTAGATTCAATTTTTAAATAATTTAAAATTTTAGTCACAGGAGAGAGAAACCCTAGAGAAAGAATTCATAGGCATCATCAATAAGAAATGAGATCAAATATCAACTTAATGAAGCATAGAACAACGGAAGATTGAGATCACATAAGAAAACCTTCTTTTATGATTTTGAAGTTCTTTTATTATTGCTTATTGTGAAATATCTTTGACAATCTTAAAGATGATTTCATAAAAGATAATTAAATCATATATTAATTTACATGCAATAGTTCTAAAGAACCTATTTTTAGATTGATCTATGAATTAATATTGAGAGTCTAGTATTATAAAGATAGACTTCTATAATTCTGCTGATATTAAAGTAAATTTTATAAGATTTCACAAATCTTTTTTTTTTGTTCTTAGAGGTTTTAATTAAATAGAGATATCAGTTAATCAACATAGATAAGTTGCTGGACCCCGTTCCCGAAGCTCAACTATCTAAACGTAGAACTGGAGACCGCTAGGCCCAAGTCCCGACTCCCGAGGCCGAACCCCCAGGTGACCCGTCGGGACCGTCAAAGGTATAAATTACGGAAGCATATTTAACGTCATCACACAATCAGGTATCTAAGCGTATTCATTCCCAAGAGAAACTTCGATTCTTCATACATTGCCATTCATAAAGTCAGACAAACTTCATACAGATCAAAGCTTACGACAAACACAAGTCTTAATACAAATACAAATGATGTT
>JANIHZ010000005.1:49889909-49900430 GCA_027478365.1 Erythroxylum rufum
CCTAAGGCTGGAGGTTTCTGGTCCTCGAAACCAGTATATCATTTGTATTCGGTTTATAGAAATCTATAGAAAAATACCTATTTTCCTTACTTGTTTCTCGGATTCTAACAGATCTCTACTAAGAAGATTATAAAAAGGAGTTTCTGCTGGAAAATACAGCATCTTATTATTTCTGGTATTTTAATTCAAGAAGGTTTCTTTAAAACTGTAAGTATTTTATTATCCTAGCCACGATCATCCTAATTTTCACCGTAATTTTTTTGAAACTTGCAGCCCTAAGTCCCTTCCCTCATCTAATTGATATTAAGGCACAAAAGGGATACAAGGGTGAGGTCCCCTCAGGCCAGTCAACTTTTTTCGGTTCTTTCTTTGCTCGTCAATGAAAATATTTTTTAAAAGGAGAATCTTACAAATCCCCAAATTTTCCTTATCAAACAAAACATAATTCAACATTCTGAGGGTGAAACCGAGAATGAAACCTATGAAAAGATAAGAAATACTTTTATGTAATATTACATGCTCAGCCAAAAAAATATTACCTGCTCAGCATAATTTTGGGGAAGAGCTTCAATGATGCTGGTACTTAGCTCCATTGCAAGGTCATAGCAACGTAGATTATTGTTTATCTATATAAATTAATAATATTTTAAATAAAAGTAAGTGGTATGTAAAACTTCAAAACTTCGATCAGCTACCAAAAGTTTTACCAACAGAACGAACAACTAAAAGATCACAAACCATTGCACATAAGGGTTCCAGACCAATTTCAGAAGCAGGTTCTGCTAGTCTTTTCTTTTCAGCTTCTTGAAAATCTATCATCACCTGTTATAACAAACAGAAAGACAACCCACAAAAAAGTTAGAGTGGAATATACGTAACCCGAATGAAGAAAATAACAACAAATAACCGCAGAAGCCACATTAGGATAATATCAAAATATGAAAATGACAGCCTAAAAGCACAAGGCTTAGAACCCGCATGGGGATGAATGACACAAAGAACGGTCAATGAGGCAATTTCACAGCACCACTGGGATGCATCCGCATGAGAAATCAGATTGCAGCCAAGTGATGCCAACATAATTTTGTGTATCGTTAGTAAAAAGGAGTTGGGTAGAACAACTGTGATGAAAAATATTGACCAAACATGTTTAGAAATCAACAATTTTTTCGAAGCCACCTATTATTTGTTAGTATCCTTCTCCTCAAGAGTCACAACTTATCCAGAAAGTGATCACAGTAAAGTGTTTCCTTCAAAAGAGTCAGATATGGGTACCTGGATAATAGCTAAAGAAATCCTGTATAGCATGACATCAGTGCTGTTATCCCTGACAATTTGAACTTGTTCCCCAAGAATCCTGAATAGATCAACAGCAGCTGGAGTGTATAGCTTGCCATCTTCCGTTTTCTTTGGTGGCTGCACCTTATCAGCTTCAAGGATATTTAAGTACCATTTCTATAAAGTTTCAAGAAGAAGAAATTGCCATTAAAAGACAGGATTAACATATTCCAATGTAAAAGCATAATGGAAGCCAGGAAGCATATCATTCACCTTTGTTGTAGCTTGCATTCTCTCAACATATGAGTTCATCAGGGGATCCATGGCCCCACTCTCTGAACAGACTTGAGCCAGAGACTCATCAACACCAAGGCCAATTAAATTTTCTTGGTACTCAACAACCCAACCTGTTACCTAGTTGGAACATTCAGAATTTTAAACAGCTTAATCTACAGATTAAATGTACCCTGGGATAACGATTATTCCAGATACGAAGAAACACAAGAATAAAACAAAAAGATTCATAATTGAATTGTATCATTTCAATCACATGCTTTGCATATATACTTCTACTTGTCTTCTCTAAAAATTCAGTCGGAGTTCCTAGAGCTAATGCTCGATTTATAGGATAAAGAATTTTTTAGGATACTGGTCAACACACCCTGCAATTCTGCAACATGTAATCATTCTCTTGACATTTTAAATCAAAAGGCTAACCGGAATACTTGACAATCAGATTAAAAGATCTAAAAAATGGTAATAGAAAACAGAGGTATATCCAGTCATTTCATTCAGAAAATTTACTTTATACACTACACAACCAAAGAATGATTCTCTAAGATAAAATTAATCGATTCAAAAGGTATATCAATTATGAGAATAGTGTCTAACACTAGAAACATCAAATCAAATTTCATATCATATTTTTTTTATTTTTCCCATCAGACATGAATTTTTTAATAAGGTTAAAATTGGGAACATACACCCAAGCCAAGGTTTGGTGTAGCAAAAGAGCCAATTGCATTGAAAATAATGTCTTTGAAATCAATCCTAGTTTGGAAACAACCAAACCATTTTTTTTTTTTAACATGGTAAGCTCATTCACAATCCAGATATTACAGGTGATATTACAGTGCATTAAAAGCCAGATGAATTACCTTTAAGATCTCAATATTAGATAGTTCATTTCCCCTTTCACTGAGTAACCGAAGCATCTGAGTAAATCTCTCAGTATAAAGATTTACCATAAGTTGGAATATTTCATATCTGCAAAAGACCTCGATTGAAGGGAGCAAACACAAGTGTTGAGTCAACAACATAAGGTCAATTATCGTGAACGACAATGCTAAGAACCATAGAAGATCTTGCAATAGAAAGAAAATTAACCAGTAAGCTACTATATGAATTTTGAAGCACAATCGTTTATCAAACTTGCTCATATTTAAAAAGTATGATTTTTTAACAGGGTAATCCTAAGATGAGACTGGACGGTATCAATACATATCAAAGTTTACATGGAACAGTCCTGATTTTATTCTAGAATAGAGAACTCAAGGATTAACTGCAGAATGCATACAATGACAGATGTCTAAGTATGAACTCCAATGAAATCATAAAGATCCTAAAAAGCTTACCTTCTATGTAAAGTCATTATATTCTAGAACAGAGAACTTAAAGGTTTAGCTGCAAAATGCATACAACAACAGATATCTAACTATGAACTTCAATGAAATCATAAAGATCCCAAAATGCTTAGCTTCTATGTACAGTCATCATATTATCCTGAACATTCAGAATTAATTGTACTGGTAAATCCTTGTCCAACAAAAGACTATTCTGAGAATAATGAAATTATGATTTGGGGGTCCTGGGGAACTAATAGATGACAAGGACAAAATTTCAAACAACTTGAGAGAATCTTATAGTTTAAATCATCTGTCAAATGCAGCCAACATAATGAATATTTCAGATGGGGAAGCTATTGCTGTATAAATGGTACACGATCAATATACGAGCCAGGAATTTGTGGCTGACACATGGAATTGTTTCATCATTAAGGACATATTGATAGCATAAAACTAAATAATTAAAGATCAGCTCAAGTTGGAACCTCAAATTCGGAGATTGAAGGAAACACCAGGATCAAATGTTTAGAAGTCAAGATGAATAGAGAAGAGTTCCTCATAGGACAAACCTTGGAGGAAAGCATGGGGCCACATAATCATAAATATCTCCAAGTTCTTCCCCTATCTAAATGTCAACAGAAAAGAAGATATGAGTGCCATTATAAATATTCTAATAACTGTGATGGGTAAAACAATGTCAGTGTGTATTTTAAACTTTGAATGTAAAAGAAACAAAAAAAAAGTACTCTTGTATTATCAAGAGGGTTAGCCGCTAAAGGTATATATCCAGTACTGGGTCCTTTAAATTCAACATGACACAATCAAACCTGAATGAACAAAATGTTTATATCATTCCACAACTCTTTTCTTATAATTAGTGATGTCATGATGTTAAAGTACAGACATGGACTGCAACATTTTTCCTAATGGTAGTCTAGCCTATGTGTTATGGCGTTAAGGTATTTTGTTCAGAATATTAGAGTTAAGGATATAGATATTCCTGATTCTTTATAATTTTTAAATATCCTTGAACCTAATACCTCTATGTTCTTAATTGAGTACTCATGGTAAAAATGTGTATTTTGTTCCCACTCTTAAAATTTCCTTCCAAAATATTTTAAGATCTGAAATGATATTCTGTTTTTTTACATTAGTGATTTTATGATTATAGGTTTTAGTATAACCAAATAAATACTAAGCCTTTTTACATTTTCCTATTCTATTCATTATACTTCATTTCTTTTCTCACTTAAAAAGAAATTATTTCGTCCTCTCTGAATATCTGTTAAATATATTGCAGGACAATATTTTTCTAAATCCTACATATCACTATTTGCAATTACTGTCATGTGCTTTTACTTTATTGAAACCCTTCTACTATTAGAAGCCTCACAATAAGGACAAAAGACCATATTTTAATAGAGTTAATAAGAACCAATTAATTGGCATACTTTAGCATTAGAAAAACTTCAAAAATTTTAGAGTAAAATGATTGAAATAGGAAAACACAATAAGGACGGGAACAAAAATAATATGCAGGTTCTTCGAAATCTATAGGATATTCTTCCAGTTACTCCTGTTTATATTCAATGGGTGTAAGTGACAACAGTGAATTTCCCAAGTTCTTTTCACATTATAAGTAGTCATTGAATCACTATAATATACAACAAAATTTTTATTTCTGACTTAATTTATCAGAAAATATGATGGTTCCAACTTTTTCTGCTTCACTAGCTCCAACATATAATTTCACATTTCAATCTTAGTTGTTGAATATGCTTAATTCTTATATCTTGTAATACTATTTCACGGAGCCAACATGGAACCCTTTTGAAACTTCAGAAACTTGTCAAACATAACTATAGACAATTGTAAGTATGTGATTCCTATTTTTTTTAGTAAAAGATAGCATACTTAACACAATCATATCTCATATGTTCATTAAAAATATTAAAAAAAAATACATTGTTTTCAATTTTACACACTGAGTGCACTGATTACACCCAAGCTTCATCCATACTTTCTTCACTAACATTTATGCTCATGCTTTTCAAATCATAAACAAAAAACAAATAGTAAGTTGAATGAGACTAAGGCATGACAAAAAATTGGGTAAATAAAAAAATTAACATATTTGATAACATTTATAAATAAGTTGCAAAAGAGTCTGAAAAGGTATCAACCTAGTGTACACATGGAAGAAGTAGGATTTAACATAATCTAATAATGCTACATTATCAAAAAGTCCACATCACTTAATACTAACAAAAATCAACTCAAAAATTTGTTATAAGTCTAAGAGATCTGGAAAAGAACTGAATGTGTAAAAACGTATGGAGGATCAGGACATTTTAGTATTTTTTGTTGCACAATATTAAGATCACAAACAGCCATAACTTTTCAAGTCTCAAGAACACCAAGAACAAGAAAAGCAAATAAAGATGTTACATATATGATGAAACTGTCATGATTTTAAATAAACCTATTAAATGCAAAGATTCCCTTCTCCTTATTGTAGTTCAACTCATATGCTATTGCAACTTAGCATCTGCTTTTAAATTATTAAAATGATGAGCACAACTACCTTGCAATCCAAAAAATATAGAGAAAAAAAACAGATGTTAGACAATTGTAGGGATTAAGAATACCATTCGAGCTTCTTCCAGAGCAGCTTTCAGGTCCTCAAAGACAAGCTGACGAACCAGTTGCAAAGGAATTATACATAGATTAGAAATGAACGTCTTCCCTATCAAGGAGATTCAAAAGGAAGAATACCTCTGTTAGCAGCCTATTAAAGCGTGCTTCAACTGCCTTCCTTATTTGCTCATAGCATTTGTCCTTATAACCTTTCCCTTGACCTTTTTGTTTCTGTTGTGTTAAGTTTTTGGATGAGGCAGTTGCAGCAGTAGACTTTCTGCAATTCATGAATAAGTGGGAATGAAAATTTATTGTAAAGTTCATGAAACATTAGAACAACTGCAAACAACAAACTAGTATGAGAGGAACAGAACCCCAAATTTCAAGTACAGAGCAAATTTATAAAACAAACTACCATGAGATACTTACTTGGCAGATCGACGAGCATTTGCAATTGCAGCCATTGCACCCTCTCCCTCAGCCTCAGCCGTCTCCTCAGCAAGTTGATGATCAAGGATTTCTTGCATTTCAACAACCCTAGAAGGAGGAAAAGAGAAATTTGTTGAAGACTTATGTGGATCAAGTATGTTATAAGTCTTTGACATAGCCTGAACCTATTCATATTCTAGGCACTTAAAACACCAAAGAAGGGTATTCTAGGTATTCCTCATATATTTAGGTCAGTGCATACTTATAGCTGCTTAAAGACCACTTTTCCAAAAGAAAGGATCTTTCTATTATCAATTATTTGTCATTTACAACTAACTATTAATGTTGTTTATAATCTTTTCTTTTGATCGTAGCAAAATGAATTCATCAATAATAATGTGTTGTTCAAAGAATGTTATTAAAAGAAATCCACTTCTCAGCCAGCATGACGAAATCCTCATATTGGTTGGAGATCAAAATAAATGTAATAAGCTTAAGCCTAAAACAGAAAACAGCTTTAAAAACAGAAAAGTAATGGCATTCCACAAATATCAAATGATCAAAAATGCAGCAGACATGAGCTTGAGAAGGTACAGCATACCTTATTGCACGAACCAAAGTTTGTGGGCTGCAAGAGTAAAATGCATAAATGTATTAGAGTTAAGAATGGAAAAGATCATCATGCAACAGAGCTTGTGTGCTAAGATCAGACTTGTTAACACATAGTTAGATGAATCAATAATCGCAACAATGCATGGGGTTAATTAGTTTTAATATACCATGCTTACAGAAAACATATTAAATTTCTAATGAAAAATATATGAAAAAGGATCTGAATTTAACCTGAAACATAGGGAAAAGCATCAAGCAAAAGTAATCAAGTACTGCATTATTGACTTCGTTCACCCTTCACTGACTTTCTTTACAAATGCAGCACCAACAAAGCAGACCTATGGGTTAAGCCTAGCCAATAACAATTCGATTTTTCTTAAAGTTGATGAATCACAGACAGGAAATTCTTGAGGGTGAAGACTCCTGAGTAAGCAATGAAAGGTTATGCTTCACTTGTTACATAAAAATATTCTATACTTTTATTTTCTTAAAACATTTTCATTTTCAATTTTTCAATTTAGTAAGAATATGTTTGACATATGAGGAGAAAATGTCCTCCAAAATAAGGTACTGAAAAATCGTTTTAAGGAAGTAAATTAAAAGACCATTACTTTCCTTGTTACCATATTTAATGTGAAAAAAAGAAAACAATAAAAACATGGTTTCTAAAATAAACTAAAAAGCAAAGTATTTGAAAATATTCAAAGCAAATATATTATATTTTGAACAAACAGCCTTTTCTTAACTATAACTATTTTCCATCAAAACAAAACAAAAAATAGAAAAGCTCTCCGTTATTAAAAAGAAAATCAACTGATATCAATTACTACATGGCATATCTTTTTAACTCCTTCCGATTGCCTTTCATATCATAAATGCGTAAAGGTTTGCAACTAGCTCCATATATATATTATATAAGGAGTCCATCTGCTTTATTAGCATGTTCAAAGTTGGAATCCAAAACATTAAAGGTCTTCATTACTGAAGGCACATTACTGCCTTGGAAATGGACTGGTAACCAACTTCAATCTCCATGATCTTTCATTTTTGGGGGCATGATATGAAAGGTGTTTGGCTACAATGAGATCAATCAATAAAAATTACATGTATAATAAAGATCATTAAATATTTGTAATCTAGTGTTGCATAAATTGAATATTACACTGCTCAGATAACTCTGGTCATGGAAATCTTTCCTAAATATGGTGCTGATGACTTTGCCGCTTGTAGATGCATAATGAAAATATTACGTCATAAGACTTTCAATAGTTACCTCTCTTTTGAAAGTTTATAGAAGTTAGATATATGTCCCCATAACGTCTTCTCAAAAGTCTCCCAGCTTCGATCTACATCTTCAAAATATTCCCTGAGAATCACATAGTTTACATCAGAGCAAAACAATTTAACAAAGCTGTGCAAATCAGGCGAAAGAATGCTCAAGAATACAAATAGAAATTCATCAATTTCCAAGGTTATCGTTGCTCTGTTATCATATTCATTTTCAGAGTTTTTCCTCCACCTTTTTCAACATGATTTGACCCAATAAGTTCTTCACTTAGAAGTCAAGGGACATGCATAACAACTTTACAATCATCTTCCATAGAAATTTGTTTTTCAAGATAACGCTTGACCTAAGTCATCCTTAATATATTTGCATCTACATAAATCAGTAAACAAAGTCACACTGCAAATAAGCCACTATAACAACCGAATTCTATCATCAAATTCCAAGTCCTAGCTCTTGGAATCAATATAACAATGGTAGTGCAGAGACATCAAGATTGAAGAATTATGTTTCAAGGTCTCAAGACTGAGAAACAAACTCTGTGGAAAACCAAAGCGGCAATTTTTTTCCCATTAGTTGCCAAGTCAATAGACACAAGTAAAATGAATATCAGAAGAAGGTAGAGACCTTAATCTGCCAACCTCTTCCTTGTGGGATTGTGCAGCAGCTAATGCAAATCTTCGCTTCCCATCAAGTGCTGTTAACCTCTGCATTAATTAAAGATTAAAACCAGTTAAATACTTGAGAATTATTCAAATGAAAACTGAAGATGATAATCAATTGTACCTCATAAGTATTTACAAGCTCTTTATCATCACTCAAAGAATCCCGTGCCTCAGCTGCCTCTACAGATATAGACATCATACCCTCAACATCCTAGAAAGAAATCAAGAGGTCCACAAGTATTTCATTGTATTAATCACCTTAAAAGTGAACGGTTGACAGCTATTTAAAAAAAGGCAAAGTGTTATCAAGTCTTATAAAACTGTGTAAATCAAATTGCTTTCTTCTTTATTCTCAGGGTTCATTAACTCTCCATTGACATTACTGCAGAACTAGCAATTCATTGTCCAAATTAGGTTGTAAATTGCGTGCCCAAAAAAAGAAAAATCACTTTCATGGAAGCTAAGGTCAATAGTAAAGTGTACCTTCAGAGTTGTGTTTAGGTTATTCCTTGCATTGCTAAGGAGCTTTATCTGATCATGGTTTTCAATTAAGGTTTGACACTCTTGGCAGAGCCTGATGCATAAAGCAATTATTAATAGACAAAGAAGCTGCACATATTATCATGGCACATGAAAAATTAAAACCAAGGGGGAATCTTGGTAAATCTCACTGGCAACCATACTTTTCAATGGAAACAAAGTTTTCACGGAGCTGGTTTATTATCGTCTGTGATGAGGCAAGTGATTCCAATCCAGCCTGTGCTTGTTCAACCTGCATTATACAACTTAATGCCATGAAGAGATTAAACATAATCTGCACGTTTATATAATACGTATCATCTGCCAAGGCATTAGTTGGTCTACACACCTGCTCTGCGACCATGGTACTAAGTTGAGCATCATTTGCCTGAAATCAACACACAGAAGACATCTACAGTTTTAGTAATTGAGTTGCTAATTTGACTCTCATTCAATTAGGGAACTGGTCAAGTTATTCACTTTTGTTCCCACCATCATATTACATACTACATGCCATAATCCAATTCCTGTATATGCATCCTCTCAACAATAACCCAATACATTCCACCCTGCTGAATCACGCGGTTATTAATTCTTACGCAATAAAACCATGGAGAACATTCATACGCGGAAGAAGTGAATAGTCATAAATTCAACTACGTAGAGGAGAAGGAGATCAACACAGAAGCGAATCGAAGGCGTAAATTGTTAATGAAAAAGAAATTACTAAGATCCAGCAGAAAAGCAGGAAGATAAACAAGAAAAGGAAACCTGTTGTCGAGTAATGTAATCTGCTTTGATAGAGGCGATAGACTGCAAGAGCTCAGGGAGAGGGAGGAGCTTGGCGACCTCACGCACGGCGGCCTCCTTGGCTTCCACGCCCAGATCCTCAACCATCATTCTTCTTCTTCTTCTTCAAATACACAAAATTGACAACCCCAGGTGTTCTGTTCACTAATAAATAAACATAAGGACAGAGAAGGTACGACACGAAAATGACGATGGATTTGTTGAATCAAATTATTTATTACCAGCTTCATTTTTAGTTTAAAATCGCGTCAAAGCTTGACTACTGCCCTGCGTGAAGTTAAGTAACTATGCTGTTAAAATGAATTTCATGAACCTTACTTCTTTTAAGACTTTGATGTTGATAGAATTCTTCACTCATAGTTTCTTCCTTCGGCTTTTAAGTTAATTAGATATCTCATTACTTGTAGGTAGCTAAAAAAAATTTAAAATAAGAATAAAATTGTAAAAGTTATGTGGTGAATGCCTTCCAATTTCCTTTACGAAAAATATATATATATATATATTCTTGAAATTATAAAATTTGATTACTTTTTGTTGATATAAACACACTTTGACACTTTTTTTTATACTCTTTTATGCTGTGTTTAGTTACTGTCCTTAGTATGCAGAGACGGAACGAGACAAAAATTTAGAGGCAAAACAGAATAAAAATTAGAGACAG
>JANIHZ010000005.1:49900530-49913879 GCA_027478365.1 Erythroxylum rufum
TAATTGAATAATTTTGAACTAGAATAAGAGATGTTATTGATGAAGAATTGGAGTATGATTCAGGCCTAATAGAGGTATAATTGATGAACTACAAAGAGGCTATTTAACCTTGGTATAAAGTGTAAAACAATCTAGAAAAAAATGAAAGAAGAATTGTTTGAATATATTAGTTGTAGTGTTTTTACTAAACATGCATCGATATTTTGGCCATAACTTGATCTATAGACATCCAAATGGGATGATTTTAAGTTTATCTTAAATTAAAGACATGAATATATTTTTTGTGAATGAATTGGATTTTAATTCTATCTCTAAGAGTTTCAAAATTTGGCTTGAAGTTGAGTTTTTGGATTTTATCACTATTTGAGAACAGTCTGTATGATTTTGGATATAACTTGCAGAATACTGAACCAAATTATATGAAATTTAGTTTAATAGAAACTTAAGACATATAGGAACAGTTTTTTGGAAGAATGTACTACCTAATTACTTCATTTTATATGTCCTAATGGCTATACAAAACTGACTCGAAACCTATCCTGAGAAAATCTGGAAAAACTAATGAAGGAATGGATGGGAACTTTTGCCATCCCACGATTGTGGAAAGCCATATACAATAGTGGAAATTGCCTGGAAGTAAAGAAAATGTTCTTTTGTGTGATTCTTGAACCAATTAAGGATAAGTATTTAACTATGATGCATTTGGATTTAATTAAGGTTTAAAAAGAACATAATTTGATGTTGGAAAAGTTGGTTAAATGTGTGATAAGTTTTGATTGTTAATTAATGTTATACTTCTCAATTCTATATTTCCCCCATACTTAGCTTTTGACCGTTCTCGGGCAAAATATCAAAATTAAGCTCATTGACCCAAAATATCAACTCAATTTTCATAATTTTCCAAGACTATATAATTATAACCAAAGATAAGTGACTTTCAAAAATCATAGCAAGAAATCAACATTCCAAGCTTCTACTTATGATCAATCAACATTTAATATCTTCAAAAACTGAGCAATCTAATGGTAGACTCGAAAATTGTGTTTAATTAAATATATCAATAGGTACACTTAACGCCATTCATGATCGTGACAATCCACCACTTTGCATATCATTTCATTTCTTCACCACCACTAATGTTCACATGCAAAATAATGAATCAAAGGACTTTTTAAGGTTATAATGTGAGCAAAGGTGAGGTGAGATATATTTAGGTCAAGTAGCATGAAAATCATCAAAGCTAGTGAAATAAAAGTAACACTCATAAAAAACTGGGTACCGTCAGCTATGACAAATGCGACAATTACATTTCACAACCCCATTCAGCTCTTACACACAATCCACATGAAGCACATACCAATTCGAAGGAATTACTCATATAATTCATGCCAATGAAATTACAAGAGTGAACCTTCCAAATCAACCTCAACCTCATATTCAAAATGCTCAAATAACACATCCATTACAACTCTAGGAAGATGTATAAATCATAAACAACTTTTAAACACATCTGTAATTCTTCCTTGATAAAATTTTTTTCAATAAATTTTTTTCTTTTTCTTTTCATTTTTTTCTTTTTTTCATTTTTTTCTTTTCCATTTTCTTTTCTTTTCCTTTTTTTCTTGCAAAATTAAAATAAACTACATCAACATGGGAATTTCAATCATAAGACATAAAATAGCTTTCCAAAATTATAACCAATCCTCACATATGTACACCCCCATAATTTGAATTTTGTATTTCCACAAACTCAACAACCACGTTCCACTAGCTTTATGAATTAGGTAGGATATTTGGTTAAGTTTAAAAGCGTAAAATGTGGTTTATACAAAAAGAAAGGTTAAAACTCAAAGGAATTTATCAAAGGAAAAATCATGTCAATAGGGTAGGTTATTTGGCTAATGTAGTTTATAAAAAACAAAGAATGCTTAATCATATCCATGTTAATGCATGTGATAAAGACGTGTTCTTGAATAGAAATTCAACGCAAAATCAGGATGTACATGTCATGAAGGTCACACATTATCAAAAAGTAATGAGACTGATATAGATGTGTCAGTCAAATAAGGCTCAAAATCTCACCAGCTTTGTCTACCATTAGTCACTACTCTTTCAAAGATAATGCATATCGACCAATCACAAGAGCAAAAGTACATGCTAAAGTTGCTATGAAATTATTTAGTCAATCCATACTCTAATCATGATTATATAATCCCAAAAGCAATAGAAAATGAGAAAATGTATGTTTCATTTATTTTATTCTTTCTCTCATTTTGATTAAAAACGTAAAAACAAGTAAAACAAACAAATTCAAAAATACACATGCATATAAAAAGTAATGCAGAAATGTAAAGAAAAAGAAATTTACTTCCCTTGGGTTGCCTTCCAAGAAGCGCCTTTGTTTAGGGTTGCTGGCTCAACTCCTTTTTCTCCTCACGTGACAAAATTGTAATCTTTGGGTGTCATATGTGGCTCCTCCACGTGAGGTAATTCTGGATAGGGTCTTAGTTGATCATCATCCTTATTCAATGCCTTCCCTATTCTCAGATGCCCAATCTTGACTGAGTCCATACACTCTAAAAATATTTCAAACGTCTCTTCACCTTTTTCTTCATCATTCAATTCCTCCAATCTATAATGTAAAGGTAAAGAGTTAGTTTCAAAAATAATTATGGACTTAATACTTACCTCCGAGCTAAAAGATATGTCCTTTCTGGCTTTGAGCTCCTTCTCCACTTCTTTGACACAAACAATTTGTTGAGGGTTGACCTCAAAATTCTCAAGCTCCTCATCACTTTGCAAATTTTCCGCACAGACTTAAATTGGGTACACCTCGGGTTGATACAACTGCTCCTCTTCACTTTACGCTTTTAGGCGTTTGAGGCTTGCTGCCATCTAACCCATTAGGTGTTCCATCCTTTGATAGCTTGCTTTTGTTTCCTGTCGGAATTCTTGCATTTCCTGCTGCATATCCTGTAGGAATTGTAAATTGTTAGCATCCATAGTATTAACCAGTTCTTCTAAAGATGCAAGTGAATTATGTTGGCTCTTCGAATCTTGGGCACTATAACATGTGTCTTTTAGAAATTGCCCTCCATCCCTCCAAATTTGTAGAGTATTCTCCTAAAATTCTTGCACCATATTACTCAACTCTTCCAGAGATGTACCAGAGTCATGATAGGAAGCTTCTGGTCTGTATGAGAATTGTTGTACGTCCTACAAACTATCATGGAATTAATTCTGCTGATTATTCTATCTATAACAAAAGTTAGGTTGATCAGTCCAAATATTGTTATAGGATTGAGAATATGAATTATAAAAGAAATTACTTTCGTCCATAAATTTTTTTAAACACAAAAATAAAAAATGAAAAGATCACCAAATAATATAAAAGAAATTAATCACCAACAAATATATACAAAACACAAATTAAATCACAAACAAAAACTAAAACACTGCACTCCTCGGCAACGGTGCCAAAATTTGACCGTGCATCGTTACGCTAGTTAAAATAAAATAACTAGACTACTACTATAGCAGTAGTGAGTCTAGGTCGATCCCATAGAGAGTGTGTGTGAAGTTTAAGAAATGAAATTAACCGGTATTTAGGAAAATGGGGGTTTGGATTTCTTTTAGGAAAAAGAAAAATAAAATAAAACTAACTAATAAAAACAAATTAAAGAAAACATGCAATAAAATGAAAAAGGTGGGGAATTCGATAGAGACCCAGTTCTTTGGTTCAATCTCGGCCTAAACCCTGACTAAGCACATTTTATTAATTTGTTGTTCTTTAACCTCTCCTAGCAATTATTAATCGTGGATTAATAATTAACTCTAGTTTTCCCTTAGGTTTTGTTTAATCAAGATACGATCATTAATTAAACCTAACCACCGAACAACCTAGGATATGATCTTTAGATTTAATTAGGCAGTAACATTACGAATTAGGAAAACTGGTTAATCAAGGTAACAACCACATATGATGCGTCATTTAACCTAGGTCATGTTATCCCTAATGATTACGAATCATTAGTCACTACACGTGAATTTAACATAATAATTACGGATTATATTGAAATTTTAGCAATGGGTTTGCAATTAACAATTCAATGAATGCATTAAAATTATAAAAACACAATACCTATCGAGTTCATACACAAATAACCGAATAATAACGAAAATCTGATTATACATGTACAATACCCAAACCATTTAAAATAGGATAACACAATCAATTTCTAATGAGAGAAAGAAACAACAAAATAATTAAAATAATACTTAACCCGGGTCGTCGGTGTCGATTTTACTTCCAAACTGACGTTGGGATGTCTAACCCTTCATAAGTATTTTTCAAAAAAATATTTCAACCTTTATCTTTATCCCTAACCAAAAATCCCTAATTAATTGTTCATTAGCGCTTCCCACTCTTCAATGTAGTTAGGACTTCTTTACTCTAACTTCTCATTTAAATCCTTCGCAGCTTGCCCCTCACTATTGCTGCGTCAGTTACATTCCTCGCTACTGCTCCTGTAGCGCCGCACCATTTATTTATTGCTTGTGTCTCTCCTTTGTGCGCTACTATGGCATGTCCGTCTGTTGTGTTATATTGCGCCTGCCTGGCACTACCTTCTGCGTTGTTCTCCCTTTATTTGTGCCTATTACGTGATTATCGTCTCACGTCTCCAACGTCTACGCCTATGCGCAGCTCCAATCACGCTGGCCTCCTCTCTCCTGTTGCACTACCCATTTTATTTCACACCCCTCGCTTTGCGTGCTTCTAGCTCATTAATTCCTTGTGCGTTGCGTGACTCTTGTAGCGTCTTCATGTTCCGAATTAATTTGCTCCTTCTTGCCCTTTGTGTGCTCCTCAAAACGACGCCACCTCTCTATTGATTTATTTCTCCATTTAATGTTACTCCCCCTGTAACTTGTATTGCGTGTGTTACGTCCTGATGGGTGTTGATTAATTTCTTTGCCCATTTAATTACCGCCACTTGTTAAAACCCTCAGCTCCCTTGTCTTGATTTTATTCCTCTCCTCAGCTGATTTAAGTCTTGTGTATATTGTGCGTTGATGGGACCAATTCATGAGCTACCTGTTTAATTTCTGTCCGTCAGTTCCTGCTGACCTGCTGTGGCTTTTAATTATCTTGTTGCATGATAATTTGATTCGCTCTCCTCATTTTTCTCTTGTGCGTTGCTCCTTTATTTTCCATTCTTCTTGCCTTTTGTTATTATTTTTTTCTTCTTCCATAAAAGCAAGTAGATATTAATCTTCATAAAATGATCCAAATTTCGTACTTTCAACTCACTTTAATTTCTTTGCTTCCAAATTGTACCTAAAATAATATATTAATTAAAGTGAGTATCTTAAGCATTTTTATATCATTAATCGCTAAGTGTAAATAATTAAAAATATCAATAATTAAACACATATCCCTTCTTCAAACTCGATGTTTGTTATCATCTGTTCTTTGTCCTTTTGTTCTTCTGAAGATTCGAACACATCAGTTATCTTGAATGAGCTACTCTCCTTCGGATTCTTTAATACATCATTCATGTTGAATGACACTTGATCATCATTAATTCAAAGGATAAGGTTCTATTCATGGACATCTACCAAAGATTTTTCGATGTTCACATATGGTATATCAAGAACTGGTGGATAATAAGGAGGGTTGGCATTCTTTTCTTCATCCCCTTTCTTTATCTCTTAGTCTTCAATAAGGTGGGGTTCAACTTGGTGTTCCATTGGTTCTTTTTGTTCTTCCCCATTCTTAAGTGTGATAGCCTCATATTGCTCTCACTGATGTAATTACACGTTTCTCAAAGAGTCTTCCACACTTCTTTTACAAAATTCACGAGAAAGCTGTCTCACTAGAATCTTTAGGTTGTGAATAAAAGCAGCATAATTTTCTATTACTTGATCAAATTGCTCTTTTAGTCTCTTCTGGTTCTCTTTCATGTCTGTGAGCTTATCCAAGATCTTGTCTAATTTAGAATCCCTGAACTGGACTCATCTTGCTGAAATTCTAATAGGTCTTGATGTCCTAAGTGAGTCCTTGCATTATTGGACCAAAAAAATTTTAGGTGATTTTGCCACCTCGAATTGCATAGGTTCCAATAAGGATTGTTACTTCTTCAACCATACCGTGCCTCATTATAGTTCGCAAAAGTTCCTTGCTCCCTATAATATCTATCTTTCATCATTGTTCTTTCCATTTTTTCTTGGCATCTAGCTCTTCAGATGTCTCATTCTCACTCTAAGATGTCTTGTTGCATGTCTAATTTATGCCTAAACCTCTTCTTCTTCCTTTTTTTCTTTTTTATATTAATTATTTAAAACAAAAGATAGTGAAAAAGCTTAGACTAAAGAACTAAATTAATTGTCTCCCTAACAACGGCGCCAAAAACTTGATCGTGGTTTTCCAATATGAGTAAGTTTTAATATTTAACCTTGATATTCTACAAGCGTATGGGTCGTTCACGTAGTACCTAAGGTGTCGATCCCACGAGGAGGGTTAATCTAATCCTAGAATCTAAGGTCAAAAATTATTAAACATAAATTTAACAAACAATGAATTTAAACACAATAACTAAATAAATCAAACCAACCAAATCAAATAACAAAACAATAATTGACAGTTAACACTTAATGAAAACAATCAACGAATAATGATTAACAATTTCATATTAAAACCTATACGTGATCTCTCTACGCAAGATTTACCAACCTGATTTAATTCTGAATCTAATAAATTAACAAGCTCTCATTAGCCCAATTTAAACATTTTTTCTCGATTCGTCCTCTCAGTTTATTATCGAGATATGAAGTGCATAATTAAACCATAATTAATTCAATAAACATATAAAACAATCAGATTTCATTAAATCAAAAATAATATTCCAAAGGTGAGTTTAGAACATCAATCAACAATTCAATTCTATCTTCAAATTATATATCACAATTCTACAATCAAATAAAATTGAAACACATAGGAAATAAAACTCGAATGGACAATGGGAGGTTGCAACTTCGAAAAGCTTCTTATTCCAGGAAGCATATCGAGTCTGCGTCGTCTTCCTCTTCTCTCTTCCTTCTTCTCTTTCTCGATCTCTCAAAGTTCTCTCCTTTAGGGTTTCGTTGTGGTGGCTGATCAAAAGCTCTTTCTTTATGTTCTTCTTATTCTATTTATGTTATTTTGTGTTTATGATTAAACTAGGATTTTTTGGGGACCCGAAAGGTCCAAAAAATCCTCAAAACACGAAATTTGGAAATGGTTGCACATCTGTCCACTGCAGGCCACGACTATGGCCCTACAGGCCATGATCGTGGCCTACTTACGATCGTGGCATGTAGGCCATAATCGTGGGCTAACTTTGGTGCTTGTCACAATCATGGCCTATTAGGCCATGATCGTAGGCCATTATTTCGGCCCGAATGTCTCCTAAACTTTTCCATTCTTCAATGTTGACCCTAAAATACTAACAAACACGTCAAGGTACCTTAAAGACATAATAATTAAGCTCAAAGACTTGCACTAACCCATAAAAACACTTAAACACAATTAATTCATAAACTAACATAATTATAACCTAAACGCATACTAAACAATTAAGTTAATACTTAAATACATATCAAGCTAAGCCCTAAAACATGAAGCAATTCACACTTATCATCTAGACCTAAACTATAATATTTCTATAGATTAATCCTTCTTAATAACATTAAGAAAACTAAGGAGATTACTTTTCTAAATTTGGTATAGTTTTTCTAACAATATTAACTCCATTGACTATCTAATCTTGTTCGTGTATTTTATTGGGTAAATTGTTTCGTCAAGAGTTACTTAAATATTCAAGATATAGTAAAATACTTTATATACATGAAAAAGATAAAAAGTTTTAATCTTTTTCTTATTGATTGACTACACCTTATAGTGATAAGTGATAGTAAAAACTGAATATTGGAGAACATTTATCTTTCTTAATATGATATATTTTAAATAACGTTAAATAAATGTCATCTATTAAGACATTTTTCAGTGAAGGGCAAATTGCCATCATATTTATAAAGAAAATATTTATATTTAAATCCATAACTTTCAAAAACTTATAGAAACAAGTCCAAATTGTATTTAACCCTTTAATTCTTAAACTATCATTTTTGCAGTAAATATAGCCTAATGTTAGTCTTTATTAGCCATTAATTTAAGTGATGTGACTTGATAAGTGGTTTATTTAATTAATTTTTTGGATATGTTGCTTTATCAAAAATTATGTATTTTCTTTTTTTAAAACTATAAATTATAATGATTTCAGTCATAGTCATAACAATGATTGAGCACAAATGAATAAGTTTCTAATTACTACTAGAAACATAAAACCATCAAAACAAGTTGTTAGCTAGTCTCAAGCAAGATTGTGTATCACATCTCTTATCATAATAAGAACTATTTATATAAGAAGGTTTATTAGAGAAATATCTTAAATATCCAACACTAGTGGTGCTTTTTACGAGATGAGTTGTCTTTCCAAAGAAAGTATGAACTCTAGTTGCAATCACAATAGTTTCAATTTCACCTTACTTTTATGTTAAACTTGAGTAAACTCCTTCCCAATGATTCTTAGTTATAGTAAATAATTCTCTAATAAGAGGAGGCTGAAAACCAAAACAAAGATTGTAAATTCCATAACATTAGTGGTGCTTTTTACAAGATGAGTTGTCATCCCAAAGAAAATGTGACCTTTAATTGCAATCACAATAGTTTCAATTTCACTTTGTTTATATTTTGAACCTGAGTAAACTCCTTCTTTATGATTCTTGGTTATAGGAAATGATTCTCTAATAAGAGAAGACTAAAATCTATAACAAAGATTCTAAATTCCATCACATAAATAAATTCACACATATATATGCCAAGTTGGAACCAAAAACTTGATCTAACATGTTCATCATATTGTAGTTGATAAATCTTTGATCAATTTTTAAAGGATATGTGCATTTTAAAAAGTATCTCCAAAATTGAATTTGATAATGTCTCTAGGACTAACATTGCAACATCTTTCTCTTTCCATATAGCATCTAATAAAACCTTATAAGAAAAATGTTTTTTTAATGACTTCTTCTTCTTCTTCTTCTTCTTCTTTATCCCTCACATAAAACCTCATAAAAATATGCTTTTTATGGCTTCTTATTCTTCTTCTTATTCTTTTATCCCTCCCAAATGTTCATTTTAATTCTGATAAAAATAATGCTAGTGGCACATCAAAAGCCATTAAATTCTCTCTTTCTAGTTTATAGATTTCTTACTAAAAAAATATCATATTTATAATATTGTTAAAATCTTTAAAGTCACCAACAACTTCTTATCTCAATCCTTCTCTTCGCCTTCCTCATCACCATCTTAGTGCTATAAGATTTACAGTAAATCCATCATTATTTCTAGACAAAATGTCACTAATGACTAATCGAGTTTTCAAGCTTTAACAAGGCCACCAATTCTTCTAAAGTCATAACACTAGCTTGGTAAAATTTTTAGTGGCTATTAATTTTTGGTGTCATATATACCTAGTTTATGATTTCATTAATAAACTAAATTAGTTACTTGTTTATAAAACCCTTATAATCCTAATTACATGGTTTTGTCTACTAGGCTTGTATACATGCAAATCACTACTTTTGAAGTAGTGATATTATTACGGATGACATTTGTGCTTGAGCCTGACCTAATATAGCTCAAAGTCAACAAGCTAAGTTTAAGTTGATTGGGCTTCCGACTAGGCTCATAATTTTTGTAAAAAAACCAAACTTTGTCCACACTCAATATGTGAATCTTACCTTGTTAAAATGACATTGTTTTACTTATACTAACCCTTGCGTGCTACTCCTCCTTTAAGCTTTAGTCTACAGATTAATTCATTTAAAATCAATAAACATAATAGTGATTCTTGTCTCCTCCTCCTCCAATGCTCTGTCTCCTAGTCTCACCTCCTTCTCCCCCATTCCCTCTAGTTATTGCTTGCTTTGAGAAGATATAATATACATATACTCTTTATACGCTTTCACATGCATCAATTACTTCCATATTGAAAGTTGGACGTGTGTAGACACTTACTTATGATCTATGAGGCCTAAGGCTCTTTTTTCTCTATGAGATTTTGTACCTTAAAGACAATATTTGTTGAGTCATGTTTGATTTTAATTTTTGTATACAATTATCAATATAGGTTATAGTTATACTATTTTATGTATAAGTATTGCCTTCAATCAGAGTGAGGATAGAGGCAAGAAGTATGGGATGACAATTGAGGCCTCTAAACCTCAAAAGCCCAAATATATTTTTTGATATTACTATTAGAACCATTCCTGCTGACCATATTAAGATGGAAGTTTTTGTCAATATTGCCCCTACAAAGTGATCAAAGATTTTATGATTCGGTCAGGTGACTTAGCAAAGGATGTGGATATCTAGTTCTTCATATTTAGCCTTCAATTCACTATTTCAATGTCCTACTCATCAATTATAATTAATTAAGAGAATGTAAAGTCTTGAAGTTAAAATCTTAAGGGTAAAAGAGAAAAATTACTAAAGGAAACTAAAAGAAAAAGAGTTTCAAAACTCTTGATTCTAAGTTTAAGAGTGACTGGTTGGTGATTAGGGAGAAAAAAGAAGATAAATGGACAATTTGTGATCAAAGGAAAAAAAGAAAATGAGTATTTTGGAAAAACCTATGTCATCGTAAACATGCCTTAAAACTTTCAAAACCTTAACTACTTAATCAATGGATCATCCATGTTAAAGCCTTTAAAAGAAGAAGTTCATAACTACTAAATAAGTTATTTCAAAGAGGGAAAATAAGGATCCTTGTAAATAAGTAAAATAGAAAACTTGCTAAAGGAAATTGACAGAAAAGGAGTTTTAGAAATCTTGATTCTAAGTTTCAGAACGACTTCATAAGTAAAAGAGAAAACTTGCTAAAGGAAACTAGAAGAAGAGGAGTTTCAAAACTCTTGATTCCATGTTTAAGAGTGATTACTTGGTGTTTTGGGAGAAAAAAGAGGCTATTAGACAATTTGGAAGGAAGGAAGAAAGAAAATGAGCATCTTGGAGGAAAAAAACATACCTATGTCATCGTAAGCATGCCTTAAAAGTTTCAAAACCTTAACTACTAATTCAACAGACTATACACGTCAAAGGCTTTAGAGGAAATTGGTAGAAAAAGACTTTCAAAACTCTTAATTATAAGTTTCAGAACTACTAAATAAGTAAAAGAGAAAACTTGCTAAAGGAAACTAGAAGAAAAGGAGTTTCAAAACTCCCTATTCTAAGTTGGATACTGATTAGTTGATGTTTAGGGGGGGAAGGCTATTAGACAATTTTTTATAAAGCAAGAAAGAAAATGAGTATGTCATTGTAAGCATGCCTTAAAACTTTCAAAACTTAACTACTAATTCAATATAAGGTCCATATTAAAGCCTTTAAAAGAAGAAGTTCATAACTACTGAATATTTTATTTCAAAGAGGGAAAATAAGGATCCTTGATAATAAGTGAAAGAGAAAACTTGCCAAAGGAAACCGGTAGAAAAGGAGTTTCAGAACTCTTGATTCCAAGTTTCAAAACTATTGAATAAGTAAAAGAGCAAAATTAATAAAGGAAATTGGAAGAAAAGGAATTTCAAAACTTTTAATTCCAAGTTTAAGAGTGATTAGTTGGTGTTTAGGGACAAAAAAGAGGTTATTAGATAATTTACAATGAAGGAAGAAAGAAAATGAGCATCTTGGAGAAAAGCTAAGAGCATACCTATGTCATTATAAGCATAAAACTTTCAAAACTTAACTACTAATTCAATAGAATGCCCATATCAAAGCCTTTAAAAGAAAAAGCTCATAACTACTGAATAAGTTATTTCAAAGAGGGAAAATAAAGATCCTTGATAATAAGTAAAAGAGAAAACTTGTTAAAGGAAACCGATAGAAAAGGAGTTTCAGAACTCTTGATTCCAATTTTCAAAAATATTGAATAAGTAAAAGAGAAAAATTATTAAAGAAAACAAGAAGAAAAGGAATATCAAAACTTTTAATTCTAAGTTTAAGAGTGATTAGTTTGTGTTTAAGGAGAAAAAAGAAGCTATCAGACAATTTGCAATGAAGGAAGAAAGAAAATGAGCATCTTAGAGAAAAGCAAAGAGCATACCTATATCATCGTAAGCATCCCTTAGAATTGTCAAAACCTTAACTACTAATTTAATAAACTATTCATGTCAAAGCCTTTAAAGGAAGAAGTTCATAACTTCTAAACAAGTTATTTCAAAGAGAAAAAATAAGGATACTTATTGAAGTCATAAACCAATTATTTTAGGGTATGAATTTGGTTGAATAGGGAAAAGTTACTCAATTAATCCACAGTAGTGGATACATTTTATAAAATGTTGACAAGTATGGTTTGTTGGATAATTTGGAAGTCACGAAAACTAGATGATAGCTTTATAATCAATAGTAATAAACTTGCACCCTATATTTTGTACTTTATACGTAATTCTTTCTCTATATAGTTATTAATTAATTCCTTATGAAAAAGTAAAATCTTGAGCTGAGTTTGATTCTAATTAGACTTTAGACCATTTAAACCTAATCAAATTCGATTCGCGAGTCTTTGCCTTGAAGTCTGAGTGGAATTCGGGCCACTTAAAGTCCAATCAGACTTTAGTTATGTATCTTGGACTTATCCAAACTTCAAATTAGGCTTAAGCTCTTACATAAAAATTTTCAACGCGACTCAATGCCATTACTAATATTATAATTGATTTCTAGGATGAGCAATTGTTGGTGTCGGTTGGATTGAGAAAGTACGAAAATAGTCGGATAAAGGTTTCTTTTTTAGTGGATGTACCAAAGAGGATGGTGAATTTGATGTAGAAGAGAAGATGGTGGATTTAGGGTTAAAGTGAGAAACAAGAGATAATGTTACTCTTTTCTTTTTTTCAATTAAAATCACATGCTCAAAAAGTTAACTAAATGATTCGTTTCGAAATTAAGAGAACTAATATAATAATATAAAATTAGAATTTAGGTATTGAAATATTAAAAGATAAAGTTTATACTAATTTTCGGTACCATTATCCAAAGTTACGAATACTATACCAGACGGTACCAAATTAGGTTCTGGTATGGTACAAACTTGTAGCGGTACCGGTCAATACCGAGTACTATTTCAAGTAATTTTTTAAATTTATAAAATAGTCCTTGAAATTTTTAAAAATTTGCAAAATAGTCCATTGATATATTGTACAGTTGTACTGTATACTTTACAAGTTAACATCAATTATGTTTCCAAAAATCATAATAA
>JANIHZ010000005.1:49937612-49948455 GCA_027478365.1 Erythroxylum rufum
GACGTCCTCTTCAATAGTTGATTTGGTTGAAGGATATGTTGAAGGGAATGGTTTTCTTGCTTTCCTTCACAACAAAACTTTTGAAACTAGGGTTTAAAGATGAGAATAGCACAAGGAAACTCCTTTAAAATATGTTTAAATAGGTGAAGGAGATGTGAAAGTAGTTGAAGATTCATAAATTTATGTTGGAAACCGAGAAGGGATTTAAATTTTAAATGTTACCTCGTGAAGTGCGATCGGCTTGCGATCGCAACCTAGTGTCTTGCGATCGCATCCTAGCTGGACCTGCAACATAATGCCATAGTTACGATCGCACCCTAATGATTTGCGATCGCAACCGAATAGTATGCATAAGTCAT
Source organism: Erythroxylum rufum (assembly GCA_027478365.1). NCBI lineage: Eukaryota > Viridiplantae > Streptophyta > Magnoliopsida > Malpighiales > Erythroxylaceae > Erythroxylum > Erythroxylum rufum. The sequence goes on from JANIHZ010000005.1 coordinate 49,937,972, forward strand.
CTTTTGTCGCGATCGCAACTTAGAAACTTGCGATCACACCTGAATACTATTCATAAATCCTTTTCTGTCGCGATCTTAACTTCGAAACTTGTGATCGCAACTGAAGCCTCTAAGAATTATTACACAGTTGCGATCACACTACAGTGGCTTGCGATCGCACCACTTGAGTTTCCTACAAGACAACTTTCTAAACAAACAAACACTTTGTATTTTATTTATCCCTACCGTACACACTTGCTAGTTTTAAGGTCTTTTAGCATGACCGAAGCCTATCTTTCAAGGGTTAAATCAAAAATTCATTACCTCTTTAGGTCTATAAATGAAACCTCTAAGATAAAGCTTACATCTTTGCCCATTCACCTTGAACTTCTTACTACGTGCATTGTCAAGTTCCAAAGCTCCATTCCCATAAACTATGATAACTTTGAACGACCCACTCCATTTTGAACGCAACTTGCCTGGAAATAACTTTAACCGAGGGTTACACAACAAAACAAAATCTCCTTCTTTGAAATGCTTATCTTTAATATGCTGGTTATGTCATCTCTTGGTTCGCTCTTTGAATAACTTGGCATTCTCATAAGCTGTGAAATGTAACTCCTCCAACTTTTGCAATTGCAGCAATCTTTTAGTCCCCGCCACTTTGCCATCCATATTAAGAGTTTTGATAGCCCAGTATGCCTTATGTTCAAGTTCCACAGGCAAATGACATGCCTTACCATAAACAAGTCTATAAGGAGTTGTTCCAAGAGGTGTCTTGAGAGATGTCCGATACGCCCATAAAGCATCGTCAAGCTTTATAGCCTAATCTCTCCTTGCTCTGTTCACCGTTTTCTCCAGAATCCATTTAACTCCCTATTGACCACTTCCACTTGCCCATTTGTTTGTGGATGATAGGGTGTTGCCACCCTATGTTGCACTCCGTATCGTTTAAGCAAAAGTTCGAGCGTGGAGTTACAAAAATGAGAACCACCATCGCTGATTAAAACACGTGAAACACTAAATCTCATGAACAATCCTTTTAAGAATTTTGTCACCACCCTTCCATCATTACTTGAGCTAGCATTGGCTTCCGCCCACTTAGAGACATAGTCTACTCCCACCAATATGTATTTGTTTCCATATGATGTAGGAAATGGTCCCATGAAATCGATTCCCCATACATCAAATATCTCAACCTCCAATAGGCTCGATTGTGGCATCTCGTCTCTTTTTGAAATGTTTCCCGTTCTTTGACATCTGTCACATTTTTGCACAAATTCCCTCGTATCTTGGTTCAACGTTGGCCAATCAAATTCGCATTCCAAGATTCTACTCGCAGTTTTATTTCCCCCATAATGCCCTGCATAACATTGTCTTTGACAACATTATGATAATGTTTTAAGTTACCTTATTGTGCAAATTATAGATTTTGTTCTTCCAAGCTCTAATTGGGTGAAGGTCCTCAAGTTGTCTCGCCTCTTTTATAGCATTTTTGACATATTTTTATCCATTTTTGCTAAGAGCTTTATGGAGAGTATTAAGAAATCCTCCATTGAGAGGGAAGACTCTCCTTCTTCCATGACCACATGGAGGGCCTTAGGGAAGGCCTTCCCTCTAGGCAGAAGCCTTAACTACTGTACAACTGTTGGGAGGACAAAAGAAGGGTAAGAAGATGGGAACCACTGACGAGGGAAGTAGGTTTCCAAACCTACAAAAGGAAGGCTAGTTTGGTAAATTAAGAAGAGAGAAGGGAGAGCAAAATCAAAAAGAGGAAAAAAGAGAAAAGGGAGACCAAAATCTTACATTGCTAATAGTTTTTTGTTCTTCTTATGATTGACTTATAACCCTTAATTGGATTACAAGCACTGCCAAGCAACAGATGGATGATGGAGTAATTTATAAAATGACTTTTATAACAATTATTTATGCTCTTTGGAAAGAAAGAAACAAGAGGATCTATAGGGGTGAGGAAGTAAACAAACATTAATTGGTTGAAGAAATCATCAACTAGATTCGAACCATAATTATTGCAGAATCTTCTTAGTATACCCTTTCTAATGGAATTAGATGTTAATGATCTTATAATTTTGGAATGTAACTAGCACTTGTTTTAGGTATTTATTCCATTTGTTTTAGTTTCTTGTATTATTTTTTTGTGAACACATTGTATAATGTTGGGATAGCTTGGCTATACTTTATTTAAATCCAAACAAAATTACATGATAATGTCACAATACAAAAATAAAATACTCTAAATTCAAATTGTAGAATGGTGGTAATTTCTACCTTCAAACTTCAATAATTACATAACTATCCTTTATGGAGGTGAAATGAAGCATAAAAAAAGTTAAAATATAGAGAACATATATTTTGTTTATCATAATTAGCATACTATCATTGACGTTTCAATATTCTTTATGTACTTTTATCTTATGTTGCACCTGTGGTCATGGTAATATTAAAGATGTGATCACTTTCCTGGATGTAGCAATAAATCTTCTTCAGGGTTGGCCTGCAATCTACTTAAATAAAAAGACTTTTATGAGAAAGCCATTTGAACTGGAGGTGTACGTAAGTTAGAAAATCTTAGTTTGCTCCGAGTAGAATTTGTAATCTGCGTAGAATGTTTCTGCCAACACTCGCATACTACAGGTCATTTTTCTTTTGACAATTAAGTTTATTCCAAAACTTTTATCAAATAGACCTTTCACATTATATGTTTTGAACAACCAAATCAAGATATGTTATAAATTTAAGCTAATGATATACTAGAAACTAATGATTCTTACTATTTGGGCCCCTCCCACTAGTTTGGTTCAAAGCTTGTATCATTGGATGCTTATCCGATATTTCTGTCTTAATTACTTGAGGTCTCCAAATAGCAGTTTCCTTTGTATGATCTGGCTTTGGAATGCGTAACAACCCTCCGAAATTTAATAGCAGATGTAGTAATGGTAACCATATGAATAGCTCAAAATCAATTGGCAATCTTATTTCTTGCAAGGAATCTAGATTTTAGAGATGCTTGACGACCAGAGGAGACCTCACATTGTGCACACCATCAGACCACATCAACCCTCCGAATGAATATTGGCCAACTGCGTAACCTTTGGTTGCCTGGAAAGTGACTTGAAATGTCTTGCTTTCACCTATTTTCTTGAACCTCAATATTGAAGGCTTAACTGAAACTTTAATTCCTCTAGGTGACTTGACACGGGCAAAGTAAATGCCAGGAGAACCAACATTTTTAACTGTTCTAGTTGCAGTGATGGTTGTGTTGAGATTAGGGATAGAGAATGAGGGATAGTTGAAATCTGAAAAACTCAAGGAACTGGGGCATGAGTATGGCTTTGGTGAGAATAACTTGATCTGCGACTCATTGTAACCTCTTGCACATAGAAGGTTCAAGTAGTCACCGGTCTCCAACTCATAAACTAGTCCAGGGTCCAATGCTCGGCTTGGACGAACTTGTCCTGCACCATAATCAAATGGAGATGCAGGTCTTCTGGTGTTGGCATCAATGATTGGATTTCCGTCGTTTGCTCTTGTTTTCGCTGTGGATAGATGATAACATCACACAGTTGAGTGAAATGTACATACAGAAAATTGTATACAAGCATTGTTTGTACCGGTAGTAACAAGGGCAGATAAGATTGCAGCAGGACTCCAATCCTGATGGTAAGCTCTGAGAAGACCAACAATTCCAGCAACATGAGGGCACGCCATTGAAGTGCCTGACAACGTGTTGAAAGGAGTCCGACGTTTATCGATTGTTTCGTCAGTTGGACTTGCTACTAAAGTGTAAGCGGCAATTACGTCAACTCCTGGAGCAATTACATCTGGCTACACGAAATAGAATATCAACAAGCCCAGTGGTAAAGGTTAGTTTGATGTTCAAAAGCAATAAATCCAAACCTTGAGAACGGATGGCTCAACAAGACTAGGCCCTCTAGATGAGAAAGCGGCAACTGAAGGAGCTGGTCGTACTCCCAAAACTGTCTTGGAAGGAGTGAAGAAAGCCATAGGATTCCTGTCATTCATGCAAACGTTATTCTCAAATGTTAGAATGGTAAGGTTTCTTAGTTGGGTTGACGTCAATTTACTTCGTATAATTGATGTAGGCATAGATAGCTTGACCATCCTTGAAACTAACATGTGCTGCAGGAAGCAGATGAGGTTCAGCTAGAACATCATCACCATTTGCTTCATCATTGGCCAATATGAATCCAACCGCACCCGCTCCAAGGGCCTGAAGCCCTTTATCTATCCTTCCAGTCTGACCTCGAAGGCAAACTAATATCTTATCTTTAACCTTTTTGGGATCAAGTGATCCTGGAATGCAAAGTCCACTGATACAAATTTGTGAATCAAAACAAAGAAGATATGATGTTGTTATAGACGTAACTTTTTGGATTCACATATTTGCATTAATGTTTTATATACTTTACTTACGAATCCGAAGCTGAAGCATTCGCAGCATTTGCTGTTTCACCACTGATCAAAGGATAGAACTTTGCAGTTGGCAGTCTTTTAGCAGTAAGACTTGCTGCCTAACAACGAAACCAAAATAGTAGAGCAAAGAGCATTAGCATTCTAATCAACAAAGTGAAAAGTAGTTCTATCATAACTGGTAACTAATCTTGATATTTGTAAGAACTGTTAGCGAGTAGAGCATCCAATTATTACATAATAGGTATTTATTAGTTGATATTATCTCTTGTTGAGAAGCTTACTGTTAGGGGGAGAGGGGGAGGAATACCTTGAGGTGCTTCTTGTTTCCAAGTGCAACATAGCTTAAAAACTCTCTATCTAAAGTACTAGCACCAACTGAGACAAACCAAGGTGCTGAATTTCCTACAGTCTCCTTTCCCGGACCTTCATTTCCGGCTGAGGTGACTACAATAATGCCCCTCTGCATGGCATGGAAAGAGCCAATGGCAATGGGATCGGAAAAGAAATCAACTGCAGACCCACCTACAGATACAGAGAGTACATCAACTCCATCATATATGGCACTGTCAAAGCCTGCCATAATATCTGCATCAAAGCACTCGCCGCCAGCTATTGGTGGCCAGCAGACTTTGTAAGAAGCTACCCTCGCATTTGGTGATCCTCCTTTAACAGTTCCCAAGGCAGCTCCAAAAATACTGGCTTTTGGAACAAAGTTACCAGCTGCAGTTGATAATGTATGTGATCCATGACCCTGAGTGTCACGTCCGGTGCGATATGTTGAATTTAGATAGCCAGCGTATGCACCAATTCCTTTGTTGAAGAACCTTGAACCAATTAGCTTCCTAAGAACAGTAAAAAAAAATGCCAAAATTAGGTCCTTATTTTCTGCAATTGCACTCGTGTCATCCGTAACTACTACATTGGCCCGCAACCACACTGCTATCTACAATCCACAACTCTAAACTTTGGTTGCAAGATTAATTCACAATCAAAGGACAATGATGGGGAAAAAAAAGTAGTGGAAGAAATCAAATATATCAGGAACAATTGCTAGAGGGAGTCAAAAAAGTCTTTTTCATGTAAAATGAATGCACCTATTGCAAGGAAACCCTCGTGTATCTTTCTGACATATACCACGCCATTTGGATGGAATCGGACCGAACCCTTCATCACTGAAGCTCTTTAACTCTGGCCAAACACCTGGGCAATCAAATCCAATCAAATGTTGTATGAATGCACATTCATTAAGCAGAAATTAAAAGGATTGTTGATGGTTTACTCTTTTTCATGGAACAGTTTGGTGTTCTCCGTAAGAAGATCATTAATCTATGGCATAAATAAGGTTATCTACCGACCTTAGCGCTTTTTCCTTAAATTAGAAAGTGTATGATGAGGCTCGGATATGTTTGACGTCAATATTCAGGCAAAAATGGTGCAACTATCCATTACAGTCCCTAAAATTCTAGCTTGAATAAGTTCAACAACCCGAAATGACTAACCGGTGTCAAGGTTAGCAATGATGACATCTTGGCCAAACCTTGTCTTTATCCAAGAAGAACCGTCAGGAATTACTCCTTCATTTTCAAGTCCAAGGAAACTCCATGAATGTGTCGTGTGCAGTTTTCTTCCCCTGTTCAAGAAAACCGATAGCACACTTGGATGCTCTGCAATATTTAGTAATATAAAGCCATTTAAACCAGCTATTATGAAACCTTTTCTATTCATATTAGAGCATAGACGCAAAAGGATTGGAACGGAGCATAAGATAAAGATTCTCATTCGACTCTAAACAAACAAGAATCTAACTTACTGGCAAGTTCTACTGCTTCTTCCTCTTCAAGTATCGCTGCAAAGCCATTAATGTTCTTATTATACGAGTAGAAGATCTTCTCCTTGGCTTTCTCTATGCTGTTAAATAAAATAGGATCAAATGATCAAGAAATTACGATCCTAATACTAGTGCAAAAATAGAGGAATAAGACAGGAAGGAACAACCTTTTGCAGACTGATCCTAATAATTGGTAATGAGAAGTAGTTGCAGTCTTTATATCATTCAAGGTTGGATCACTTCCGTGTGCATGAGAACCTAAATATACTACATAGGACTGCATTGAAAAATGAGAAATTTCTTGTGAAAACCACGAACAAGAAGACAAAGAAAATGAAAAAGAGAATTCATTTCCAACAAAACTTCAGCTACAGGAGCAGGCCATTCAAATCCAATTGTATGTTTATCAACACAAACTTCAAGTCACGGAAAGAAAACAACTTGAAGGTATATCCCACCTTTGGTTTGGCATGAGTTGGGGTCTGCAAAAGAGAAAAGAGGAAACAAGGTAGAAGCAAGGCATTGATAACGGACAACCTCATTGCTGCTGCTATGCATGAGCTCTCGAAGTTTGTAAGGTATTTAAAGAAAATTAAAGGGTAGCTCTGTTTTGGAATGTCTCTATTCCCCGTTATGGAAATGCCTGTATTCCATATTCATGCATATATTTGCTACTGTTGGAGTCAAAACACTTAAGGAAGTTTTGGTGAATTTAAGATAGTCACAGCCTGGTTTATTCATTTTCTGTGAAATAGTTAGTAATCTAGTTACTACAAATTGCCCAACTTAGAAAATGTTTAACGAATCAATTAGAAAAATCATTAATATTGATTTATCTTAATTTTACTTAAATGACTTGTCTGTAAATCGTTAGAGGGAAATAAAATATTTACATTAATTTCCAGCCATTTAATGAGATATGGGAAATTCCCTTCCTTTTAAATGATTTGTCTTTAATCCATTAAGAGGAAATAAAATATTTACATTTATAAAAATGTAACATTATATAAAATTTACTTAATGCAATACTATCTTAATTTAAGTTTATTATCTGGTAGCGGTAGGCACTCGCATATCCAGAAATTTCACGTATCATATTATATATATATATACACTCTTTACGAATTAATAGCATTGAGTTCTCAGTCTATCCACTATGCACAGTTTAATTTGCCTTCAATCTCTTAATTTTGAAGGATTTCTCAATATATATATACCTATTTCAGGCAAAGCGTATGGCACTCAATATCGCGTATATGATGATCTCTAAAACTAGTAATTAAGGTTTGTGGATTGTCTTTCTCGTTTCGACATTGTAATGACTTCAAATAGTACACAAGACTTGGCTTTAGCATGGCAATTGAAATGATCTTGGTCCCTTCATAAAATAGAAGGAATGGATAACGTCAAACTCCTAATTCCCCTAAAAACCAAGGTTAATGTAATAATTGAGAGTGAATCATGAGGCTAAGCTTGGAACATGACGATCCAACAAGATGGAAATGCCATATCAAGATTTTCACTAATAAATCATATCTTCACCTACTCTAACAACTTAAACCTTTGGTATTTTGGAGTCAACTTATTTGGTTTAAGGATAACTCGTCTAAAGTATTATTTATTCTATGGTTAACAATCAAACAAAGGCTTAATACTCAAGATAGGATGAAAAGCATGGATCCCACTAATATCTCACGCAAATTATGTGGCTTATAGCTTAAAACTTTGAATCATCTCCTCTTTTTTTTGCTCTTGCTCAAAATCCTTTTAGAGTTGTGTTTATAATCTTTGCATAACCTAATACTTTGAAAATACCTAGTTAATTTCCATATCTTGTGTAATGAATGACATATTTACATATCATGGTGACTTAATAATGTTTAAATTAGTGATAAGCTATAGAACTCATGTGATGTGGAGGGAGAGGCATAAAAGGACCTTTCGGAATGAATTCCAGCCTCTTCAAGAGTTCACTCTATAACTTGATGGATTAGGTAGTTAATTATGACTTATAATATTCATCTTAGGATGAGCTTTGATTTAGTCTTGATATGGAACATTTAACTCTAAGTTAAGGAGGCTCTTAACCTAAGAGGGTCTACTTCTTTCAACTTCTCCTACTTAGCATGTCGCTAAAGGTTCCAAGCTTCTTAGCTCCACGTGTCATTCTGTATTTTGTTTCCTCCTTGTTATGATTGATCTCAATTTGTTACTTATTCTTTTTATTGCTCACTAAGCTTGTTACCTGGTTTTTGGTTTACTAGGTATAAGCTTATTGTGCTTTCTTTTTCCTAAGATAATACTATTCATTTAACTTTTTGAAAAAAGAATTTATTAAGCAATATGAAAACTTGAATTTTTTAGATATAATTTGACCTTACTAAAGGCAACGAGTAGACAAACAAAGTTAAAGCAAATGATTTATCACTCTCAAATGAGAAAGAAGTAGATGAGGGTCATTTGCTAAATTAAAGGGTATTTATAGCCTAATTTTTCAAATTTATTTATATTTTCCAAAAGATTAGAAAAATTCTGCCCCTATCCAAAACATAATTAAGTGATAAGAAGAAATTCATTTTTAAGGAAGCTCACCTTAAATGTGAAACTATTTTTTTATCGCTTACTAATTATTGTTGAACTAAGGGAGGTTCTAATCAAGATTTTGATTATAACAAAACATATGTACCACTAATAAGTTTAATGGTGTTAACAAAAAAGGAATATGAGAACAAGATATCTCCGTATTGAATGATTATGAAAGAAAAGGTGAAGTTGCAATCTTTAATATTAAGATTAAGTCAAGAAGATCAAGATACATCGAGGTTATTTTATGTATTACTTATTATAAGCTCATGTTGATTGTTTTTGATAGTCTAAAATGCCCATCATGCATAAATTTTTCACTTTACCTCACTTCATGACGTAAGTCTTTCCTTTCACTAATAGGAATTAAAGCTTTCTTTTAAATATAAAAGCCTTTAGATCTTTCTAATAAAGTTTTAGGGAATATTTTGGGATGGCTAGGTTGGATCTTATCGAGGACCTGACCCGCAATTGAAAAATTTGGCGTACTAGGATATAGATAAGGGATCTCTCTTAAAAAGGAAATTCACATTTTTGTAGGTTATATTAAACCATGTCTTTTACATTTACTGTGTAGCACGTACCTCCTAGTTAGTTTCCTACTTAGCATAATTAAAGTAGTGACAGGCCTAGTTAGAGTTACTCTTGTACAAGTCTTTTCTTATATATATTTTTATCTTACCATTTATTGTTAATAATTGACATATTTTGTACATAGTTTATTGTATTTACCTTACATTTTTTTTGTTTTTCTTTATTATTTATTGGTATTTTTGTATTGTTTGCATCTTTGTATTTAATTATTTTTATTACTTTTTTTTGAATTTGTATGCACATCCATTTTTAATTTTGTAGTATTGTCATGACGCATTGTATCATGGGTCTATCGGAAATAACCTCTCTACTAGATAGGGGTAAGATTGTATATTATAGGATCTCTCTAGACCCCATGCCTCAGCGGGACTTCAATTAGATGTTGATGATGATGATGAAATTCAAAATTGTACTAATCAAATTGGGTTGGAGCATATGAAGGTGTTAAAATCATATTTTGGGGTGATTAGTCAATCTATATGAGTTATTGGTCGACCAATATAAGTGAAAGTGGTTAATTTTGATGTATCATAAGGTTTTTGTATCATTGGTTAATATATTGACCAACTAATATGCCATTTTGGTTGATTAATATGCCTATTGGTTGACCAGTGTTCCAATGGCTAATGGATTTAAAACTTTTAATACATACTGGTCAACCATTGTTCTATAGATAGCCTTTGTAACGACTATTTTTTGACTCCAATAATTATTTGGGGTCCCAAACACTATGAGTAGGTATTTTCTCATTAGTTTTAGCATCAAAAAGTAATTGAGTGCCCTTTACACACATTTCTAGTTTTTTTCAATTATTTAAGCATGTCTCATTTTAAGTGTGTGAACCTTTTTATGATTATCAAAATATCCAAGTAAGCAAGTTTGATTTGTTAGCTAATTTGTGGGTTTTGTAATCATTATATTGGAAGTATCTAAAGGGTTTGGCTCCTTGATGGTCGAAAATTTCAATTTATAGGAAATTGTCTCAAGTGGTCTATACATTCCTACTAAAATTATAGATGATAGAAAATTTCCCAAATTGAAATAG
>JANIHZ010000005.1:50018651-50029631 GCA_027478365.1 Erythroxylum rufum
AACCTCCATCACAATCCCATGCATTATCAACAAAGTAACATAATCATACACAAAACACGCATTTCATGTATTATCCTTAAATTATCCTTGCAATTCGCTCAAATTGACATTACCCAAATCAGACATTAAACACCACTAATTTCTCATTTAATCTCACTTAATAAATCAAATTTTCATGGAAGAGTTCGGGGTCCAACAGTGAATATTAATTTAGAACTTCCATCGTACGAAAAAGTTTGAGAAGAACTGACTCCGTCGAGCATAACAACGTTAAACAATTGCACTTTTTGAGAGGCAACCTAAAATATGATAGTTTTTATTCATTTTGTTTTACTTATATATATATATAGTTTTCATTTGCTTATTTTTGAAACATACATTTATTAACTTAAAGGGAAAAGGGGTCTTAAAATTCAAGAATGCCAAATCTCATAAGATGAGATCACACCTTATGTAATTTAGTATTATGGAGTGAAGACCTTAAAATTCCATAATACTAAATCATATAAGGCAATTCACAATACTAAATTTTATAAGGCAAGATCTCGTCTTATGTAATTTAGTGTTTTAGACCTTAAAATCCTCTTATACCATGAATTAATTGAACCTGATGGTAGGTAGTATAATATATCTTAGTAGATTCTCCCAAAGAAATGGGAAAAGCTCTAATCTTAACATGTTCTTTCATTTTTCCTTAAGTTTTATGCTGAAGTATATTATATGAAACTTATTCAAATACTTAATATGGGTCTTTATGTGCATGACCATGAAAATTAGGAGATAAGTAATGTTGCTATTTGTTATATGTAGCTTGGACTTATTCCTATTTTTGGATCAAGTAATGAAATTATTTAAATTCTTAAAGAATTAATTTAAAAACAGTATACCAAACTTAATCAGTTCAAATTCTAACATATTATTGGTCGTCCCAATCAGAATCCATTTATGGCAGATACGCAAGGCACATAAGGATTATCATAATTTGCCTTAGGCAGCAGATCCCCGCCCTTGTTAATACCTTAAATCATGTGATGACGTCTTAACAAATCCAGCATAGAACATTTTTGTAGATATTAGATTTGGACTGCCCAAATTCACTCGAATTAAGAGCATGATACAAATAATAACAAATTCCAAGGCCCCTGGGAAAGTTTTGCTAAAAGACCATTTGAACATGTACTTTGGACAGCGATTCTGCCCAGAGAATAAGTTGCTCATCCAATGCTTTATGGACAGCAATTTAGTCTTCAGAACAAGAGCTGAAAATCTTAGCCGCGAGAACGAAACCCACTATAGTTACCATCTGGATGTATACCTTCGCTTCCACTTCCTCCTATTCGATTTCACTCTTTCTGATCATCTTTTCATGTTCCACTCTTTAAGATTTAATGATACTTCATACTAGTTACTAAAATTTTGTGAAAAGTTTTAATTCCTACAAACCATATAAATAATCTAAACTGAACATTAAAGTATCATATACAAAATCACACTTTTGAACCAACAGTAGCGTTCTCACCATTGTTATTTCATAAAATCACACCTGTAAGTAATCACTCAACTATCCTCGGTCTTGTGTGTTTGTGAAAAAATGAAAAAACAAAACAGATAAAAGGATCAACTAGTTGAAACATTCCATGTCAATGAACATTTACCAGTCATCTCCTTTTCAATAATATACAAACGTCAAATTGGTTATGAGTATCAATTGTAGCAAACATCCAAATCAGCTCAAGGAATGGTAATCCCATGGATTCTTTTCTATGAGCTTCATGAGGAACCAAACATGACCAGTGCCAATTTGTACTCTTTATCATGTAAATTGCTTCAAGAACTCTGTAGCAACCAGCCTCCCACGTGTATTTACTGACATTTTCAGATCACTAATCTCCTTATCAATATCCTGCACTTCAAAACAAACAAATGATCAAGAAAGCCTGCAAATAGCTCTTTCAAAAGACATTCTCAATCCAAAACTATACTAAACAGCAGCACATGGATGAAAGATTAAGTTACTAGATAAAAGAATATGTAAAATAAAAATTCCTTATTGTTTGTGATCACAGATAAGAATCAATGCCTCCAACTCAAGTATTAACATTATAAATCAACATGACACCTGAGTGTCGTAATCACCCTCCTGAAGAATCTCATGTCAGGATAAAGGGGCAGATGCGCTGAATAAAATCACTGGTGGCAGCAAGGTGTGTAAAACTCAAAAATATACATAACACAAACCGAATGAACATAGTGAGAAAATGGGATTGGTGAAGCATATCAAATTTTTTAGTCCATTTCAATATCAAATGATGTTACTACATTGAGAAGTTAAAATCAGGGATATTTAATGGTCAGGGTTGTTTTAAGTTTAATAAGAAGAATATTGCCAATTCAATATTTAATGGTCAGGGTTGTTTCATGTTTAATAAGAAGAATATTGCCAATTCAAAAACCCCTCCAATGCACAATTATTTCCAATATACTAGTATTATATAGCCAAATGCAGCAGCAATACATCTTTATATTAAGACAAATGGTGGTAACTATACACCAAAATAATAATGGTAATTTGTGAAGCAGACATTTTGTGATAATTGTGGTCAAGGTCTTCAAAAGGTCAAAACCAATGGCAAAAGGCTTAAATCAGCCCTTAAAGTTTAGCAGGTAGTAAAGTTCGGAATCCAACAGCATTAAAGCTTGACTTAAGCCCTTAAAGCTGACAAAATCAAACAATTTGACACTTAAAGGTAGAATGTTAACTGGCATGCACAACACACGGAAGTTCTATTTCTGAAAAAAAAAACTCAAGTTTTAAACTTAAATGAAGGGACAGATATACAAATAATAAATCTTGATGATGACATATCTTCAGTTGAACCTATGCGGTGTCAATTTTTAAGTTGTAATACATAGGTTCCAGTGAAATCATGTCATCTTCAAGTCATTCGAAAGGGACCAATCATTTGACATATGATATGCCATTTAAATCAAAATTTAACCATGCATGTGCTTTTTGAACACTTTAGTTAACTTTTTACTAATAAAAACATTAAATTATTCAATTTAACAAATGTTAGGGGTAAATTTTAATCATTAAATGCAAAATTATTTGAAGGTAGAAAGAAGTAGTAGTTTATTTGACCGTTTTTCTGGGAACAAAGGTTTTGACTTGATAAGGGCTGATTTGAAGCTTGTTCATCTATATAAATAAATAAGACTTATTTTAAGGCTTGTTTAGTGATCAAGTCTGAGCGTTAGCAAAAGTGAGTTTGATTTGTTTAAGCTTAAATAGCTTTCCTCATAGATTCTTTATAAAATGTATTAAAAACTAATATGAAGCCTTGATTTAGAAGTGCATTTAGAAGTGAAAATTTCTTTATTTAAACACAAAACTAATTCAAAAAGAGATTTCAAAATTTAAGTCGGAGTTTCTGTTCGGATTGATTAAAAGGTAAAAACTATGTCATAGGAACTGAACTATGTTAGAGGAACTGCCATTAAATTTTAATGGAAGCACTACACAATTATTAAGACTAATTTCTTGCATTATCACTCTTCTACTTACCCTAAGACAAGGCATTAGCAAGATTGAAGCACACTCAGTGGACTATCATACCACTTGAATACATATTTGCTTTGGGTACAAAACACCCAATCTTTAGGATAAACAGGAATGTAACAACGAAAGAACCAGTTCAAAAGATAAAAATATCAGAAATTCATAAGCCTATAATTGAGATGACCCTGAACAAAGAGTAGCATAACAAGCAGAAGCAAAAACACTTGGACTAACAGAGAATCCCACTGACTCCTTTTGATCAATATGCTTGAAGTCTCAAGTGGCAGGAAATTTTGATAAAGATGTTTTTTTTCATTTTGGACAACTAAGAGCAAATTATGTAAAGGTTTCCTCCTCTCCTGAAATTACAAAGTTCATATGGAAGAGAATGACACAATTGACTTTCATGGAGACATATGTATTTACAGCTAATTGAAAAATATCTATCAAATAAAGTATCTGAGAGATACATTATCAGGCTGATAAATTACTTACTTCCATGAACTGAATGATAAAATCTATGAGCTTCTGTTTCTGCATGTCCTCACTGTGGTAGTTTGTGATAAGAAAGCTAATGTCATAACCCTGTCATGTACGGCATCAGAAAAATGGTCATTATCATGCTGGAACTTTGTAATGATAAAATTAATCATTACCGACTACAGACATTTTATCCAAGATGCAAAGTAAGGAATATAAAAAGAGTGGGACAAGAAGTCAAGCAAGAATTCAGTCATAATAAGAATAAAAACATCACCAAATTAAGGCAAATATCTCTATTCATCAGTAATTGATCACCTTTTAGAAAACATCAATATATATTAGGGATCAAGGGAATACAACGGTGATTTGGATTTGCATTCCCCTTTGAAGATCAGTAGGCCCTTAGTTTAAATCCTCACATGGGTGGGTAGGGTTTAGGGATTAAGAGGCTGTTGGGTAACCCAAATTGGCCCAAGGTGTCCCTCATAGATCGAAAGAAGAAACAATAAATAAATAAACACCCTATTAGATATTCATCAAGAACACAACATAGTGGCCTCCAAGAAAGAGAACCTTTCACTGCTGACTAATGCTTATAGATAATCAAATGCATCCATGAAATCAAGAATTCAAGTTACTTTGAGAGGAAAACCACAAACTATCGATACCACTAATGCAGCAAGAGCAAATTAAACTAAAATAACAGTCTGCAACTGCAAAATCAGTGGTCCTGTGTCTAGAAGAAGGTTTATTGCAATAATGTTAGGTAACTCGATAGAGATTGTATAGTTGTTAGTATATTGATAGTAATGTAGGAAATAACAACTGGAGCAAGCTACCCCTCCTGGATTATCCAGGCCAATCTTTCCCTAACAACGATGATAGTAAAATCCTTATTCCCTCTGTTCTCATTCGACAGATCTATATTCCCCTCCCTCATTCTCTCTCCATAACAGACTTCTAACAACTTGCCTACATGGCAGTCACTCCCCTCCTTCCTAGTTTGTTTCTACGAGTATAAGTGTTGATGGGCCTAGCTAGTATGGGCTGGGGAGAGGGTGGATTGTTATCAAATAACTTCCCAGAGACAAATGTTTCTAAACAGGAACATCCAGTATATTGTTTAATTGCTATTTTTAAAGCAGCCGCCAAATGAAACCTTTGTTAATTTTACAGATAAAAAGCAAATGATCATCACTGTATTAGAAATGAAACGCCGATGAATTTCAATAGTACTAGGCTATCATTTAACTGTGTCAAGCAAAACTGAGAAATGGAAAAGTAGATTCTCATATCAGCATATTGTCACAAGATCATTGTACCTGTACAGGCTTTCGCCTTAACACTTGAAATGCTTCTGCCCTCATAGACAAAAATCTAAGGAACTTTTTGGTTAAAATGTTTTCAAGTTCATCAGCCTGTTTCACCTATTCAAAAAGACAAGTACACCATGAATAAGAGAAAATGGAAGAAATATTTTGGTTTTGTTCTTCTTTTGTTATCTGTGTGCATCAATTCTTGTCATGCAGAAATGAAAGTGGACATGCAGGTAACTGTTGTTATTCTTAGAATGAGAATTCCATATAAGTTTTGCATAAACATGCCAAGCCTGAACAAATGGAATAAAACTATGGCAGGTGAAAGACTAAGTATATTTTAAGTTTTACTTTTAAAGTATATTTTAAGTTTTGCTTTTATTATTAGGTATTACCAAGACTTGTGCTAAATTTCAGTTTGGGATGAGAACATGGAGATTAAGTATGAGAAAATAAGGACAAGCACGCAATCATATTGAAGAGTTTTCCAAGTTGAAGGTTAAGAGTAACAGATTGTACTCCATCCTATTTCATTAACTATGACAAACAACATTATCAAAACTCTCCAAATCTGGAAGCAAGGTAGGGAAAGAAGATTTAGGTAAGAATTCTAGAGATAACAACACCATTTTCCTAATTTGTTTGTCATCTATTTCCTTTTTACATGCCAAGAAATCAAGTTATATATGTAACTCTATCATGAATATTCTCTCCTTCCTCTTACCTATAGCATAGAGAGAGAAACTATAACAACTTAGGACTTGTTCACTAGTGAAATGCTTTTCAATTTTCATATTCCAATCCCAAGTTTTCTTTCTGATGTATCCTTCGTGATGGAAAAATCAGAATAAAACAAAGAAAATGATTCTTCTTTAATAGAATAGGAAAGTAGTTTGTAATTGAGAATAATATAACTGCTGAACCTTTTCCTTCTAAAAGAATATTTCCAGATATAAAGGCTAAAGATAAGAATATGTTAGAACAAACAACTTATTAAATAATTAGCACAAGATGGACCATATGAAAAGAGAAGAATGCCTTAATGATCATATGTTTTTGTTTTACATTTCTTTGTCAATTAGTATATTTAATTGATCTTTTGTCTCTGGCACTTGTTTAGAGTTTCTTTCAGTTGTCACAACTTTCGTAAATTTAAAATCAATAGACTTTAAAAATTTTCAAAAACTTCTGCTTTCTTGCTACATTTACAATTTAGCATAGAGTCAGTGCCTCTTTAATCAATTGGCCTATATAATACTGTCTAAATAGTCACAATATTCAGAATAGCATTGCATTACAACAACAATTTTCTTGTTATCAACCAGTAAAGTATGTTGATTAAACAGTAAATTGGCACAATACTGCAACCTGTCTGGTAATTAATTATCCATTCTCAAAGAAAATTAAGAACCAATTGATATAAACTTTTTTGGTATTAATCGGAACTTAGGAAGGTTCAAATAATGTATAATTGAGATATTATTTATGAAAATCATTTTACCTAAGAGCTACAAGTTTCACATAACTAAATACTTTATCTTTCAAACATCCAAAGAAAGTAAAGTTATCACCAAAGCTGCAGTTTGTCCCTTCTCATTCTTTATAAATTCCTCTCTTACTTCCTCTCATATCTTCCACGAAATAAAGGATAAGAAAATTGGCAAATATGAAAGGAAAAAACTTATACTTACAAATTTAGCAATGCAAATTATAGGCATGTACAACGATGTATGAAGCCATGAGTTCATCAGTCATACATCTGACTGCTTAACTGGTATGATGAATGGAGAACTTGTTTTGCCATGCATTGAAATGATAGCTATGAATATAACATCTATCTAAAGATTTCTTTTCTTACCTTTAGACTAATACGTAGCGAATTGATTGATGTCTCTATTAAGCATCTTTCAGCCTCATTTCGACATATCAAAACCTGTAGTAGCATTACTCACAACTTATAAACAGTCAAGGCAGTAATGAAGCATTCATATAGTGAAAAATGAATATCTATACTTGCAACTAGTTAAAACATTGATAAAGATATAGCTCTTTCGAAACTAGTGCCCTTAACATGCAAAGGATCCACAAAAAATCTGACCACTGGAAAGTCACAGATCCCCAAAAAAAGAACATCATTCAATAGTGTTCAGAAAATAGCAGGTTTGCTATATCAAACTTAGAAATCCAGGAGGCAACTAGTTTATCTTAATGGGTTTTGTATTTGCGAATCTTCCAACCATCCAAGAGGAATTTAACAATTGAGAGCGTGTTAAGCATAACTTAGATATACTATATCCTAACAACAAGGAAAAGCTATCAGTGGTTGTTTCCTTGGCCTAATGTCATTCCACTTTCAGCATGGCTCTTCTATAGATCTCTCTTAGCCTGATAAGGACTTTAAGGATTAGCTTTTAAGAAAAACATTATGTTGTATTAAATTCTCAATATTAGTGTCAACTGAGATTTGTTTCCCCTCTAGTACTTTCACCATGTCATTTCTATTGCCTTAATTAAAGATCTAATAACAACTAATGTATATCCCAATCCTTATAGATTTCAATCAAAAGCTAATTCATCTGTTGCTTCAAACTATGAAGCTTGACTAGAACAATTTCCTGATAGATGAGAAACACAGAGGCAAAATTCATACAGATTTTTAAAATGCCATGTCATCATTAGGTGGGACCACAACAACTATCTCCCTGTGGTGGAATACTATCTGCCACCTAATTCTCACCTTCTATTTTCACCATGTCATTTCTATCTCATTAATTAATGATCTAATAACCACTAATGTATATCCCAATCCTTGTAGATTTCAAAAGTTGACTCATTTGTTGCCTCAA
The DNA here is from genome assembly GCA_027478365.1 of Erythroxylum rufum. Taxonomy (NCBI): domain Eukaryota; kingdom Viridiplantae; phylum Streptophyta; class Magnoliopsida; order Malpighiales; family Erythroxylaceae; genus Erythroxylum; species Erythroxylum rufum. The sequence continues at coordinate 50,026,856 of JANIHZ010000005.1, forward strand.
ACTATGAAGCTTGCCTAGAACAATTTCATGGTAGACGAGAAAGACAAAGGTAAGATTCACACAGGTTGAAAAAATGCCATGTCATTAATAGGTGGGATAACAACAGCTATCTCCTTGTGGTGGAATACCATACTTCTAATGAAAATTTCAAATGATGAGGTTACCCTAAGTTATCATAAATTCAATGTTTAAACTTCAATCATTGCCATCTAAAAGAGCAAGTTACATGTATATTCATAAAATAGACTCAAATTTAATCTAAACAACCAAACACCTAATACCATACTTCCAATGAAAATTTCAATGATGAGGTTACCCTAAGTTATCAAAAATTCAATGTTTAAACTTCAATCATTGCCATCTAAAAGAGCGAGTTACATGTATATTCATAAAATAAACTAAATTTTATCTAAACAACCAAACACCTTACATCAAAAGAAATAAGGTCTTAAATATCCTCTGGCATTATACCCATCTAGTTAGTGCACAGAAGTGAAATCCTTATTCAGAAACACATGTCCTTGTGTTGTGCATAGAGTTTATCTCTGGAAAAATCATAAGAAGAAAGAAGCTAGAAGACAAATCTTACAGGATTTAGCAGAAGTTCTGGGCTTGTCCTACAAAAATATAAAGAAAATATTACAATCTCTATGCAGCAATTATCTGTACATCAATTCAATAAGCAAAAAGAAGAATGAAAGGAAAAGAAGACCGTAAAAGAATAGTTTTGTTGTCATATATCCCCTAAAGGTCCTAAGTTACTCTAATGACAAAGCAAACTAGTTTGTGTATCCCCTAAAGATACTAAGTTAAGTTCCTTTAAGTATATTGGAAAACTTGGTTTACAAAACTATCAATGACAATGTTAATGTTTAATAAAAAGTTTTGAAGGCTTAAAAATCACTCAACCTTAGGACATAATGGTCCAATAAGATAACTAGCCCTTCACGGTAACATTGATGCATGAAACTTTTGCAGTGGAATGTAGCCACTTGGCATCGAAAAGTATGTTATATAGCAGTTGTAGTTATAACTTACATTCATTATTAAAACAAAAAACAAAATTTGTATTTCTTTTCCATCCCTTCCAGCCAAGAAGTAATGAGAGTGATTCAATCTCAGCCATTGTTGTGCAGATGAGTGGCTGGTAGATATCAAGGAGCTATTACACCTTCCGTGTCAATCCCCAATTTCAAAAGGAAGTGTCCATTAATCTTTGTTTATGTCAAACATAAAAGTCACTTTCTCTCAATATGATCATTCTCCTATAACAGGTAATGGCTTATAAGTGTTATGCAGTTCTCTGTTATCAATTTACACGAGCCTATAGACATCCAAATAAACATAACCACTCCACAACACTGTTACTAGCATTTTCTTGCCATCATAAAACTGCTCTGGGGCTTATGAAAGTAAGAAGTAACCACTAGAAGGAAATGATGGAAAAGGATTCGGCACCAGATAGATAAAATATAATTTGACACAAAAGCAAAATCCCAACCTGGGTACACCATACAGATGAATATTCTATTTCAGCATCACAAAATTTGAAAAGAAAATAAGAATCCTGCAGTCGTTGCAAATTTACAACAAAGTAAAACGCAATTTTAAAACCATACATTGAACATACTTTAGTTCAACCTCTGGCTTGTTATGCCTTTCAACCTCTTGACAAGGGAAGTTCTGCGAGGAGCATATCCATATGAGAAGTCAGAGCAAAAATGCACCGGCAATATCAGCATGCAGATGTAAAAGGAAACTACATATCCAAACCCATTGTTCGATGGCAACGGAGAAGCGCAGAACACTTTTAGTACCTGCAGACACATAGCTGCCTCTAAAGTGTTCCTTATGCATGTCAAGTAAAGCCGCAATGAACTAGCCTGTAGATATCAATATAAATTACAAACTCAAAACTTATCCTTTCAAACAATTAAAAACATCAAGCTTAAGAGAAAATAATTAGCTATTTTCAATATATGATCGTAACAATGTCATCGTTTCCTAAATATCTCCCAACAACAAAGTGAAGTTGTTCAGATCAAAAGAGAGGCAAATTGTTGGACTTATCATTGATTCTTCCTTGTCGGTGGCTAAAGTTGAATTTCTTCCAGGCTTACTTAGACAAGCACAACCTGAAACCCAGATCTAAAGTTGTCGTTCAAAAACTAGACCTCCCATGTTTACACTCAAACATACGAATTCTGAATCTGATGCAGCAGAAGCTGATGATGTACCTCACCTGCTTTACAGTAATAAATGATCTTCGGCGTTTGTTTTAAGGTTTGGGGTTGTCTCTTGGAAATTGTTTGGTGGGTGTTAAGTCTCGCTGTAACGGGCCAGCTGCCATTAAAAGAACCCACTCTGATCTGATTCTCGTACGTCATTAGGTCAACAACAGTGATACAAATTTCACAAAAGGGCCCAAAAAGATCAAAAGAAAGAATATCAAATGCACGCGAGTAAGGTTTTGAAATTTGGATCAGACATCAAACTGAAGGTCTTACTAATTACTGGTTTGATCGGTTTGATCGGTCGAGTAAGGTTTTGAAACTCAGACTAGACATCGAACCGAAGGCCTTACTGGTCATCGATAAACTAGTCGAACTGGTATGACGTCATAATTATGCATTATGCAATAATTATATTTAATTATATATAATATTAGTAATATTAAAAAATAAAAAAATATACTAAATAATATAAAAAATTATTTTTAAAAAAAATCATTGAACCAGTGGTTGAACCGGTCGAACTGGTCAATTGACCGGTTCTC
>JANIHZ010000005.1:50090767-50112245 GCA_027478365.1 Erythroxylum rufum
TCGCCTTCGATTTTGTTTTGCTTCCGATTTGTATTTCACTTATGTGTCCGTTTGATTCGCTTCGTTTCGTTTTGTTCATTTGTTTGCGCACGCATTTGTTCACACCGCTTTTGATCGCATCCGTTCTTTCGTTTCCGCTTCTCGTGTTTTCGCTTTTCATTTCCGTAAGTTTCTGCCGCTTTGTTTTGCTTTCGTTCTTACGTTTACTTTTGATTCCGCTTTCCAGGTTGGGATCCGGTTTCGAGATCGGGTCCCAACAATATTGCTGCAGGTAGATGTTGCTCGCAACTTCTTTGGATGAAACAGATGTTAGAAGATTATGGAATCGACTAGGATGTGTTGACAGTCCCGTGTGATAACAAAAGTGTTATAGACATCTCGAAGAATCTAGTTCAACATTTGAGAACAAAACACATTAACTTGAAGTATCACTTTATCCGAAAGCTCGTGGAGAACAAAATAGCTGCTCTTTTATACGAGACTAAAGAAAATAATTGGCGGATATCTTTACAAAATCTCTTAATGCAGTCAAATTTGAATTTCTTCAAGGGGTTTTTGGATTATGTGCTTTAAACCTTTGACATATTTTTATTTTTAAAAAAAATCAAAAAGGGATTAAAATCCCTAATTTGTTTTCTTTAGTCTTGAGTTGCTGCCTACTATATTTTTGTATCCTCCCCTCTTTAGTTTGTATTTTGGCTCCACCGCTCCACCGTAGACATCTTCTCATTTTTATCAAGCTTCATCTCCCTCTTTAATTGGGTATCTCTTGAGTGTCTCTCTCGGCTTTCTCTCTCCACACCGACGATATCACTTTCATCTTCTTTGGGTCTTTGGTTTCTGAAGTGAACATGGGCAAAACAAAGCATCAGGCTTCATCTTCGGTGGTGGAGAAACCACCGACGGCAGCCACTCGATGCTCCAGTCGGCTTCTCCTTCACTTAACACCTGGAAGATTATCGACTAGTGTTGGGTCTTCATCTATAGCACCCATTGAAATTCCCGATATAACCTCTGCTCGAGATAGACCATTGGAACAAGATGATGATGTGCGTATACTGCTTTCAATGGTAGAGGAATCTGACCCTAATTTCGACGAGGCTCCTATTAGGGACACTACTTATAGCTCTATAGTTGCATCACCACCGACTGTCCCTTGTGTTGTTTGTCGAAAACTGATGAAGAAACTGGCTCGAAAATCAATTCGATAACCTCGCAAAGCTTATTCAGTCAGAATGTCTGTTAATGATGTCGTGTCCTATAAATTCTACACTTCCGTTGCTGAGCACAAATGGGACACTTTCGGAAACATTGGGTTAGTTCTTGACCATCCTATTAATTTGGATGAATTTGAACAATTTCGTCTAGATGTTCTGTTATCTGAAAGAAGTTTATTGCAAGCTACGTTGTTGATAATCTACTTGGGAATCTTGCCTATAGTGATGATTGGAATATGCCAAATAATATGTTGGTGGTTGTGTTAACTGGTGGACGATTAACGACTTGCCATCTACTTCTATTTTGCGTGCTTATATGTTAACACATAAATACTTTTTTATTCATAAGCTAGTGTTGGCTAACTGGTTACCAAGTACGCACGTGGTTTCAATTTATTCTGCCCAGGCTAAATGAGTATATGCCATTGGAACTAGATAATAGTTTAATTTGGGCAGCCTTATCATTGAAGCAATGTTGGCAGTTATTGGTAAGCCTCACTCCTTCCTGTACTTTGCATGCGTTATTACTCAAATTTTATATGTCAATGGAGTTCCTCAGTTAGATTCGAGTGTTCTTGAACCAGTAACCTTGATGAATATTTCACCAAGGATTTTAAATGTGAATAAGGAAGCTCGAGTGATTGATCGGCCTTACACTCCATCTAGACTTTCTGATGCATCGGCTTCTGCATCCATTAATCTGCATGCTACTCTTGTAACACTCCAATCCTGCTTGACACATGCACGTGCACCCTTCGGACACACGTGCAAATGCTCGATAGAATTGGTGTGTTAACTATTTCACCTTCACTTTATCACATGGCATGACAAGCAAAATCATAAATAGCACATGATCTAAAATCCAAAAGTTTCCTTATTTCATTTCATACACCATCATTTACAATGTAGAATTAACCATCATCCATATTTTTACATTGTCAACCTAAAGTGTTTACAACACAGTTTACATAATATGCTACATACATGAGGAAACTAAACAAAAATTAAAACAAACTATTTCTTCAATCTTAGCTGACCGACTTTTGAGTCATATCTCCAAAAGTTGTACAAAATCGCTTCTATGCAGTTTTAGAAGCTATGTCGTCAATCTCTCGAACCTGAAATTGTCAACATTGTAATTTTGATGAGTTTTGTCAACTCAGTAGAGTAACCATCCTCGATGGTTCACTCTTTACATACATCATACAATCCATGCTCTCATGTATTTCACATTATCATGGTTATCATCAAGCAATATTATGAATCACTTGTTCACAAATCTCATAATTCAAACACAAGTTCATACCATTCATTATCACATATTCATACAAGGGAAATCATCATAACAACGCAGTTATTCAATTTATTCATATCATATTTGAATGCAATGTTTATGAGACTCAATTCATTTATTACGTTGTTGTGACTATGTGTCTTTTTTGCTGTCCCGTATTTGTTGTGAATACCGGGCTCTTTCATACTACCCCTTATCCGTTAGGAATACAGGCTCATCGTACATATTGAGCCTTAGGCTCTTTCCACAAATGTATGAGCTTTAAGTTCTTTTTTACTAGAGACATCAGTCACAACTACCTTTATATTACATGCATTGAAATGAAATGCATTCCACAAAATGAATCAATAATTATGCTCATTCAGTTACATGCACATTCTTTCTCATTCACATTTGTCATCAAACTTGTAGTCCAAAATTCAACATTTAAGTTGAGAAAAAAGTAGTCAATCACATTCACATTCAAATAGCACTTTCAATGTTTTATTCATACATAAACTCCTCGGACATTTTATGTCCGGAATTCAGCTCACATACATCACATATCAATGGAGAAACACTTATTTTTTCCAAATTCACATACAAGGATCACTTCAATTATCCCATTCATAAATCAGAAATCACAGATCTTCACTGTCCGGAATCAGTATAATCAATTCCACATTTAGAACATAATTCAAAACAAACACATAACAAGGTGAGACCATTTAGGTTACTCACTATTGCTCCCTTTTTGCTTATTGCATTGAAGTTCCGGCAATATCTGGAAGCAGTCGCTCTACTTGCTCTTTTATATGCAATCAAATATAATTTCATGTTACCACATTGTTCATGTAACTGAATATGTATTTTTATAAATGTATCATGTAACATGCATGTTCAATGACATATGCCAGGGTATTGTTCTGTAATAAACCGATGCAAATATCAATTGAACTCCAAATGTGTCAAAATTCATACACTCATTAACTATTCCAGCTTTCCTTTCAACACAGACTTTCAGGTCTACATTATGACAAGGAAAATGGTGTACTTCTGTAACACTTTCTTTTAAACAATTGTTTCCCTGTGCCTTAAGTTTCTAATGACACCAAGATCATACAATTTGGTTCATTATTCTATGAGTTATGCTCAAAATACTACAAACTCAGTACATTTGAAACGTTGGCTAGGGCATGATCATGCATTCAATTTGTACAACTCATATCTCTAAAAAAAATTACAAACTTTATACCAATTGAAAGCTAATAGAATAAGCTACAACTTTTGTTATTACACCTTTTTCTGACTCGGCCTACATCAATACAGTTTATTCGATAACAACAGGACATGATTTCTATCACAGATAGTGTTACTGCCTAAGCCAAGACTCAATTTCAAGCTAAATTTCAAGGCTCTTAAGGACAGAATTCAAATTCAATTTCTTTTAAAAATTGTATCCAAATGTCTCTAGTTCAATTTAAATTAAGAATCATCTCATTTTGAAATCTACAGATCAAGATATAATCAAAATATCGAAACATGTTCAGTGAAAGTTTTCCAATTCATAATATTCCAGCACACTTCCTCATTTTTATCCTAAATCTATTAATCAAATATTTCCTGAATGAATTTAGATGGCTCTAAATTTTCATAGAGATGAAGAACAATGTGTTATGAGTCTATTGGTTTAAGTCTCATGTCATTTGGATGTCAGGAGAAGAAGTTATAATAAAAAAAAACAAAGGATGTTCAGTAAAAATACTCTAGTTCATATTCACACTTCAAAAACCAAAATCACATACGCAAACCATCACCTTCTACTTTCTCTCTCTACTGCAATTTGTTTTCATGGGCAGTAACAACTCTCAATAAAATCTATATCGTACTTTTCACATCTTTCTGCAATTAACAACTTCATAAACTTTCATCTCAGCTTATCTCAACACAAACAATTTAAAAATCTAAGATTTAAACATAAACATCAAAAACTGACATCCCTCACGCATACTCCTTATTTTCTGCATTTTTCTCCATGTTTCTGTACTTATTCATTCTCACTGATTATCACCGAAGTTATTTCTTCCCATATCACTCATGCATGAATCCATTTACAAAACATTAAAACATCATCAAAATGTTATTCACGAAAAACTTACTTGGTTCAGTAAAATTTAAGCTCAAAAATTCCATATTTTCTAATCCTCCCAAGCAAACAAACATCAACGAAAACTTATAATCATATGCAGCTAGTTCTCCAGCAGTTGAGAGTCGGAAGCCAAATACACAAACATGCATAACAAGTTGTTTCAGTGATAGATGAAAAGAACAAGAAAAAGAGTTTCAGTGTTGGTGTTTTCGGTGGTGAAGAACAGATATGAGCTACAGTAATTTTTCCTTATTCAAAACAAGACAACACGTGGTCTTCATTCACTGCCACATGTCACCTTTGCATGTGAGCCACTTGTCACTAATTAAGCAGTCCACGTGTCACATAATAATTGGTCTATATTCAACATTTTTTTCCTAGTCCAAATATACTATAAATTTCCAAAATACCCAATAAAATCCACAATTCCCATTTATAAATCAATTATACCTAGAAAATGTCAATGAATGCATGTACAATTATTTCATGAATATCGACACAATTCACATATTTAAATATGCCATATGATGCATGAAATGCACTTCTAATTTTTTAGTATACTCTCATTTACACTATTCTGGTGTCCTAGGCCCTAACTTGGGATATTGGGGTGTTACAATTCTCCTCTCCTTCAGAAATTTTATCCTCGAAATTCGTACCTGATTGATGAAACAGGTGGGGATATTGCTTTTTCATATGCTCCTCTGTTTCCCAAGTTGCTTCCTCACTCGAATGATTTCTCCATAGAACTTTGACCATTGAAATTTATTGATTCCTGAGTTGTTTGTTCCGATATCCCACTATCTGAACTGGCTGCTCAACATAACTCAGATTACTAGTAACTTCAATCTCTTGAACCGGTAATACATGCATCAGATCTGATCTATATCTCTTTAGCATACTCACATGGAAAATATTATGTAACTGAGACATTTCATTCGATAAGGATAATCAATATGCCAACAGTCCTATCCTCTCAATGATCTCATAAAGACCAATATATCTAGGGATCAGGTTGCCGTTCTTACCGAATCTCAACACTCCTCGCTAGGGCAACACTTTGTCTCATACACGGTATTCCATACCCCGTCGATGCTGATCCACATAGCTCTTCTGTCTATCTTGAGCTGTTTTAATTCGACCCCGGATCAGCTTCACCTTATCCACAGTATCTTGTATCAATTCAGGGCCTTCTATCACTCTCAAACCTTCCTCATCCCAATATAGAGGTGATCAACATACTCTGCCGTACAATGCCTCATAAGGTGCCATTCCGATACTACTGTGATAGTGATTGTTGTAAGCAAATTCAACCAATTCAAAATACTGATCCCAAGCTCTTTGAAACTCCAATACACATGAGCATATCCTCAACAGTCTTAATTATCCACTCACTCTGGCCATCCGTTTGAAGATAAAATGTAGTACTAAAGTTCAACTTTGTACCCAAAGTTGACTGCAAACTCTTCCAGAATCTCGAAGTAAATCTGGGATCCCTGTCTGATACAATGGACACTGGAACCCCATGCAATCTAAACACTTCATTCACATACTTCCGAGCCAACTGGTCTAGTAAGTTATTCTCTCTCACTAGTAAGAAATGGGTCGACTTAGTTAATTGGTCCACCATAACCCATATCGCATCATTTTTTCATGGAGTCTTAGGCAAACTCATAATGAAATCTATAGTGATTCATTTCCATTTCCACTCCGGAATAGGCAATGATTGAAGTTTCCCAACTGGAGCCTGATGCTTAGCTTTAACCTATTGGCATGTTATACATTTAGAAACATACTCTGCTACTTGCTTCTTCATTCCAGGCCACCAGAAATGTTAGTTCAGTGTATTATACATCTTGGTCGTACCAGGATGCATAGCATAAGCAACCATATGAGCTTCCTCAAGTATTTCCTTTCTCAATTCATCCATATTAAGCACACATAATCTCTGTTTTAACTACAATGTTTCATCTCGCAATTCAAATTCAAAATTAGGATTCATCTTAACTTTCTCAATCAGTTTCACCATTTCAGGATCTTTACTTTGAACTCTTCTAATTCGATCATGTAACATCGGTCTCAACTTTAGTGTGGCTATCAATGCTTCATTATGCTCTAGATTCAACTCCACATTGAAAGCTCTCAACTAAATCAAATTTGGTAATCTCGATAACTGAATCTGAGTTACACTACTATGTGACTTTCTACTCAATGCATTAGCCACTATATTAGCTTTTCCCAGATGATACTCAATCGTACAGTCATAATCTTTTAACAATTCTATCCATCTCCTCTGTTTCATGTTCAACTCTTTCTGACTCAGCAGACATATCAAACTCTTATAATCAGTGTAAATCTAGAATGTCTCTCTGTATAAGTAATGTCTCCAAATCTTTAGATCAAAGACAACTGTAGCAAGCTCTAAATCATGTACCGAATAATTCATCTCGTGAGACCTTAGTTGTCTCAATGCATAGGCTATCACCTTGCCATATTGCCTCAATACACATCCCAATCTTTGATGCGAAGCATCATTGTATACGACAATCCTCCAATCCCTGATGGAATAGTCAACACTGGTGCTTTAGTCAACCGATGTTTCAACTCCTTAAAACTCTTTTAACACTCGTAATTCCATCTTAATGCTACATTCTTCCTCAGAAGTTTAGTCAGAGGACTAGAGTTCAAAGAAAGCCCCTTGACAAACCTCCAGTAATATCCGACTAGTCCTCGGAAACTCTAGATTTCTGATACATTCTTCGGAGCCTCCCATTTCATTACTGCTTCTATCTTTATTGGATCCACCTGAATACCATGCCCATTTACTATATGACCCAAAAACACCACTTGGTTCAGCCAAAACTCACATTTACTGAATTTAGCATACAACTGTTTTTCTCTCATAATCTGTAAGATCACTCTCAGATGTTCAACATATTCTTCTCTACTATTTGAATACACCAAAATGTCATCGATAAACACTATCATAAAGCGATCTAGGTAGGGCTGAAACACTTTATTTATCAATGCTATGAATGCAGCTGGGGCATTAGTTAACCCAAACAGCATTACTAAGAACTCGAAATGTCCATACCTGCTCTTGAAAGCACTCTTTGGTACATCAGCCTCTGCTATCTTTAGCTGATAATACCCAAACCTCAAGTCCAACTTCATAAACACTTGAGCTCCCTGTAACTGATCAAACAAATAATTGATTCTAGGCAACAGGTACTTGTTCTTCACTGGACCCAATTCAATTGACTATAATCGATGCACAGTCTTAGAGTTCCATCTTTCTTCTTTACAAATAAAACTGGAGCTCCCTAGGGTGAAACACTGGGTCTAATAAAACCTTTTTTCAATAACTCCTGTAACTGATCCTTCAACTATTTTAGTTCCATAGGTGTCATCCTATATGGAGGAATAGATATAGGAGCATCCCCCGGAACCAAGTCGATTGTAAACTCTATTTTCCGATCTAGAGGTAAGCCAGGTAACTCTGCGAGAAACACGTTCAGGAATTCCTTAACAACAGGAATATCCTGAACATTCTGCTCAACTCAGGTATCAATCACGTAGGCCAGATAAGCCTCACATCCTCCATGCATTAACCTCAAAGCACTCATGAATGAGATCAGTCTAGCTAGTACTACTTGGCTAATACCTCTGAAAACTGCTATCAGCTGATTAGGAGATTCTAGCACTACCTCCTTAGTATAGCAATTCATGATGGCCCTATGAGCAGTGAGCCAATCTATGCCTAATTTAACATCTATCTCCTTTAACTGTAATATAATTAAGTCTGCTTCCAACTCTACCTAATCAATTCGAATCACACACCTCTTGCAGACTTCCCCAATCCAGGTGGTACTACTTATCGGTGTACTCACCTCCAATCCACATCTCAGTAACTCTCTATCACAATGCAATTTAGATGCCATATGAGGTGCGATAAAAGAATGTGTGGATCCAGGATCTAGTAATGCAAAAGCCTCAAAGTAAATAATAATAACACACCTATAACGACATCTGGAGACTCTTGAGCCTCTTGTCTCGTCATAGTATAGACCCGGACCTAAGACTGTGGTTGATTGCTCCGCACCTCAGTCCTACCAGTAACACTCTCGGAACTCATTATGCCTCTGCCATGCCTCTCTGTCTAGTTCCACTGGCTCGGTTCTACTGAACCGTAGGTTCTGTTGCCATACTTCCTCTCCTTTCAAACTGTGCTCTAAAAACCACTGAACAATCTCTAATATGATGATCAAGTGAGCCGCACCGAAGGCAGGCTCCTATTAACCTCCAATATTCTCCACTGTGCTTCTTTCCACAATGCTCACAAGGTGGCAATTGACCCGATACTACACCTCTATTGTTTCCAAACTGAACAAAACTACTTCTCTGTCTGAACCCCGATTGTCTAAATCCAGTCAGTAGTTTGAAAGATCGATTCTGAAGCTTGTTGAACCCTCTGCCAGAACCGCCCTGAGATTCACTGGGCCTCTTCTATCTAGACTCTAGTCTAATCTCAGGATGACTGTCTTTCAACAACTACTCAATGTGGATCGAGGCAGATCGTAGTTCCGTAAAACTCCTCAAATTAGAAATAGCTAACATCATCCGGATCTCCATGTTCAGTCCGTCTTTAAATCTCCTACACTTGTCTTCCTCATTAGGAATCAAGGCAGTAACATATCCCATCAGCTCATTGAATTTTACCTCATACTCTGCTACAGACAAACTGCCTTACTTCAGATCCAAAAATTCCTTCTTCTTTCTATCCAGGTAGATCTTAGGCATATAATTTCCCTTAAAGACTCTCAGGAAGTCTTCCCATCTCAGACTACAAGGCCTGTTGGTACTGCCTAGAACAGTTTTCCACCACTGGTAGGCTAGGCCTTGTAATAGAGAAATAGCATAGTTGAATCTCTTGTTTGACTCACAATCCATCTGTTCAAAGACTCTCTCTGTTCTCTCTAGCCTCCCCTCAGCCACTACAGGGTCTATACTTCCATAGAAGCCCACAACTCCCTGCTTTCGCAATTTATCGTACCTCCTCTCCCTTCTCTCGGAGATTCTTGGAGGCATTCCCTCAGGTCGAGACACAGAACACTCTCTACTAGCTCTTTCTGATTCTAGGTCAGCTGAGTGTTCCACTTGATCGCCTACGTCAGATAACCTACAACTTTAATTACCATATGAAATTTTCACAACATTTCATACCTAACATTCCTACATATACCTATGGATGCTAACCATGATCTGATACCAACAAAAATACTCTAAATTTTTAAAATACCCAAAATATCAGGAAAATTACCAAATCAATTTTAATACACTCCAATTTAATTTTCAAGACAATAAAGTCCACAATTCCCATTTATAAATCAATTATACATGAAAAATGTAATGAATGCATGTGCAATTATTTCATGAATATCAACATAATTCACATATTTAAATATGTCGCATGATGCATGAAATGTACTTCTAATTTCCCAGTATACTCTCATTTATACTATTCTAGGGTCCTAGCTCCTAACTTGGAATATTGGGACGTTACAAGCAGAATACTCATCTACAGTAACCAAGGAACAACTGCAGTTATTTAAATATGGATTTACTTGGAATACTCAATTTTTTTGTTGAACATTGATTGCGGATTCATCATCTTTGGATAGCCCCAGAGCACTTCAAGGAAATCAAATACGGATTAGTTGAACTTGGATTAGACATGCCCTAAATAATAGTAAAGATCGGAATAGTATGTTACCAGTGTTGAGATTCTTGGATGAAGTATTGAGGGTGAGAAGACGGAACTATCAATTGTCTAGCCAGAACCATATCCTTCTAAGTAGAGATTCTCTGAGAAGTTCCGAGAAAGGTTTTGAGAAAGGAAATCAAGATTGAACCAAAAATCGTTCATAATCGAACGAAATATACTTATCTGAGCTACATCCCCTCATCGGTTACCCCATAAAGCTTCCTCTGCATTCGATAACGCAAGATTTGGATAACTGAAACACAAAAGGTCATATCCTAATCGCAAAACTTTTTGTAGTTGAGAAAGCTTCCAGAGTGATTTACTTGTATGAAGAATGGAACCCCAAGGATCCATGTTTCCATCGCTGACAAATCGCATGTCCTCTTCTAACCTAATCGAGAAAGGGATTGAAGAGTCGAGAAAAGCCCTAAGTCGTTATACGCGATTCGTATAATGACTTTGTAAAATATAGTGTATTGACTTTTAGTGCTGAACGATGTCGTATGCTTCCTAGTGAATTTCAGTGGTACAATTGGGTTCATCTCAATTTAGAGCTAACCCTCTTTTCATGTAATCTCCAACATTTTTTAATGAATTTTTAAATTCTTAAAAAAAGCATTAAAGTCAATTAATATCCACGTGCTCGTCTTGCAAGGTAGACACATTCCAGTCATTTCTTAGGATTGTACGATATGATTGGTAGGGTTTGATGAGCCATTATGTGCTTCCAAGTTAGGCCGTTTGAACTTGGTAAGGTGACTTATGAATGAAAAGGTTGTCAGGGGCCAGAGGTGTCGTGTTTTGACAAAACTAATGTCCATGCTAGCAAAGTACTTTTCTAACACTGAATAGTTACCCAATGAATACACATTTCAGGGATCAAGTTTTCTTATGAACTAAACAAAGAGGCCCAAATATTTTAGAAGGGATACACCTTAAATGATCTCTCAAGGACTTTCAAAATTCACATTAGATAATCAGAATGTTAAATTCATGGTCTGGTCATAGACCACTACTCTACACTACACTATACTACACATGCGAGGGTTATTTTGAGGGCCCTTGGCTGAAACATTATAATGCCACGAAGGCCAAGTGTTGAAACTTCTACACATTGTTTTACCAAGTAATGCATCATAATTTGGTATTCAATAATCAAGTCCTCAATAAAAATCTTAAATCGACTTTTAGGATTTTAAATCTAATCAATAATAGAAAAAGAAAAATATTCCACCACTCCTTATCTTCTCATCTTCCTATTTATAAGTCCTTATCTTCTCATCTTCCTATTTATAAGTCAAAGCTGACCACTCCTTATCTTCTCATCTTCCTATTTATAAGTCAAAGCTAATCGACGTTTCCAAGTTCTCGTCTCATAGAATCTCGAAACTTTCATAGCCACACTATAGTTTTGTTTTTTTAATCTTTTGTCTGAAAATAGGTTTGCTTTGTTTCGCACATGATAATTTCTACCGATTCTTCTTTTATTCATCAAAGCTTACCATAATTTAATTTTACCAAATCTCTTTGTGATTAGATTTAATTTTTTCTTATAATATTATTTAACTATTATATGGTCTTAAAAATTATAATACTACATCGTTTTAGATGAAAAATAAATAAAAACTAACAATTTGACCAAAAATTGTATAATAATTAACGAATTGTATAAGAGAGTACATAATAATTTTTAGAACATGAAGACTAGAATAATAAAAAAGGTAAAATTTCCAATATATTTAACCCCCACTTTTGTGTACTTCTACCATTCCTAGAAACAATTTCTTATGATCCAAATCATGGAAATAATTACAAAAGAACTGTTATTTTACTTTCTACAGTTCCTATCTGCCAATTCTTCTTCCCCAGAAGAAGTTAATGGCCAAGATTTTCCACTTTGAAAGAACTGTTAATATCAAGTTCTGTTCACAACCATAATAATCTCAATACCAATACTTAATATGTACTGTTTATTCAAACAACAAAATTCTTCCCTTAACTGTTGACACTGAATACAAATGCAATACATATACAACCCCTTTTCCTTGCAAAAAAATAGTAAAGGAAATGAAGTCAAATAATCACAAATGCAATACATGATCAAATAAAAGAATTGGACCACACAACTTCCTGCCAAACTATAATCTGATATCATTAGAAGCAGCAGAAAATGAATCAAAGGGAGGACG
Organism: Erythroxylum rufum; assembly: GCA_027478365.1. Classification (NCBI taxonomy): domain Eukaryota; kingdom Viridiplantae; phylum Streptophyta; class Magnoliopsida; order Malpighiales; family Erythroxylaceae; genus Erythroxylum; species Erythroxylum rufum. The sequence goes on from JANIHZ010000005.1 coordinate 50,103,360, forward strand.
AAATAAAATAAAAATCATGGGGCAAAACTCACTCTTCTGGCATGATCACAAGCAACATGCATACAAGTCACACCGACATTCATGAACTGCAAACGGTGATATGCTAGTCAAAGCAAGCCAGCATGTATGCAATTGAAAGCATATAACTTTTAACAGTGCATTGAAGACCATAAGCATCAAGGAACCATAAGTTGGCCAGAGAAGAAGCAGAGAGATGAATTTCCATCTAGAACAAATCTGCTTTCTTCTTTTGCATGTCCTGCTTCCATTTTGGCAACTTGTAGAACGCTTCTTTTTCCATCCCAAATACTGTCTGAAAGTCCTCCTTGGACAAATAAGCCTGGACATAAGATGAAAAAAAAGAAAAACCCCCTGGAAATACTATTCCAACAAACAAATTTGAATGCAAAGAAAATTTACATTAAGACAAACCTCTCTTCGCTTGAAATCAATACCAGTTACAGGACTCTCTGAATGAACCTTCAGTTGATCGTAACGGAATGTAGTCTGACTACCTTCATTACCATGCTCATCGTCCTCAGTGTCTTGCTTCAGTTCTGATTCCTCCCCATTGCTTTGAGATACAGATGTAAGTTCCTCAGTTTCATTGACTTCTGTACCTTCATTAGAAATCTGTGCTTCATGACCTTCACTTTTCTCATCAGCTGCAGGAGCGCAAACACATTTACATAGAAAATTCAGATAAATACAACCCAAAACAAGGTCAGACTCAAGCAAAAGGGTACCAAAAAATGTTCACTCCAGCAGGATCAAATGAAATTCACCACTTTAGCGACTCTCTGACTTCTAAAATCTGACCAATAATTTAAAGAAAAAACACTAAGCTTTACCCAAAGGGCTAGCCTCTGAGGTAGGAGTACGTGACGGAGAGCCATCTGGAGTTTGTTTCTTTTCTGCAGTAAGAACAGAAGACAGAGCAGCAACAGCTGCAGCTCTTTGTGATCCCTGATTTGCTCCAGATGGCCTTGAAGGAGTTTTGCTTCCAGAGGATGAGTTAAATGCTGAGGATAAAGCAGCCAAAGCTGAAGCTCTTTGTGTTGGGCCTCCTTGATCTGAACCATTTGTCCTATCGGGGGCCTGCAGAAAGATTATAGCACATCATTTCAATATGTATCAAATTTTGTTGTCATAGGAACCGTATAAAGAATGCACGCACTGTCAGATACAAAAGCTTCAACAATACATTTATCTGAAAAAAGGTTAGTTTATGAAACTGAATAAAGAAACGAACAAAAAAAATCCCAACAAGGCAAGAAAGTAGAACAAGCTAAAACATTCAATCGTCACATATGTAAAGACAAATTTGCAAAAAGACAACATAAAAAATTTATAGAATGCTGATCCCACTGGAAATGTAGAAATGCAAGTTAGATATATAAAGAAAACGTGCTTCAGGGATGTCTGAAGACAAAAAAGACAGGATGAACAGTACTCCATAGGCATCTTGTATAGTAACATCTATTAATACAAACTTTCATGTTGGAAATTTCATTTTTATCATTTTGGTAAGTATTGTGAGCATATAGACTCAAAGTTTATATGTGGTCACTCCTCTTGATAATCCAAAAAATGAAATAGGTTGGAGAAAAAGAAACAAAAAGGTGGGTGAGACCAAAACTTTGATACACTTATGACAAGATGAAATAGGAGAACTTAGTGGGGTAACTCGTTGGACCTTGAAGGTGTGAAAGAAAAGGCTGAGGTGCAATTTGACAACATAACCTTCTACTATTTTTCTTGTAGCTGGTTTGATGGGAGGGTTGCAGTTGGAATAGTATTGAGATTAAAACTTCAAACAAGCCACTTCAATAGTAAACATAAGATGAAGAAGAAGGCCTCAAATTACTAACCGGAGAATAATGATTCACAAGGACAACATACATGAAACAAATGCAATTCAAGGACATGAAAAGACTTCATTCAAGGACAACAGAGTATGATAATCTATATGTGGAAGAGGCATGAACAATTCACTTACTGAATGGGCTGACTTGTCACTCGATGGATTAAAAGCAGAAGATAAGGCAGCTAATGCAGAGGCCCTTTGAGTTGGTCCTCCTTGATTTCCGTTGGACTTTTCCTGTAAAGTAACAAGATAGCTGTGTAAAAATAGCAAATTGTGCATGCATGGTTCGTATATACTCGAACCATGTTAACCTAAATGTCAACATCAGAAACAGACTCGTAAAAAACAAATTTAGCATGTATATCAGAAACTAGACAATAAGCTCTTAATTGTCTGAGAAGGCAGTCTGCATTACATATTCCCGCATGGTATAAATCATTTGAGATATGCCATCAAAAGAAGAGTTTGCAAAAACCATTACTGCTAAACAATTCATGAAGGGGAAAACAAAGAATATTCATAGGAAATAGGTGCCCGTGTATGATTTATAGATATTAGACATGGCAGCGTAATTTGAAAAAACAATCACTTGCTTCAGGTAGGTACAGTGCTGAGGAACCAAGAATCTACCTCCACAGCATGGTGCCCTAAACCAAAGAGCAACGAGACCTTCTTTTGGAATGAGTTTCCTTGAACCTGAAATTTATCATGGGAACTGATAAAGAAATATGAAAGCTCAAACTTTCACAACTTAAAAATATTCTGACTCTAGTTAATGAGAAAAGCTTATAAAAACTCTCAAGGGACCACTAAACTACATAAAATCCTAAACAAATTGCCTGACTTTCTTACGAGACAATCCTCACAAAAGCAGGCATTATTCCAACACCTAATGCAAGCATGTGTTACCATATTACAGATTATAATGCTTATCTTACAATTGCAACAGGACACTAAACTCTACCAAGTTAATACACTAATATAATATTACATGTCTAATAAATTTTCTTAGGAATACTTTGCATTACTATATAAATTTTTTCTGTTTTTGTTTTCCTTTCATCTATGCCAATGCCAGTAGTGTCCATTCCTATACAGAATCATGGTATCTAACTTTAACAGTTTCCTCGTTCATTTGCCTCCATAGTGCAACTGACTGTTTCAAACAGAATGTTTGCCAAAATGAGGGTCCAGTCAAATTTAATCAAATATGTGGATATAAACTTAAAACTTAACAGTAATTGGAACTGAGAAAAAAAGCTGACTTTTAAAGCAGGCAACAAAAATATTCCAGCATTCATCATCCATTATGGAGATTTGTAGGAACAAAATAAAAATGAAATGATAATCAATAGCTTAACAAAGATTTGATAGGACAGCACATACAATGGCTTTTGCAGGATCCCATGAAAAGTACGTCGTGAAAAATGAAGGTTCATTTCCTTCACTGACTTTATACAAAGGAACATTTGAAGGTAAACCCTCTAAAGAGGTAGCCATGTCTATATATTTCTGCAAAAGGTAAATCAAGAAGTATATTATGGCGGGAATAATTTGACAGAAAGAAATGTCGTTTAAGCAATACCTGGCCAATTTCAAAAGCATTTTGTTTCTCTTTGGAGTCTACTGAATGACCGACCCAAACAAATATTTCAGCATGCGTGTCAAGAATCAGGACATCCTCTGTCAATAAGTCATCTTGAGAAAATTTGTAAATTTCCTCGATCTGCTCAATATAATACAATAGGCTGATTAAGCACTTGTCTGGAAAGAATTTTCAAATGCACCCAAAGTCTGGAACTCACCTGAAATTTCCCTGGACCCATGTGGAGCAAAATTGATCATAGAAGGTATGTTAGAGTGTAAACATGATTGTAAGATATCAGCTTCTTTTATAAGGTACATGAAGATAATAGAAAAACTAAAAATCTAAAAGCAAGAACAAGAAATGAAACCTTTGTTGAATGAATAAGCAAACAAGTGGGGATCTCTGACAGTTTCAGGAGAAACTCTTTTGCTAGTGTAATTCTGTTTGCCTCCAAGTGCAAACCAGAAAGATGAGCTCTCAGTCCCTTCTTTAGAATGTTTGACAGCAATGCCAGGCTGCAATATGAGAAGAACAATTAAGGGAAACTGAAGAAAATATGTATTGTTACAAAAACCTTCTTTTCTTTTTACTTTTCTATCTGGAAGGGACTCAATGGACCAATTCTGGGTTAAACAACAAAGGGAACACCCACGCCAACCCACCCCCAAGATAGCCCCATGCCCATCCCACTTAACAAAGAATAGTAAATGAGTGTTATTCACTATAGACTGCTTCATTTTTCATATTTAGTACTTCCCAATATAAACTGAACTGCTGAGGACGTAATAAGAAACTATCATTCCCAATATAGAACAAAAAGGTCAACTTAAAAATTCAAACAATATCTGAACTTACCAGTTTCAGTCTACTTGACTCAAATGTACTTATATTCTTGACAACAATATGATTTCATGGCATAACCATTTCTATCAACCTCATATTCCCATTCAGTTGAAACCCATGCCAAGCTATCCAACTATATTTAACTAACTAGTTAACAGTGTCATTAAAATTATTGATGACTTTGTAGCAACTATTTGGTCATTATTTTACCTTTCAGAACAAAGCACTCATAGAATCTACACATGATTGATATGTTTCAACAGAAATGTCAGTGGGACTACCTTCAAAAACTCAGCAGTCTTTGCTGCTAACTGCTGCTGCTCATAGGTACTCTGGTTCCCATGCCACAAGAAAACTGAAGAACCAGATTGCAGAAGGAAACACTCTGTAGAGTTCAATGATGTTGCCACCTGATAAAGAATAACTTTTAGCTGGACATTTAATTGATGGCTGGCTTTTTTAATAATAAATCAACTAAGATGATAGCATGGAAGGAAGGGGCAAAAAGAGGTGCAGAATTTTAGCCCTTTTACAGAAAAAGGATCTCCAACAAGTTCAAAATCACGAAGCCATTCCTAACAGAATGCAGGTTAATAACATCTTAGAGTATCAATTAAAGGTTATTTGAAATTTGAAACTTGAAATGATCACTAAACAGAAGAAGATGAAATTTAATGCTAAGCCATTAAATAATAACCTGAAAGAAAAGGACAAGAGAAGAAGAACGGAAATGACAGCCCTTTTGACTGGTCTTGCCTACTCTTATAAACAAGGTCTATTCAGTTCACTAGCAAATTCACCATCCTGTATTCTACCATTTCAATTGCGTCATTGGACAAAATTATGAATTTTTTTTTTTAACCATATCTACTAATCTTCTTGGAAATTGCCATGGAAATTCGAAAAGGAACCTTCATTTTGCAAAAGACTAACTGTAATCAAGACTATTCTCTAATCAAGAGAACTGATAGCATTATTAGTATTGTCAACAGAATGCGAACATCATAAAATTCGTATTCCCTTGCCCTTTGCCACTGATGAATAATCAAACACTTACTAGAGAACCTAATTACATACACTTGAAAATTACAGTAGTATTGAAAATTAAAGTAGTATGAATCTCTTCAACCCTTTACCCTCTCATCAAATCCTAACCACAAAATGGTATAGCTGTAAACAGCATTTGACTACAAGTCTAAGCTATAACTCTAGGCTCAGATGAGCAATATGGCAGTTTTTGTTACATATAAGAGCATCATCAGAAATATCTGGCTACACCTGTTCATGGAAGTGTTGAATACTAGAAACATCATACTTCACTTCTCTAAATTTTACAAGTATAGTGATCATATTTATATTTATATTTGTAACCCCTTTAACCATAATAATATGTATACATAGAAATTCTAAGCATGAAATTAGCTTAAGCCAATATTTCTCAGATGTCTCCCTTCACGTTTTCATGAAACTAGAGTCATTCCTACCTTGATGATGGGTAGTAATTCCTACTACTCTTTCTTTATTGTATGTGATTTATCTCTCACAATTTCCTCTCAATTTACTTTCAATAACTAAACTTAAAGTCTCTTAACTGCTCTATTATATTTAATCTTCTAAGGTTATTCAGGACCAAAAGACATGGGGCCATTGGTACAAGGCGTTACTCAAGGATTCTACTACTTTGGTCGTCCATCCTCTATTGCATGAGACACTGCCATTATGTCGGAGCAGATTCAAAATTGTTTGATCAATCATCTTTGTTCAATCTAAAATTAATAGTCCCAAATTTAAGCCAAGTGTTTGAAATTTTCTATAAGTCATGTGGTCGAATAAACATAGCCATATCCCTTCCTGGTTGAGTTAATAAACAAGCTATTGTCTCTTTTCCTCATGTTCACTCTGATGGTTAGGTTCTTACATGGTCCCAAAACTAATTGCTATTATTTTATGTCCTTTATTGATGATTATTCACATATGATACGCATTATCTTAATGAAAGAATGTTTTTGAGGTATTGTCTATCTTCATATATTTTGTGTTAAAATTCAAACCCAATTTAGTGGACCTTTATGTGCTTTTCAAAGTGATAATGCCAATAAATATTTCTCATTTCCAATTGTCTCCTTGTTTGGCACCTGATTTGTAGGGCATTTAGTCTATGGATTGTAGTTGATTGTTTCCAAAACCAACCACTTGTAAATGGTGATAAACAATTGACAAACAAGAACAGAAGAATGAAAGCGAAATGTGAAATCGACTTCGTCTTTGATGTAAATGAATAGGATAAAAGGTGTGGGAATTTTGGGCTTTTAGGATAATAGGAAGGCAAACTCTAATACCATAAAATAGATACATAATAGAGATTGAAGGTCTTAGGAATTTTTAGTCTATCTGTTGTGTTGATAATGCATGAATATATACAATCACAAATTGTATAATTTTGGAAACAATCAACTACAACTCTGTAAACTAAATGACTACAAATTAGGTATCGAAAAAGGAAAAGTTGATTTAGATCCTGTAGAACCCAGTCATCTATACCAACTTTCCAACACTTACTACCTTTAATTTAATTAACCATACACCATTACCATTCTTTCATTTATAAATACCCTTTTCTAACCTAGTTACTAGAGATACACTTTCCTCTCTTCCTTTGTATGTCTTTGGATGTGTCTATTTTTATTGACAATTTACTTCCAAGATCAGACAAATTGAGTGTCAAGCAAAACCTATTGCTCCGACAACTTCTACAATACCATCAATATATTATGTTTAAAGTTTAACCACTAGAAGACCTACTGTTCGAGTCTTATTTTATAACATTGTCATTAGAGTCCGCTCTTGTACACACCCTTCAATATCTCTAAGACAATCTCCTTCCTTTCTTAATTCATCTTATTTAGACTTACCTATTGTTGTTCCTAAGGTTAATCATATTAGTAACTGTGGGAAATAATTTTTCTATTTCTCATATATTGAATAGGAGTATACAGCTATATATAGGACATTGCAAGTAGGACTTTAAATCTAGAAAGTTATTTAAAGCTATCTAATGTAATCCCTTAATTTAAGAGATTTCAAAATTATCTTATCTTATCTATTTACAACCTATCTATATCTAAGTATAATCTATTTATAGCTATTTAGTATCTCAACACTCCCCCTCAAGCTGAGGAATAGATGTCTTCCATTCCTAGCTTGTATACAAGATCATGAAAACTTGAATTGTCTAGCCCCTTTGTTAAAACATCAACTACTTGACGTTCCGATGGATAGGACATACACACTAACCCTTCTTCCAATTTTTCTTTAATGAATTGTCTATCAATCTCAATATGCTTTGTCCTATCGTGTTGTATAGGATTATGAGCAATATTGATGGCTGATTTATTGTCACAATAGAGTTTCATAGCACCGTCCCATTTGACTCTCAAATCATCTAGAATAATCTTCGACCAGAGTAGTTCACACAATCCTTGAGCAATAGCCCTAAATTCTGATCCTGCAGAGGACCTTGCCACCACATTCTGCTTCTTGCTCCTCCAAGAAATGTACAATACCCTGTAGTTGATCTTCTATCCACTATGGAACCTGCATAGTCAAACATCGGTGTAAGCTTCAAGAGCAAGAGTATTGTTTTTCTTGAACAAAATTTCTTTTCCCGGACTGCCTTTCAAGTAATGTAACACCCTATAAGCAGCTTGAAGATGAGGCTCTCTTGGATCATGCATGAATTGAATGATCATGCTTAATGAGTATGCTATGTCTGGCCGAGTGTGAGCAAGATATATGAGTCTACCAACTAGTCTTTGATACATCCTTTTATCAACAGCTAATTCTTCTTTAGCTTCTCCCAACTTGTGGTTTGGATCCATTGGTGTACAGACTGGCTTACACCCAATCTTCCCTGTTTCTACCAACAAATCAGTCACATATTTCTGTTGAGATATAAAAATCCCTTATGTGGAATATGCCACCTCAATACCAAAGAAGTATCTTAGTTTCCCAAGTTCTTTTATCTCAAACTCTTTTACTAGTCTTTGCTTCAATTCATGCTTCTCTTTCTCATCATTTCTAGTCACTATGATGTCATCCACATAGACTAAATGTGCAGTAACTCCCCCTGCAGCTGAATGTTTAATGAAGAGAGTGTAATCACCTTGGCTTTGTTTATACCCAGACTCCCTCATAACTTTTGCAAATCTTCCAAACCAAGGTTTAGGAGATTGTTTTAACCCATAAAGGGCCTTCCTTAGCTTGCAAACTTTGTTACTTGTGTCTCCCTCAAATCTTGGTGGGATGTTCATATAGATTTCTTCATCCAAATCTCCATGGAGAAATACATTCTTAACATCATATTATAGAAGCTGCCAATTAAAGTGGGCAGCTAATGATAACAGAATTCTCACAGTGTTCATCTTTGCAACTGAGGTAAAAGTCTCTTGATAATCAATACCATAGGTTTAAGTGTACCCTTTGGCCACCAATCTAGCTTTATATCTCTCAAAAGATCCATCAGCCTTATATTTGGGTGTGAAAATCCACTTACAGTCAACAATGTTTTTCCCTTTCGGTTTATCAACAA
>JANIHZ010000005.1:50124385-50150797 GCA_027478365.1 Erythroxylum rufum
CGTTCTGTTAGTCTCGTGCACGTAGACAAAAGCCTTATCCCGGCTGCCCGCTTGTGGCCTCGAGATCCTGAGAAATCGGACTCGTTCTGTTTACGGTATAACCTTCGGGTTATCCGTCCTGTTTCCCGTAACTCTCGAGCCATTTTATGTGCATTGCATTTCTGAACTGTGAATCATGAAGCATATTAAATGATACTTGTTGTGAGAATGTATAAATTGCCTGATTCTCCTGTAAGTGCTAGAATTGCTAGACATATATGTATGCATATGCTAGAATTTGTACTGATTACCGATGGCTATAAATATATTAGCCACTGAGCTGTGTAGCTCACCCCATTATTCTTTCCCTCCTCAGGTGCAGGTCAAGACGACAGTTAAGTCCTTGCAAGGCATCGAACGCTCCTCACTAGTTAGAGACTTTTGTGCTAAGTTAGTACTACATTTTGGATAGTTCATGGGGCATGTTTACATCTAATATCTTTTGTATTTGTATTAAGACTTGCGTTGTAGTAAGCTTGGATTTTTATATGAAGAATTGTATTTTCTCCTGTGAATGAGTATGCTTAGATGATCGATTGTGAGTGCTTCCGCAAATTCATTTCTTTTATATGTCCCGACGGGTCACCCCGGGTCCAGGCTTGGGGGTCGGGACTCGGGCCCAATGGTCTCCGTTTGTGATTCCATTTTGGATAGTTGGGCTCCGGAAACGGGGTCTGGTACTGTTTGACTGGGCTCCGGGAACGGGGTCCAGCATGTTCTTCATACGACATGTCATTTAGGTTAATTAACGTCTATGCCCTTCTTTGTGGTGCGACAACGACTTTGGAACTGGCTTTCCCATCCAAAGTTGTTTCCATTACACACGATTTTCAGAGTTGTGTGTAATGGAAACACACAACTCTAAAAACCATGCACAAAGTCGTCAAGGATAACAATTGAAAGTGACTTCTTTTATCCTGTGAAGCAATTGAAAGATAACAATTGAAACCTCACAGATATTTGACACGTCAAAGATAATAATTGAAAAAGGATGTGGAAAACAGTAACAACTTTACAGTGAAAGTGACTTTTTTTTACTTTGTGGTTGAGAATTCGTTGTCCATATCAACTAACTAATAATTAACGTTTACCTTAAGATGTGTTTCCAAGGAGGATTTCCAATCATATAACTACTGGTAATAATACAGCTGTAGTACAATACAAGTATAGTGTGTGATATTTATTAAGTCCTATTTTATTTTTCTAAATTTGCACTTCACATCTTATAGCACTCACATTCCTTTCCTTTCTAACAGACAAGCGTAATTTGAGTACAATTAAGTTACACAAAATGTGTTTGGTTGAAAGTTCCTTTTCCCGTCTTGCTTTGTTTATCGACATAAAAACACTTTGTTATTTCTTGATATTGTTTACTTGTTTGTTAATACAATTTGGTATTTTAATTAAGTATTTCAATCCATTATTATGCTTTTTCCATGGCTTATAGTAGTGGTGCTGGACAAGAAAATCCAAAAAAGCCACTATGGAAATATGTTGTGAAGAAAAATAAAACAGAGGGTGGTGGAAACTTTGAGTTTGAGTGTAGTTTTTGCCATAGCTTATTCAGAGGTTCTTACACTAGGGTAAAGGCGCATCTGTTGAAATTGCCAGGTAAGGGAATTCGAGTTTGTGGTGACATTTCATCCTCAAAGGTGACAGAACTTAAAAAAATTGACAATGAAGCTACATTGTTGATTGAAAATTCCAAGGCAAGACCTGTCCCTCTTCCACCCTTATCTAGTCAATCTCAAAATTTCTCAACTGGTGAAGCATCATGTGCTAGTAGTTTTGATTCAAGAAAGAGGAGGGCAACATCTTATAGATGATGCTTTCAACATGCAAGCGAGAGAAAGTTTAGATCTTGAGATTGCTAGAATATTTTACTCTTCAAGATTGCCTTTTCATCTTGCAAGGAATCCTCATTTCATCAGAGCTTTCTCTTTTGCCGCTAATAATTATATTAGTGTTTATGTTCCTCCGGATTACAACAAGTTGAGAACAACTTTACTTGACAAAGAAAGAGAACATGTTGAGAAGCTTCTTCAACCTATAATTGGATATCAAGAATGCATTTCTAAATGGGAATCTCGAAGAGGAGGTCTACATGAAGATTCCATCTGGGATCCAAAAGAATCATCGCAGTGAAAAGGTGTGTAAACTGTTAAAGTCTTTATATGGGTTGAAGCAATCTCCAAGAGCATGGTTTGGACGATTCTCAAAGTCAAAAAAAGGACACGTTTTACCCAATGCCAAGCTGATCACACAGTGTTTGTGAAGCGTTCCTCAGTAAATAAGTTGGTTGTACTTATTGTCTATGTGGATGACATCATTCTAACTGGAAATGATGTAGAAGAGATAGCAAGGATCAAACAAGCATTGGCTGAAGATTTTGAAGTCAAAGATCTTGGCCCTCTTAGGTACTTTCTAGGAATGGAAGTGGCTCGATCAAGGAAAGGTAAATTCGTTTCACAACGCAAATATACCTTAGACTTTCTAAAGGAAATTGGTATGCTTGGCTGTAAACCAACAAGCACTCCAATGGACTCAAAGAAAAAGCTCAGGCGCGGAGGAGTCCCAATGGATAAAGGGAAATAGGAGTCAGATAGATAGTAGATCAACTACAGGTTATTGTTCCTTTGTATGGAGAAATCTTGTGATTTGGCAAAGTAAAAAACAGTCTGTCGTCTCCAAGAGCAGTGCTGAATCAGAGCTAAGAGCACTTGCAGTTACAATTTGTGAAGGGATATAGATCAGGCGAGTAATGGCAAAATTGGGTATAGAATTTGGAAAGATTGTTAAGCTCAAATGTGATAACCAAGCAGCCATCAGTATTACAAAGGATCCAGTTCATCATGATCGAACAAAGCATGTTACGATTGATAGACATTTCATTGCAGAGAAGATACAGAATTCTGAAGTACAAGTAATATACACTCCAACTCGGAAGCAGTGTGCAGATATTCTAACAAAGTCTCTTCAAGGGCGTAACTTTGAGAGATTATATAGCAAGCTAGGCATGTACAACATGTACAACCCAACTTGAGGGGAAGTGTCGAATATTTAGTCCTCAAAGTTAGGAGTTAGTTTCTTATTTTGTAAATATTAGGAAATCAGTCTTTATTGCCTTTTTGTGTTACTATTTTATAGGTGATAGTTTCCTTATTTAGTTATGTAGAAGTGTGAATATATATCATGTACCAATTCTTATTTCAAATAAGAAGATTAATTCATCCAGAATCTTCATTCAGAAATTAGGACATCTTAGTTTTCCACATCTTAACATTTATTTCCTGAATTGTTTAAACAAATTGATTGCCCAAGATTTCATTGCAAAGCTTGTCATTTAGCTAAAGATATGTTTCTTTTCCAATAAAATCTTATTCAACTTCAAAACTATTTTCATAATGATGTTTGGGGACCATCCAAAGTTAATACACTTTTTGGCAAAAAATGGTTTCTAACATTTATTGACGACCATACAAGAGTATGATGGGTTTATTTGTTGGCAAAAATCTAAAGTTGAACAATGGTTTAAGGAGTTTTTCGTTAAGATTGAAAATCAATTTCAAACAAAAATTGACATTCTAAAGACCAATAATGGGACAAGATATTCCAACAAGTATTTAAGAACATTCCTTCAAGAAAAAGGTATCATTCACCAATCCACTTGTCATGATACATCACAACAAAATGGTATTGCCGAAAGAAAAAAATAGACATTTACTTGAAGATAATTGGCACTCATGTTTTTCAATGAATGTTCCTAAATATCTCTGGAGTAATGCACTCTTGACTGCTTGCTACTTAATAGAATGTCATCTCAAGTTTTGAAATTTGAAACACCTTTACAGGTACTAAAAGGTTCCTTTACTACTTCTAGGATAACCACTGATCTTCCTTTAAAAGTGTTCGGTTGCACTTGTTATATGTATGTGCCACATATTCTTCGGTCAAAACTAAATGCAAAAGCTGAAAATTGTGTTTTCATTGGCTATGCATCTAATAAAATGGGCTACAAATGTTTTAATCCAGTCACAAAGAAATTTTTTGAAAGCATGGACATATGCTTTGTTGAAGATCAAACTTATTTCCAAATAAATTTCCTCAAGGGGAGAACATATTAGAAGAAAATGATTTTTAGGGAACTTAACCTATTCCAAAAATATCTATGCCTTTAGTTGAAAATATGAAAACTAATGGCAGTTATCTTAATCCGACTTTGCCAACTATTATTTTACCAAAGAGAGGAGGAGAAGTACTTCGCTGAATGATGGTTCTACAACTCAGAGTAACCTTCCTTCTAATTCTATTCCTCCTCAATCTGTTGATTTACCGAATTTTTCTTCGTCTAATCTTGATCTTCCAATTGCATTAAGAAAAGGAACCCGAACATGCACTAAACATCCTATTGTACATTAATTATCATATGAAAAAATGTCAAATACTCATAGAGCATTTGTGTCCAAGATTTCTAACCTGTCTGCTCCAAGGGCTGTTCAGAAAGCATTGGTTGATCCGAATTGAAAATTAGCTATGATGGAAGAAATGAATGCTCTTAGAAAAAATAATACTTGGAGTGTCATTGACCTACCTAAAGACAAAAGCTGACGGAAGTGTCAAAAGATACAAAGTGCGACAGGTGGCAAAAAGATTTACTAAAGCTCATGGTATTGACTACCAAGAAACTTTTACTCCTATTGCTAAAATTCTCTATCAAAATACTTCTCTCTCTTGCAGTCAATCTCAAGTGGCCACTTAACAATTTGATATTAAAAATCCATTTTTGAATGGAGATTTGCAAGAAGTATATATGGATCTACCACCTGAATTTGAAGAAAAACTTAGAGGAGACAAAGTGTGCAAACTAAAAAATGCTTTATATGAACTAAAGCAATCTCCTGGAGCCTGGTTTGAGTGTCTTGGAGATGTTATTAGTAGACATGGATTCTCACAAAGCCAAGATGATCACAACTTGTTCTACAAACATTCCATCAAAGGTAAAGTGGCTATCTTGATAGTATATGTAGATGACATAATTGTGACTGGGGATGATTCCCTTGAGATCAATAACTTGAAGAGGAAACTTAAGGCTGAGTTTGATATCAACGCCTTGGAAAAGCTAAAATATTTCCTTGGAATAGAGTTCACAAGATTCAAGGAGCGAACTTTTGTCAATGAACGCAAATATGTACTTGATTTTCTCAAAGAAATGGGAATAACAAGATGTAAGGGAGCAAATACTTCAACCGAGCCTAATGTAAAATTGAAAACAATAGCAACTAGTGAAGTAGTGAACCGAGACTGTTACCAGAGATTAGTTGGGAGACTAATCTATTTGGCCACACTAGACCTAACATAGCTTTCGCATTTAGCATTGTAAGATAGTTTGTGCATTCACCTAGACCTACTCACTTTTGAGATACCTCAAAGGGACTCCAGGCAAAGGACTTTTTTTCAAATATAGAGGTCATTTTTAGGTAGAAGCCTATGTTGATGTAGATTGGGCAGGCAATGTGAATGATAGATGATCCACACCAAGTTATTACACTTTTGTAGGGGGAAATTTGGTTACTTGGAGAATTGAAGAACAAAGTATGGTGGCAAAAAGCAGTGCTGGAGGAGAGTTTTGCTCTGTGGCTCATAGATTTTGTGAAGTATTATGGATAAAAAGACTTCTAGAAGAGTTCGAGATTCCTATACCAATGCCTATCAAAGTCCATTGCGATAACAAGGTTGTGCTCTATAGCTCATAATCCATTTCTATAAGAGGACAAAGCATTTAGAAGTGGACAAGCATTTCATAAAAATGGCGTGATACCTTGTCTTACATGCCTATTGTGGGCCAAACAATAGTTATACTGTCCAGATAACTTCCTAAGGAATGATATAAGAATTTAGTTACTAAGCTGGAAGCGATATATTCATGCCAGCTTGAGGGAGAGTGTTGAAAGATATTTTCAATATATGTAATTATGTGTAACATTTCACTATGTGCTATATTTAGATAGTTGAGAGATTTGTGAGCAAAATTTTAGGAAGTATTATTTAATTTTTAATAAGGAAGATTAACCGCCTTTTCTGTTTCTAGTAAAGGTCTTTAAATAATTGTACATCAATACAGGAAATATGTATTCCCCATATTCATAATTTATTCTCTGTTTTTAATAGCCTATTGCTTAAATAAAGGAAAAACACCTACATCAAAAAGGGCAAGACAATTGAGCTATTAGTTATGAAAATAATCTTTAAATATACTCAAGCTACATTTGACCCACAAAAATGATATAAAATTTCACAATACCTTTACACCAGCTTCAGTGCACACTCTTACTGCATCTTTAACACCTGAACGACAAGGATCCTGTAGAAGAACATTAAATTAGTTAAAAGTGTACACTGTAGAAGCAACTGAGTTTATGGCAAAGGTGACAAGGAGGTAAAGTTCAAAATAGAACTATATTTAAATTCAAATATATTGGATCTGAGGCACCATATTATTGTCCCACTACAGATATAACTCAAGCTTTTCATAGTATGAAAACCGATGATGCTTCTCAAATTATTCACCCAAACATAGAAAAAATGAACATCTAACTTCAAAATGATAACTGTCTTATGTGTGTACACACACACACACACACACACATATATATATAGAAAGAGAAAGAGCAAAGGAGAAAAAAATCACATATAAAGATATGTTATACCTTAATACCCACAATGGCAAGCAAAATAAGGTCGTCTTCAGGTAAATTCCATTTTCCTGAGCCCTCTTCATCAATAGGAACTTTATCTGATTCATATGGCCTATATGCAATGGCAACACATCGCAAGCTACGTTCTGCCATGAGATCAATTGCATTCTTGAAAAATTCCTGCCATGGGACTTGGGTAAGTTTTTACCAATACATAGTTCATTACAAAAGGTAATACAAATTATCTTGACAGATCTCATATAGAAAAATATCTAATAGTTTTTGTGTCATTCTTCTCACTTCAGGCAATTAACAAAAGCAACAGTTAACTTAGAAATTTCAAACGAACATAAATATGAACTGCAAGTGATCTATTGCACCGTTCTCCACAGTAGTAATATTCCTGATTTTCATTTGAATATCCTTGACATTTGCATGGTGCTCATAAAGCTTATGAATGGCAATCTTATTTATTTATTTATTTTACCTTCATTAACGGAATACATCATTTTAAATAACATAACCCAATTCCTAACCTTATCTGCATCACTCAACTGTGAGCAACCACTTGAGTCAAGATATCTTGTGCATGAAGACAGAACTATCTCTGCTGCTCCCTTCCAATGTATGTGGACTTTAGAGTCCTAAAAAAGTCGACGGGAAAAGTTCATCAAAAAATAACAATCTTTAGTATATAAAAAACATAAGAATGTAGTGATAAAAAAATCAGAAAGAAAATTATAGCATGTTTAAGATGTTATCCTAGGTCAAGGTAGATTAAAATCAAGGACGTCAAAGACTTGTTAGCTTATCTTTAATATTTATGTTTCTGACTTCTCCACTCTCTATTGCAACATTAATATCTACAACATTTTAACAACTTTAGTACTTCAACATTTAAATGCCAACCTTTTCAAAAAAACATATTTTAAAATAACATTAATGCACCTACTATCATAAAACTCATGAAGTAGCAATATAACATGTCACTAAATACACATAAGTATTAATTTATGGGAAAGAATTTCTTCCAAAATGCTAAAAGAAAGAATAAGCAATACCCTAAACTAGGATTTAGTTACAGTAGTCAATAGAACAAGGTTGTAATCTACATAAAGCTTTATTATCAAATCTAAGGCAAACTTGGAGTGAAGACATTACCATTCGAATGGCAACACCACCTCGCTTTTTCTCTGAGTTGAAGGGAAAAACATGAAGGACTTCACACCTTGATCTGATAACATCAAACTTCATACCCAACTGGTGGAAAAAAAAAAAAAGCACGAACAAAAACATTTTTTAACTACAATTGACTTCACAAATACGCATATGAATCTAATAGACACTGAGTAGTGAAAGAGTGTGCCTTGACTGCCCAAGAAAGAATTGCCTTTTCTGTTGGAGGTCCAGAAATTTCCACATCTCCACCATCCTGCAAAAGTAATATAGTAAACAATTTATCTATACACCAAAATCAGTTAAATCTAGCAATTGCCTTGACAATAGGAGGAACAAGTTGATAAATGATCAAAATATGGTAAAATTGGGAGTGAATCTAGGCCATTCAGCATTGTTATGAAAGGATTAAGCCAAATCAAATAACCAACACCTGACAACAAAGGAAAGAGAATTCTACCTTGGGAATAAAAACATTTCCTGTGGTGTTTGTTGCAATTCCCTCATTTAACAAAAAGGCTACTTCAGAACTCAACTGTGAGGAATCATCTGGTGGGTTTATCTTCTTTTTCCCAACACTAGCTTCTACTACAGTCATCTGCAAGATAAAATATACAGTCATCTAGTGGTCAAATTTTCGAAGTTCCTATCATAAATGAGACTAAGAAACAACATTCAGAACATACTTACAAAAAAGAAAGAGAGAAGTCCCCACTAATAGAACTAGAGACAATATTGGATTTCCTATTAGTGATTGCATGAGACTTGAGCTTGTTTGTTTCTGATCCTGTTTTTTATTTCTATTTTTGTTTTCAAATTTAGTGAAAAAACTTGCTTGTTTGAGTTTTTAGTTTCTGTTTTTTATTTTGGTTTTGGTTTTGGTTTCTTCTAATTTTCAAAGGGGGTGTTTGTTTTCATTTTTATTTTTGGTTATTTGTTTTTGTTTTCAAATTCAGTTTTCAAAAACTATGAAAACCATTAAAAAGTGGTTTTTTTTTATGTTTGTTTCTTTAATGATATCCCTCAAACATGATAAAAATGATATCCCAAAGAAAGATGCTGGAAATTAAATGGTAAACCTCCAAGTCATGAGTGGGGAAACCGTGGAGGGCAACCAAAGTTCCAACAAAGAAATCAACCTTGAGCTCACTCAGCAAAACAATTCAATGAGGAAGTAAAGGTGGACAATGTCGGATTCAACAGTGAGGAGATAGAAAAACTAAAAAACTTGCTAGATTTCCATGAAAAACCATCTGGGGCTTCTTCATTGGCTCTCTCAGGTAAGTCTTCATTCTTCACTTGCATGAATGTCTCAGATAAAACCTACAACAATTAATGGATAATTGATTTCAGAGTCACATACCACATGACTCATTCATCACGTTTTTTCAATGCCTATAACCCTTGCCCTAGTAATAGGAAGATCATGGTGGCAAATGGATCCTTGGCTACCATTGCAAGTAGGAAACATCACAGTCACACCTTCCCTCACTCTTAAAAATCTACTTCATGTGCCAAAATTATCAACCGACCTTGGGTCAATCAAAAAACTTACTCATGATCTTAATGCTCCAACTTACTGTGTTTTGCAGGATCAAGGCTCGGGGAGAAAGACTGGACTTGCAAAGGAAAAGTATGGCCTCTATCACCTTGATTTTTCTCATAATATTATGAATAATTTGTATGTGTCTTTGTTTAGTTCTTCCAATAAAGAAACCTTTGGCTAATATCATCTTCGCCTTGGTCTTCCTACGTTTAGAGTCCTTAAATTCATGGTTCCTAACTTGTTCAAAGGATTACACATTTCAAATTTTCATTGTGAAATTTGTGAGTTGGCAAAATACACTCGTATATCTTTTACTATCAACAATAAAAGAAGTTCTAAACCTTTTCATTTGATTCATAGTGACATATGGGTCCTTCTCCTATTTCAAACATTTCTAGTATTAGATGGTTTGTTACATTTGTAGATGATTGTATTCGGGTTACTTGGCTTTACTTACTAAAACAGAAATCTGATGTTAGCACTGTTATCCCTACTTTTCTTTCTATCATTCACAATCAATTTGGGGTCAAAATTAAGAATTTTAGGTTCAACAATGCTAGGGAATACTTCAACCACACAATGACTCCATATTTTCAAACACAAGGGATTATTCATGATCCATATTTTAAAAAACAGTGCGGCTGAACGTAAAAATGGGTACTTACTCAATGTGACTAGGGCCTTACTTTTTCAAGGAAATGTTCCAAAATCTTATTGGGAGGAGGTCATCCTTATAGCTACTCATATAATCAATAGATTGCTCTCTCGAGTTTTATCCACTAAAAGTCCCATTGAGGTCCTCAAAACCTTTTATCCAGAGTTTTGAAATTCTAATGGACTCATTCCTAGGGTGTTTGGTTGCACAACCTTTGTTCACATTCATAGCCACCAAAGAGGAAAATTAGATCCTTGAGCGCACAAGTGTGCTATCCTTGGTTATTCTTCTACACAAAAAGGCTACAAATGCTAAATCCTAACCAAAAAAACTTTATGTTTCAACTTATGTGAATTTCATAGAACACCAACCATACTTCAAACAGCCCAAACTTCAGGGGGAGACTACATCCCTACTAGAAGATAGTACTTTTGAGAGTACTTAGAGTCAGTATCACTCCCTAGTTCTCCATCAGAGTTTGTTCCTACATCAAATCAAAGTCCATCATCAATTCCTACTTCTGTAGAATCTAATCCAAATCCAACCCAAATTCCTAAAACTATATCTTCTCAAGTTCCAGATTAGGTTATTCATAATGCTCTGACATTTTTGCAGGTATATACTAGGAGGACGGTTCCGAACTTGCAACAAGTTCAAGAATCCAACTCAACCTTTGACAAGAACCCCACGATAAGATCAAATCCAATCCTAGGCATACAGTCAGTAGAACCACTTAGTGTGACATGAACCTTCCTATAGCTATCAAAAAAGGCAGTAGAGAAGGCACCAAAAGACCCATGTACCCATTGTCTCACTATGTGTCACTAAAATATATCACCAAACCATAGAAAATTCATTACCAGCCTCAAACCATTTTATCCCTACTACTGTATCTGAGGCATTGTCAAAAAGAGAGTGGAGAAATGTCATGAAAGAGGAGATGGCTACTCTAGAAAAGAATCAAACATAGGAGATTGTGGATAGACCAAAGGGAAGAACATAGTCAGTTGTAAGTGAATTTATACATCTAAGTATAAAGCTGATAGATCATTTGAGAGATATAAAGCAAGGTTGGTAGCTAAGGGATATACTCAAACTTATGGGGTAAACTATTAAAAGAAATTTGCACCTGTGGGAAAAATGAACACTGTTAGGATTTTGCTATCCCTAGCAGCACATTTTGATTGGCAGCTTTCACAATACGATGTAAAGAATGCATTTCTTCATGGAGACTTAGATGAAAAAATTTACATGGATGTCCCTCTAGGATTTGAAAAAGAAACGGGGGATAAAGTTTGCAAGTTGAAGAAGGCCCTTTATGGACTAAAACTGAAGAATTTGGAATGCTTTTTGATTTATTCCATGACTTCTTGACTTACAATTACAACCAACAAAGGCATATATATAGCATAAATAAACAGCAGCCCTAATCACAGAATTAAACAGATTACCTAAATCAAGGAAACAATCTTAACAACTAGCTGTGAATCAATCACAGCTTTTATTCTAATTTAACTAATTCCATAAATTATGGATTTCCACAGATCTTGCTCGTTCCTAAAATCATGGGATAATAGTCCCACTAATCTTGCTCATATTTCCACACTCCCCCTCAACCTGGGTTATGTATGTCAAGCATACCCAGCCTGGACTTCAAACTCTCAAAGCTTGCTTTAGGTAGAGCTTTAGTGAGAATGTCTGCAGTCTACTGACTCAAGGGTATATACCAAAGCCTGAATCTTCCTAATAAAGGATTGAACCCATAAGGATTTGTTTATATTGTCCTCGACCTATTAGGATTTGGTTATGTTGTCATATACCATTTAGGATTTGTTTGTTTTATTTTATTTTAATTTTCTTAGTTAGGCAGGTTTTCTTGTCCAGCAAGAAAAAGAAATAAGTTAGCTTTAGAAAATGATTTCAATCGTTTTCACACTAGAATTAGGACTCTCATGTGCCACTTTAGGGGTATAAAAGAGAGGGTTAACATATGTTTTGGGGGATCAAAAACATTGTGTTATGGATTCTTTTATTGGAAAGAGTTATCAGAGGCGTAACAAGGGGGATTGAGTGAGCTGAATATGGCTAGTTTATTTGAAAAAGATTTAGTCAATTATCTTTGCGTGATTTATGTTATTCTCAAATCAATTTGGATAGAGTCTTTATTTCTTAGAAGTTTATTTTGGCAAGTATTCTAAATTGAGTCTGTAAGCTTCGTTATAAGAAGCCAACTATTTTCATGAATAAAGATATCAGACAATTATCAAAACACTTTCTTGGTAGGCAACTCCCTTGAGTTCTAAACATTGGGAAGAATCGAGGCAAGAGCGGGTTTGTTAGAACAAGCCCGATTCAAACTCGTTCTAATTACTGGGATCGTAACATGCAGCCTCTCTTTCGCATCCCTACAGGAAACCAGCACATCATTAATTAGATGATAAATTTTCTCATCATTTTAATTTAGAATACAAAGCACCATGCCTATGTTTGAGATTATGACATATGAAGCATGAGAAAGATTATGGATATTGATTTCGATTCCACATTTTACGGACGTCTAACAACCTCTTATGCAATTCCTGGTAGAAAAATCCTTCCATTGATCCAAAAAGAAAGACCCATACAAGGTAAAGAGAAAGCAAGACAAGAACAAAACCAACATAAAATGGGTAGTTTCGAGTTTAATTTCTCATAACCAACATAGCTATCTCTAATTCTAGCCTCAACCCAGAAGAAATATCTTCATCAATAACCAAAAACTCTTCATTCTCCGTTCAATTAATCTACAATAAACACACACCACCATGAACAAAAACCCATTTCTGCAATATTGCCAAATTTTCCTCAAAGGAATCAAAACAATTCAAGATATATTGGGTAAGTGAAGGCTTATGCTAATGATGTCACGGTCACACCACAGAATCTGATCCACACCGGAGAAGAAGGAGCTCACGCCTCATAGACTCGAAGAATTGGCTGATCTTTGCCTCCATTTCTGAAACAGTTTTGGACAAAACTCAACACATCCAACTCAAGAAAGAACTAACAAAGATTGAATCTAAAGAATACAGAGAAAACGAGATGGAGAGTGATTCTTCTAGAGAAAACGAGAGAGACGTAAATGAGGTTAGCTAAAAATTAAATGGGCAAAATTGACATTATAGGAAAAGTAAATAGCTGATTGTCTTGAAACGTTGCACACAAGCAGCTTTTCATTTTTAGCTGGTTGGGTTGAATTAGCTAACCCAACCAGCTATTAACCAAACAAAATAAAGAGCTTATTCATGAAGTCAAACAGTTAAGTTTAGTCAATCAGCTAAAAATTAGTTGATCAACTATCAACCAAACAAGGCCTAAGTATATCTAAAAATTTACTCAATATACACTCAAAAATAATTATTATAAATTCTACTATCATAGGAAAAAAGAATGAAGAGAGGCATTTCCATTTGTACATTTACCCACAATTTCAACTTGAGTTAGACAAGGTATAAATTTGTTCAAATTTCTTTGATTAAATCCTAACTCTTATATTATGCTTAAATTAATTGATTTAGGGTGAAGTTATCCTTCACCAAAATCTACTTAGCCAATAAAAATTAACTTACTCTTGTCAGATGTTAATCAATCAACTTAAATTAATGAATGTCAAATAGTTGATAATTATCTTATGGATAATAAGTCATAATTGTTATAATATATTGTTAGTAACTTAATCGAAAGAAGAAAAGAAAAAGTCTTTATAACCTACCTAATATATTAAACAAAAATGTAACGATCACTAAGTAATTAAATAATACTTTTTTAATATTGGAAGATAAGATTTTTATAATCAATTGTAAAGATCTTATATGATAAGTATTAATTAGGTTATAAAATGTAATGATCACTAAGTAATTAAATAATGCTTTTTTAATATTGAAAGATAAGATTTTTATAATCAGTTGTAAAGATCTTATATGATAAGTATTAATTAGGTTATATTTTTAGTTTGACTTTAAGAGTAACTTGCTTGTAGGATTTGGTGCCCTTTATGGCTTATATTTTCTTTACAAGTTTAGTAGAGTGGACGAATTCAAGCAAGTTCGAACTAAATTTGAGAAATTTTAGCATGATTTTATAGGAGAGTGAATTGTAAAAAAAAATTCTCAATTTAACTTAATTATGTAATACTAGCTCGAACTTTGAAAAGTAGCTCTAAAATATTTCAACTTTCAATTTTTTTACAAAAATAGTTCAACATTAAGTTTTTCGTTAATGTGCATGATGTAGTGAGTTACGTTATATTAGTATTTTGCTACATATTATAATTTCGCTGCATATGATTTTTATTATTTAATAAATTAAAAAAATTGAAAAATTACTTCTTTGTCAATACTCCATCTGCAACCCCTTTACCACCTACAACTGCTACCTCTTACACGTTGCTTCCAAAGACTGAAAACTCTATAATTGACGATAAGTTGACACTTAAGGTAGGTAAATAGAAGGTGGAGTTCCAAATCTATAGAACCTAAAAAGATCATCTACCTTTGATGAAGTGAGTTATAGAATGGACGCAATTATATTATGCATTAAGTACCTAAAGTTATTTGTGATGATCCTTGAAACTATATAAAGCTTTAGGTATTACTGAAAAAAGAGCAGTGATTATACTTTTAGGTTAGAAGGAAAGTATAACCCCTTACCATCTACCAAAGAAGCACTTGACTTAAAAGTAATGGAATTGTCTCATCCTTAACATTATGCATATTTAAGAGATAATAATATAAATCCTATTAATATGTCTCGTTCTCTCAATTATGCGCAAGAAGGTAATCACGGTCATCTAATCTTAAATTAGTGAAAAGTAGAGTGGAAAGTCTAGTTAAAAGACTTATAAAAAACCGCCTGTTGATTCTAACTCTAATTTTCTTTTATTTTAATTTCTTAGTTTTTATTTTTATTAATGTTTTATCTTCTTTTGTAGGTAAATGTTTGGTGCAATTTCTTGGAGTTTAACCTCACCAACTTTGAATGGAATTAAGAGAGATTTATGTACCTTAATTGCTCTTATGTTTGAGTTATTATCTTGTCTATTTGACATTGAAGGGAATGATATGTTTAAGTATGAGGATTGAAATTTCTCAGATTTTTCCTTACTTTTGTTTTGTAACTAACATAAATTCATTTTAGTTTTGGTGTTTTAAAATTCTTATATTATCGTGTGTTATTTGGTGTATATATTCATTTATGTTGAGCCAAAGGCCATAGGGAGGATATTTGGCAAAAAGTATGTAAGAAAGTTAAGTTAAAGAATTAATAAAAGGTATAGAAGTTAACTGGTACTAGTCTATATTGTGGAATAGACATTGGTGTCAAAACAACACAAGGAAGAGTCAAGATACAGAAGAAAACTAGTGTTGATATGAGTGGAGAGTCCAGAATCAGTCCTAAGATAGAACAAAACTATGAGGAAACAAAGGCAAATCAGTGACAGTAGCAAATTTGTATTAAGCTCCAGTCTAATCTTAGATCTCTATCCTAAATAAGCCCAATGTAAATTTTCCTTTGCCAAAACCCGAAACCTCTTATCTCTTTCATCTCTCAACTTCCTAAGCCTTAATTTTTACCCAAATTTTTGCTTTTAACATAAAATTTAATCATCCCAACATAAAATCATTCTTAAAAGAATCAAGCCTACTCTCAAAACATCAAATCATCCACCAATCAACAAGTTTTTGAATTTAGAAGAAAATTTGAGAATTTTGCATTATAAGATTTTTTTAGATATATTTGGCATATATATTGAGTTTCTTCATCTTTCAAGTAATATTCCTCAACTTTACGGTAGTAAGACATTGAACTTGAGAATTGTTAGTTTGATTTGGGTAAAACTTTGGATTGACCTCATTGATTATGATGGAATATTGAAGAGTATTGACTTATGGTTATTAGAATTTGTGGTGATTGTGAAATAGCGTGCTTTATATTAGGCTATGTTGTTTTTTTGGATATTATGAAATTTGGTGTTATATGTGCTTATAGAGTGACTATATTGAATTATGTTGAAGTTACTCGTGTTCTTTGTTTAAGCATGGCTCAAAAATTGAACATAAAGGCAAATAGAAAAATGAGTCATATAACTTCATCTTTAGCACCACTTCCTTCCTAAAACATTCCTAGATAATAAGGAATGGCATGATAAAAGAAGCAACAACCATATGGTTATAGAAAAGACCATAATCCTTAATATTGACAAGTTTTTCAAAATTCATAATATTTTATGAAATTTACTATAGGATATATTGTTTACATGGAGACTATTACTTGGAGTTGGTGAAAGAGTTCTAAGCCAAGATAATCAACATTAAGGTGATAGCTTCGGAGGAAATAAGCCAAGGCCAATAGCAATACACTCCTATGTTCGTGGCACTAAGGTGATGGCTTCAGAGGAAATAATAAAAGAGTATCTGATGATAACATCATAGGGTACAAGGTTAAATTTTTAGAATGGGTAACCATTAGTTCATAATGAGTGGAGTCAAAGTAAAGTGTTGTTGAGGTTTCGAGATAAGGACTACTTTTTTTGCTAGAAGGCTGCATTTTTTCATATAAGAAGCTCGTTATAAAACCACATCTATTTGTTTACATATTGAGCCATAATATACAGTCTCATTCTAGTGGATTGAAGTAACTCCATATTTTATATTTGTGTCTTCAAGATCTCCTCTATAATGGTTTAGGCACAGATCTGCTAATTAGAATATCATCTTTAATTATACATTCTATTGGTAGTGTGGATCAACATAGCTCACCAAATAAGAATTTTATATTCTTAGTGTTGATTAGTTACATCTTGGAGAAACACAAAGTGGACCTCTCCAATGTTAGGGTTGCAACAATTGGAGAGACTAACCATATTGATGATGATTAAATGATGTAATTTGGGTACACTTAGGATAATAATTGGTGGATTAATCTAGGAAGAATTGATAAAGGGTATCCAACAACTTAAGACAAGAGGAGGGATAAGCTAAAGATGAAGAAAAGGTTTAAGAGGAAGGAGAAGACAATAAAGTAGCTGTCAAACAATACTCCACTAGTCAATTACCAAAGGATTATGAACTTTTTTAATGGATTTGAAACATATGATTGCATAAGGAAACTCTAAGTTATGATGGATTTTCTAAAGAAGCTGAATAAGAAGAGTTCCAATAGTACATTAAAGAATATTCAAACTATAAAAGTAACTCTCATTCAGGCTTAAGGTAATCTCTATGCAAACCTTAACAATGTTAGCATAAATTAAAAAGAGAAACTAGCAATACAAAGCTACATCTAAGCTCTATAAAATCATGTTTGTCTTATCAAACAAAGATCAAGGGTAAAATGGTTGAGGGATAGTGATAGAAACACAAGTTAATCCTAAGATAGCATCACTTCTAGGCTCTAAATGAATTTCATATATCAAAACTAAATATAATTACCTTTAACCATTTTAAGAATATAATAGTTTATCACACTAATGAAATTTCTTCCTTTTAAGAGCTTAAAACTTCTATACCTTGCCTTATCAAGAGAGATAAAATAGCCTAATTCTCTAAAACTTTTACCAAAGTAGACATAGGAGTAACTCTTTATAGCTTAAACCTTAATAAGGCACTAGGACCTGATGGGCTCAATGCACTCTTTTTTTCATAAAACTTGGCATTTAACTAGAGATATGATTTCAAAGGCAATACTAAAATTTCTTTCCAATGGCAAAATGTTCAAGGAAGTGAATAAAACATATGGGAGTCTTATCCCCATAAAGCTTAGTCCCTCCTTATTACAAGATTATAAATATATCTCATATTATGATATAATCTAAAAGATAATATTAAAGATGGTAACTGCTAAACTAAAAATAAATGTCAACTTAATCATTAATTCAAGTTAGGGAGCCATCATCCAAAGTAGGAGTATAAGAGATAATATTCCTTTATTGCGAGAGTTATTCAAAGATTATTAGAGCTTAAGAAGCTACATCACTAAAGTGTTTTTTGCTTGATATTTTACACTTTTATCATATATTTGGTACTTAATTTGCTCCAATTGTGTTTACAGAGTATAATTGCCTTTATGGACTTAAAGGAGAAGAATTTGGATGAAAACACGACGTAAAACAAATAATCAAAAAATCTTAAGGAAAGCATGATTGTGCATATGTCTATGCACTTTCTTGTGGCCGTGCACTTTCACTATATCCGGAGAATTCTGATTATGCATGGTCTGATGCACGGTCGTGAAAGAGGCCGTGTATCTCCACAGAACCTTATATTTTGTTATAAAGAGACATTTTGGGAGGTGAAAGAGAAGGCAGTCAGTAGGAGTCATAAAGCAAACATGGGGAGGCGATTCTAGACAAGGAACTTGTTCTTTAGGTGCGATTTTAGACCAGAGAAGTGGAAAACACGAAGAAATCATTGAAATATAAGATCAAGCTTGTACATCACATGAACAATTGATAAAAGACAGTCAGGGAGATTTAGAATTATGAACCCATTGTTTTCAATTCGTATTTCTGTTTATGTATATTTGATTTTGTATTTGATCATGTGTAACAAAATGTCTAGTTAGTATTTAGGTTAGATGAACCTTATGTTAAAACTTTGATATGATTTAGTTCTTTTATTGATGCAATTAGTTGTTTGTTATATTGTGATCTGATTATGCATTTTATTTATGCTCTAATAACCCAAGAATATTAGATCATAATTTGATTTTATACATAGAGATTGAGAAATCTTAGTGTGAATAGATCTGACCATAATTAAAAGGAGTTAATTGTAACCATAGAGATAGAATGACATAAATCTTCCAGATTAGGGTTAAACCTAATGGAGGGACTCATAAATCGGTAACGTAATCCTATAAAATTTAACCTGAGTAATTCGATTAGAGACCTTAGGATTAGTTGTTAATAGACTCAAGGTCAGCTATTAGCATACCAGAGGAGTCTCTATGGTCCAATACACCACAAAATAATTGTATTATAAATTCTGTTAAGGGTTTAAAGGTATTCGAACCTAGATACTAATTTCTGTAACAATAGTTTTTAAAGTGAATTTCACTATCTTTGCATTCATTATTATTTTCCTATTTCTTTAACTGTTTTAATTTTTAATTTTTATTAAAAATCTAAAATCAATCCGTAGGTTGGATAATAGGAGAAGGATAATTACTAGTATTCATCACTTTATGGGATCGACCTATACTTACCGGTACTAGCTACAGCTAAGTCGTGCATTTGCAGTTATTACAATATTGAGTAACTCACGAAAAAGGTCAATCAACATCTATAAAGCCTTTAATTCTATTAGACTGAGATCCTAGGGTATCAAAAAACTTTCATCCAATGGATAGGGCTTTGTATTATATCAACCTCATTTAGCATTCTAATAAAAAGAATCCAACACAAGTGTTCAAAGAAGTAAAGGATTAAGTAAAGGGGATCCTTTATCCTTTACCTTTTTCACAATTTACATAGAAGTGTTATCTAGGCTTATTTTTAAAGAAACAAGCAACATGGGGTCTTTCAAATTACACTATAAGTGAAAAAGGTAAAACTCAACCATTTATCCTTTACCAATGATTTAATCCTTTTATCTAGAGTTAAAGGAAAATTTATTGAGGAGTCTTATCTTGCTATACAAAAGTTTAGTGATCTTTTAGACCTAACAATTTACTAAAACAAGACCTACATTTATTTCTCTATGTTTAGCTCATAGAAAGCATGACAATTAATAAGAATTATAGTTATAAAGCTAGAGAATCCTCCTTTTAAGCACCTTAGGATCCTAATAATAACCAAAAGACTCAATTATAAAGACTGTTAACCTTTAAGGCATAAACAAAGCTATTGAGAGAATATTGAAGGACTTCCTCTAGATTGGAGAAGCTAACAATGTCACAGAAAAATTAAAATGGACTAATGTTTGCTCCCTTAATGATGTAGGTGGTTTGAAAATCAATTTCATCAAGGTTATGAACAAAATGCTTTTAGCTAAGAGAATATAGACACTTCATGTGGATTAACAATCTCTTTAAGTCAAGTGGATGTGCACACACTTCCTTCAAGGTGAAAACTTCTAAAAATGAAAATCTAAAGCAAACACTTTATAGACGTTACTCTAACTGCTAAAACTAAGAGACTCTATAGCTCTCTAGATAAGGTGCATAATAAGGAATGGAAGTAAAATTATTCTAGTTTGAAAACTGGTATAACTAGGGACCTCTTTACAATACTATTGTTTATAACATTCTTAGGCATATTCTTCAAAAGAAAGTTATAGTAAGAGGTGATATAAAGAGAAATTTTGTTTTGAAATCTCAATCGCTTCTCTAGTTTAATAGAGAATACACATGCTTATAATCCTAACCTAGAAAAGGAGGATTTAGTGATTTGGATTCTCATCAATTGTGTTCATTCACTAATGAAACATGTTTGAAGATTTTCAAAACCATTAAAATAATTTTTCCTCGAGAAACTTAATATGGCATAAAATTAGTACCTCAAAATCATCATTCATCCTATGGCTAATAACTAAGTAAAAGTTGAAGAATCAAGATACACTTAAAGGAACAATAGTTTGTGGTTGTTGTTACCTTTGTAACCATAAACCAGAAACCATAAGGCATCGATTCTTCAAATGTAGCTACATCAATGCCTTATGGAAGCAAGCACAAGCCTTATATGATACGCAATGTATCAAAGATGAATGAAAGAAGGTACGTGATTAGGCAAGCAATGTCATCTACAAATAAGGTGATAAGAAGTTGTTTAAAACCACATTCGTGGTTATTGTATATATGCAATATCGTAGGTAAATAACTCAAGGATATTTAAATAAAAACAATAGGACATTCACAGCTTGATACATAACATTTAGAACTAGATCAAAGGAATAATTATAGCTAAAGAAATTGTCAATTAACGTAGTATGGAGATTGCATTAAGATGTAATGTTTTGTAGCTTGAGCTTACTAGATTTGTCAAATGATTCATTTTGTAATTGACTATTATTTGGTTAAATTTAGTTATAATTCTCTTGTAATAAGATTCTTGGCCTTTATGTAGCTAGTTATACTCCATAGGATCTAGTTTATACCCTTTCTTTTCAAAATGAATTTATCCTTAAAAAAAAGATCTTAGAAGAAAGAATAGTTCTGAAACATTTAAAAAGAAAACACACTATTTTATTTCTTCTCCAAACTCGAAATATAAACAAGGGTAACTCTAAACCTCTATTTATAGGAGAGAGGATGGGTGGGAAGTTAGGTATATGTCCCTTTCATGATGATGATATTGATTACATTATCAATTCTTTTACATAATTTCTTATATAATTATAAGAAATGACATTGTTGCTTACATCACAAATGCAAATGATATCATTACTTATAACAATCTTATATTAAAAGTAGTTAAAATTTTGAATATACTTAATACCATTTTAATCCCTCTCATCTTTGAAGATGGACTCTTGTATGATGACTTTTGTGATTCTTGACTTGCCTTAAAATCATTTTCATCTTTCATAGTTCTTCATTTTCTTCATCATATGTGTCCATAATAAGGCAATGTGTATTTGGACTTAGTGAATAGTCAAGTTCATCAAGCTCTAACAGTGGACTATTTAGTTGTATAAGTTCATCGTTATACAGATCTTTCCTAATACAAGTATGTTTATGATCTCCTAGAAGAAACTGGCTTGTTGGGATGTAAGTCGGTAGATTCTTAAACTTAATGCAGACCAAAGAGAACTCTTGAAAGATCTAATTATACGAGATTGACTGGAAAATTAAACTATCTTATAATTACTAGGTCTGACATTTCATTTAGTAAAAGTGTGGTGAGTCAATTTATGCAATCCCCTTAAACTAGCCATTGGAATATGGCTATTCAAATCTTGAAATACCTCAACTACAAACCTGGGAAAGGAATCTGAGATAAGAACCATGGGCATTGTTTAGTTCGAGCCTATAGTGATGTTGATGAAGCTAGTTCTAAGACTGATCAATGATCTATTATAGGGTATTACATGTTTGTTAGTGGCAATATGATTTCATGGAAAAGCAAAAAGCAAAAAGTTGTTTCTTGTTCAAGTGTATAATCATAATATAAAGTCATGGCATATACAACTTGAGAACTTGTCTAGGTAAAACATATGTTACAGGAACTTGGATTTCAACTAACACAACCTATAGAGCTAATGTATGATAATCAAGCAGCCATTTACATTGCTTTTAATCCAGTTTTTCATGAAAGGACAAAGCATATTGAGATAGAATATCACTTTAATAGAGAGAAGGTGTAAGAAAATGTGATAGAAACTACTCATGTAAAGTCTGAAGACTAGTTGGAAGATCTATTTACCAAATATTTGGTTGGGATTTGTGTAAAACAACTATGTAAGAAGCTTAAAGCTTACGATATACATGCTCCATCTTGAGGGGGAGTGTTAGATTTATAATCAGATTCAAAATCTTTAAGAATTATGAAATGTATCTTTAGGGATTATGAATATGATTTAATTTGATTATGATTATAATTATAACTTACATTATATGAATAAGATAACCTAGTATATAAAGGGAGTAAGAGCTGTTGATTTAAGCAAGTTCTTCCCATCCCTTTTTTTATTCACATCAGAAGTAACAAGTATAACAAGCTAAAAAGGATAAAGTCTCTTATATTAAATAATAAGGTAAGATATGGTTTTTTGACCTAGATTAACTTTTAATTCTTTATACCCTTTGTGAACAATTTAGTGGCCACATGTTAGTCTATTTAGTTTTTGAACTCTATTTCCTTTAAAACAATTACTGCTTGAACAATTATTTTGGTTTTTGTCATGGAGAATTTTAATCTTATTCTTTTATACCTCATCTCTCCTATAGGGTGGGTATATAGGGTTTTAAATATTTCCAGTTTAATAAAACTCTCAACTTCCAAGCTAGATAGCTTGTAAGCAATACTTTCCAAAACTCTATAAATTTTGAATGGCTTTTCCTAGTTAGCAGATCACTTTCCCCACTCTCTATCTTTAATCCTAAGTGGCAAAATCACCTTCCACACTAAATCACTTTCGTATACTTTCCGTTTATAAACTCTTTTATTGTAGATTTTTTTCCACCTTTTCTTTTTATACTGTTATGTTGTTTAGAGCTTGAAGATGAACTTTATCTATACCTTCTAATCCATCATCATCGCATTAGAATACTCACAAATTTTTAGAGCCTTATATTTAGACACCCTTAAAGATATGATTACTAATTCTATAGGGAGCACAACATCACGGTCATAGGTCATAGTAAAAGGACTGACCCATATGGCAGTGAGTTTAGAAGTCTGACACAACCATAAAGTCTTAAAAAAATCCTATGTCATATCATGGGATTCTCCTCTAACATCTTCTTTAGGATTTCAATGACTACTTTATTCAACCCTTCATCTTGTATATTAGCTTAAGCATAGTAAGGTGTTGAATTAAGTAAATGTATGCCATAATTCATTGTAATGTCTTTAATTTCTTGACTAGAAAACATAGTCCTATGGTCACTCATTATTGATTGCAAAATTTTATAAACTAATGAATAATTTATTCTTTAATGAACTTCACCTATGGTCACTCATTATTGATTGCAAAATTTTATAAACTAATGAATAATTTATTCTTTAATGAACTTCACTATGTCAGCTTGTTCAATATTTTTCATAGGGTGAGGCACCACCGCACCACCCATTTAGCAAAATAATTTTGTTGCCAATAAAATGAAATTGTAACCTTTGGATTAAGATGGGTGTATTTTTCCAGTAACGTTAATGGCTCAACCCCTAAATGACCATGGCTTAATTATATAATGTAACTCAGAGGCTGAAATTCATTGTATTCTTCCACACTTCTAGCATTGTTAGCAACCTTTTGCATAGGATATGCAATCCTTTAATATAAAAGGCCAATGGTAACCATGATGCTTAATATCCCTTTATGAACTTGCTTCATTCTATTAATGCCTCAGGCATCACAAAGCATCTTGAAAGAAGCCCATCACTACTTTGCCAAAATAAGACTCCTTCATTCAATATAAAATTGAGCGTTTATAATCTAATTTTAAGAGTACCTTCTTACTAGGATACTTTAAAAAGTTTTTAATTTCTTTCCTCCAATCCTAAGCAACTTCTTTATCAATGTTGAAAACTTCTATGGAAATTCCTATTTTATAGACAGATGGATGAATTTTTGTTGTATAACAATACACTTATAATCGAGCTCCTCGAACATTCTTAACCTAGAGGCAATTTGAGAAAGTTCATTTGCCTTTTAATTCTCTTCTCGAGGAATATATTGGAATTCAACCTTATCAAATTTCAGTAATTGAACAGTAGCAATATAATAAGATGACAAACTTAAACATGCATAACCATATTCTCTTACTACCTACCACAATACAAGCTGAGAATCTCCCATAATAAGGACTTTTTTAGATCTAAGATCTACTAGAAGTTCAAGTCCCATTATAAGGCCCTCATATTTAGCCTAATTATTAGCGCATAGGAATTTTATCTTAAGAGAAAGAAGAGTTTTTAATCCATTTGGTGAAGCGATGACTATTCTAACACCCTCTGATTTCTCTATGCTAGAACCTTCAAATTTCAACTCTTAAGGTTTCCTTTCGCAAGTAAACACTAAATTCTCTAAATCCTCTTGAATTTCTATCATTAGGTAGCTTGTTGAAAAGTTAGCTAATGCCCAATTTTTTATTGAATTTTGAGGATAATAAACTAGATCAAAATATATAACTGTCATGAGCCACTTTCTAATGTTCTTCGAAATAACTAACACCAAGAAAAATTTCATGATAGGGCTTCTTTTATATTGGTTTTATAATTCTGCTTAAGTAATAAATACCCTACTCATGACCTAGCTCATTATTTAGGCCAATAAACACCCAATAGATTCCTCTACAACAAAAATATATAACTTTAGAGGTATTCCCTTTTAAGGCAACATCAAAACTGGAGGGTTAGTTAAGTATTCCTTGATCTTATCAAATGTCACCTGATGCCTTTCTTCCCAACAAGATTCCATAAAATTTCTTAGCTTTAAGAGATCTGAGAATTCTTTCATCTTATTGGACAATTTAGAAATAAACCTTCTAACATTATATATTTAGCCTAAAAATCTTAAAAGTTTTGTCTTATTTTAAGGCGATCTTGCTTAAGAATCACTTTTGCCTTATTTTTATATAATTTAATCCCTTTTTAATTGAATAAGAAACCTATAAAGTTCTAAAATTGTTATTTACAGAAGTGACGCGAATTGTCTACCCAAAAAAGCTAAAATTTGGAGGTTTTCTGAAAAGCTCCAAATTTTAGCTTTTAAAAAAGCTGTATTTTGGTTTTTTAAAAAGCTATTTTTACTGTAAAAGCACTTTTGAAGTTATCAGCCAAATACTCATTTTTTCCTTAAAATGACTTTTGCAATGAAAAAAATTGATTTTGGAACTTCCAAAAGCCGAACCAAATAGGCACTTAGATAAAGAATAACTTTAATAGGCAAGAGTAAACCAAGGCTTTACCATATTGTTACAGTTGCCTAGATCGTAACATCGGTATAAAATCCAGAAACCCCACATTACTCACCCAAGATACACATACAACAACAATTACATGGAACTTATATAGACCACATGACGAAGCCATAAGATTTGAGATTTAACAAAGACCTACAAATAAATATAAATATAACAACGCTTTAATTTGTTGCATCTAAAAAATTTTAAAGCAACATTTTCTTGATTTTGTTGTCTATTTTAATATAAGACAACATTATATTATTATCGTTG
The DNA here is from genome assembly GCA_027478365.1 of Erythroxylum rufum. Lineage (NCBI taxonomy): Eukaryota > Viridiplantae > Streptophyta > Magnoliopsida > Malpighiales > Erythroxylaceae > Erythroxylum > Erythroxylum rufum. Next base: position 50,150,370 of record JANIHZ010000005.1, read on the forward strand.
CATCTTAATAATATTAAAGGCAACATTTTTAAAATTATTGTATTATATTAATTTTAAGCAACACATTATAAAATCGTTTCAAACATGTTGTTGCCTAAAACTCTTTATGTTTTCGTGTTTGTATAATATGAATGACATCATTCAGTCATTATCTTAAATTTTAATTTAGATGAAGGAGTTAAAATTTTTGTGTAAGTTATATATTAAAGTTAACAACAACAATATTTTACAACTAAAAATAAAATAAAAATTTTAAATTAATTTTAAATTGATAGTTGATAGGTTCAAATTCTACTACACATAGGGTAGTCACTAAATATGTACTCTAGTGTAATCTTTTTGTTGTTTTATAATAATGTTGTGAATTTTTAAAAATAATGCACTTATATGTGTTATTGATTTTTAAAAATTTAAAATTTACTTAATGC
>JANIHZ010000005.1:50163205-50183097 GCA_027478365.1 Erythroxylum rufum
AAAGTGGGCCCAAATTGTTTACTGATTTTTGCGCATATGATCACATTAAAAAAATATTTATACTGAGTGTTTGACTGTATTCGAGTACTCTAGCATGCCACCCTCGCGGGTCACGGACCTGGATATCACCCACGATGTCGGGTTCGGGTCCTGCGGGAGTGGGGTGCTACACCATAGGAGTCTTTATGGTCTAATAAATCAATAAAATAATTGCACAATAAAATATCAATCTATTAAGGGTTTAGGGGGATTTGAAACGTAGATAGTTATCTTTTGATATCGGTAATTTTCTTAGTACTTCCTTAATTTTACGATTTAATCTTGTTTCCCATTTATTTTACTTGCTCTAGTTTTATTTTCTTTTAAATTAAAAATCATAACCAATTTATAGATAAGATAATAGAATAATGGTAACTACTTGTAATCACTATCCTCGTAAGATTGACTCGTATTTACCAGTTCTAACTACAACTATGTCATGCACTTGTGATAATTCAATATTGACACTAAGAAAAAAGTCAACCAATCTCTAATAATTCAATATTTTTCCATTTAAAAGTCTATATAGAGTACTAGTGTAGATTGCATTAAGGTTAGGTATGGTTTAGAAAAGGTATTTCAATGGCAAAGTGTATATATGCAAGGTCTAGAATGCGTGAATTCTTTTGTTATTCCTCTTTAAAAATTCTACTTCACTCTCTCTAAAAATATAATGAACAATAAATGCATAAATAAAATAAATTATTCCAATTATAAGTTGCAAAAATAAAGTCGTAGTCTCCATCTTCAACCATAAAATGAGATGGAAGGAAGGAGAAAAAAAGAATATCAATGAAATAATGCACAGAACAATTATGTTGTAAAAAAGGTGGCTTTTCCTTCTTCAAGTTTAAGCAATTACAACAATGTTTGTAAAGATGGGTGGAAGAATAAAGAATAAAGAATGTTCAGATGAAGGGAGTAACTTCATTTTTTAAAGCATATTTTACGTATTTTCCCTTATTAGTTACAATATTCTTTATGTATTTTTATCCTACTTAGCAAGCAATTGGCTACAAAGCATTCCAAACTATAATTAAGAGTTTAATTTAATTATATTATGAAAATTCCTAGTCTTTCTCTATAAAATAGAAAAGCACAATTGAGTTAGAACTTATATTAATCCCTTTTATAAGTTGAGTTATTGTTCTTTGTTTTGTAGATACCTTTAGAAAATAGACGATTGAATAACTTATTATTGACAACTTCATTTAAGAAGATAAAGTTTTAAAGGATACCTAAATCAAAATTTTCTTTAACCTTTTTTTCTAGATTCTTATTTCAAATTTTTTTATTAATGTGATATTATTTAGAAAATTATAAAAAGTATTCCATTGCACTTGTTATTTATTCGTGACGATTTCCTTATATCTATTGTCTCCACTTATAAATGCACTAAAAATTGGTGTATATGTACAATAAGAAATTGTTGAATACTTTCTTTTTTCAAGGAATAATAAAGGGTTAGTAAAAGAGAAATTTTGATGTTTTCCTTCAAAGATTTCCTGCTATGTTAACATTGACGATCAAAGGATAAGGAAACTTTAGTAAACTTTGAGGTGACTCTAAATATCTAAGATAAAAATCCAATGAGATGGTGAGAATAGTTTTTCTAGTTAATGAAGAATATTAAATGAAGTTGTAACTCTTAACATTTGAGTAAGAATTCTGGAGTTAAAGAATGCAAATCTTTATGGGTGGTTGGAGGAAAGTATGAGGCCATGACATAATCTCATAGGTAACCTCTAAAAAAATTGCATACTACACATCTAGATGAAAAGAACATCATTGACATATTAGGATGAAGAACTACTTCAAGGTTTTGTGTTTAGATTATGGATTAAAATTGTTAATGGAAAAGATTCAGTTGGTGACAAAATAAGGTGGATATAGGATGCCTTTTTATGGGTATAAAAGTTATACATTGTAGGGAAGGGAAACACTTTAATGACTTATTTTCAAATGAGGGAAATAAATAAACTTTTATTAAGTTACTAATTTAAAAGGAATTCTACTTTTCATAGATAGACTTGACATGTAAGCTAGGGCTTGCTTGACCTAGCTCGATTTCACCAATTTTTTGGCTAAGTTTTAGCTTTTTTCTTAATATAGTTTCAAGCTTTAGGCTAGGTTCCAGCTTGAGCTGTCCAAGCCTAACCTAACTTGAAGCCCAAACTTTGTTTATTCACTATAAGAAGTGACATGTAAAAAATATCATTTTATTCTAGGTATTGGAGACTCTTCTTTACTTCTTCCTTCACACTACAATGTCAGTCCTCCTCCTTAGCTCCTAAGACCCCGATTGAGTCGCTTCTCACCTAGCTTAACACTATGTTTAGTTGGGTGGTTATTAATGGAATGTAATATGATTCCATCATTTGGAAGGGGGTTTATAATAGAATGGAATGCAATAGGATAAAAGGGGAGGGTTTCACATTATATCACATTTCATCCTAAACAGTAAAAATAAGTTACCTCTGATTTGGAGGGTTTAGGATGGAATGTAAAATGATAAACAACATTTCACTATATTATATTATGAACCTTTCTTCCAAACAACATTTTACTATATTACATTATGAACCCTTCCATCCATCCCAAACAACAATTTTCTAATATCACACTCATTTACATTCTATTCCATTATAAATCATTCTATTCTATTAAAAACCTTATGTCCAACCAAACATAGCCTTACTCGTCACTATCTTCATCTCTTCCCATGACTAAATAGGTCTCTCACCATTCCTACACATATTAATCACAAACTGAACCCCCAAATACTAGCACAATTTGTAAACTCAACTGATGCTAGTTTAACCTTCCTTTCATCAAAGTAATTATGACAATCAAACACATGTTCTACCATCCTCTCCCACTCTAAATATAGTTGAGGATCATTCTTCCCTTGATAGGTAGGGATTTTGTTAGAAACCCAACTAAGGACATGCAAAGAATGGTCCAATCTGGTTCAACACATTTCGATGATCCATTACATATTGGTGAAGTTTCAATAACTCTGGATAAAGCTAAAAGGATGAAGGAAGCTCTTAATGGACTGATTGAAGATGTTTGGGCTAAACAAGCAACAATTGAAAAACCCACGAACAAGTTGTTAAAAGGAATTTAAACTACTACACTTAAGGCTCCTAACTTTGAGGCATTTAATCAGGCTTTGTGGAGATATACTGATTTAGTGGGGAGAATAATACTGATATTTGCATGATATATGTCTATTGCTTAAATTGTGGGAAAATGATCTTTAAAGCGATAGATGGGTGCTTATTAAATGAGCATTTCATATCAACACTATCCAGGTACATTTGCACATATTTTCTATTGCAGTATCTTTAATTGAGTTACATTATGGTTAGGTGGTATATGAGGGCCAATTCGCTTTCCAGTCTAGAGAATAAGAAAATTATTTTCTTTAAACTACTTTTTTTCAACAATAGTTTTTGTGATGTTATCGAAGTGATTTTAAATGTGGTTTGGCTAATTAATATGTAGGATAGCATATACTTTAAAGAAATATATTCAAGTTTGATAATTCCAACTTTTACGACCTTGTGTTTATGAAATTACTCTTCGGGATATATTTTCTTTGATAAAATATTCAACGATGAAAGTATATTTAATTGTTAATTATCACGTGTTAAATATTTTTTAATACAATTGATCGTATAGTCATGTACAATTTACATAATATTGTTTTCACATATAGATGAAGTAATACAAAATATTGATGACCCTAATTATAACAACCCATTTTTCTACTTCGAGTTTGTTAATTGATATTGTTTTGAATTTTTATAAATTGTATCATTAAACAATTTAGATAATATTAATACTATGATACTTATTTGGTTTATGAAATTTAAAATTCTAGAATTTGAAACAAGAAGCCAAACTATGCTGTTTTTATGATATTATCACAAGCATCTGTACCTTCACGACAATTAGGACTATAAACATTCAAGGCGTACGAAGAATTTGGGGTTTGAGGCTGTGTTCCATCCGAAAGGGAAAATATCATTTGCCGTTTTCTATTGTAGAATATAGGATTTTTTTAAGGTATTGAAAGCTAAATATTAATGACTATACTAGGAAAAAAATAACACAAAAATTGCCAGCTGGAAATCATCATACATCAATTTATGGTAAAATGGATGCTGCCTGACAAAGAACTTTTTAAGATGTTCAGAAAATTTTGGAAACCACTCCAGTGATTCAGATGTAGCTCAGAATTCAGATAGAAACAAACAATGCAAATGAACAAATTTGCCAAGACTAAATTCACAAGGACTTGAGGTGATCGTGGGAGCGGAGCTTAACTGTTGAACTTTGTATACAATGGAACTGCATTTCTTCAACAAGAGCTTCTTTACTTCACTGCGGAGTACAGACAAAAAGTAGTTCAAAGCTGTCTGAAATGAAAGAACTATTTTCCAGTAGCCAGAGAAGCATTGCAAAACCTAGACTAAGTATAATTCTCACCAAAAGTCTCCTTACAGAGCAGCAACAACCAATCAACATAAGGATATATCCTCCACCCCCAAACACACACACACATAATGTATACTCCACTATATGAAAACAGTAATCAGGTCCCATCATGTTATGCTACCTGTTCTGATTTGAGCAGGTAAAGGGAAGGAGCCTCAGAACTGATTTTTAGGCACCCACGATTAACAAAATCTCAACTGCAGAAGTGTAATTCACTAGCATGATTCCTTCAGCAGCAATTAGGTCTCTTTCGTAAGAACATTGTAAGAATCTATTAAGTACTACTAACTCGAGCTTTTGATAAAGAACCACTTCTGTGGTATGATTTGAACCTCATACCTTATTCTCATAAGCTGGAGGACTATTGCAGTGCCATCATTATTTTGGTCATTATCAGTACACCAGAGCAATCTCTGACATGTTGCTAAGATACAAACTATCTGCTTCATGAGGACCATACCTTGGTTAAAGAACTGGAGCACTGAAATAATGTTTTTTGCACTGATTAAGGGGCCAGGGCAATCTCTTCATATCATCAAAGCAGAGACCTATCTGCTTCCATCAGGATCAGCATCACCTTTTTATGCAGAGAGCAATAAACTAAAAATTAACTAAATTGAGCCTTAAGCGTATTACTAACCACAGGCAAGTGTATCTGTCTTTTGCTGCTAGGCCTTGCCGCCGAAACACAAAAGGTATCTTAATATATTTCTCAGTCTCAGCAAGTAGATATGCATTTGCTTGTCAACAAATATTTTGCAACTGCAACAGCTTCCGTAATCTTGTCTACAAGCAACTATTCCGTGGCTCCCATTAATCAGGTTTCTGATTTCCATTATAACCCAGTCAACTCAAGGCGAAAGTTATAATTATTTCAAAATACCCTAGACAAGGTCATTGCCACGTTTTTACAGTTCCAGGTATTTCTTTATCTGACATAAGATGATAGATGCCCCCAAAGGTTCATCGTCTATATTGCCTTTTTGCTTCCTAAACTATGATCCCAAGGCCTTATGAAGAAGAACTTATGCTTCATTCAACTTATCAAATTTTGTCCCCGAAAACAAATCATCAGCCTGATACACATTCAAAGGTCATTATTGATCAACTTCAAAAATAACTATATTATCCTAGTTCCGATAACTATAATCAGATCACCAAATACCCCAACCAATCTCTCTCTGATTTAAACTTTTTTGCTAGACATGAACTTATAATCTTTGAATGTGAACTTATTACTGTAGATGATCCAAGAAATCAAAGTGGAATTCCTTAGATTCTAGAACATTATGAATTTGCATGTTAGTTTCATAAATGACATCCATTTGACTACGTGATCCATCTTCAGCGAAGAACTCATGAACAAGACCATTTATTTCAACGAATGAGCAACCCGGTTGCTTTTCTATTTTGTGACGAGTCATAGACTTCCTTACCCTGCTCACATCACCCCATCTCGAAGCTGAAGCATATATGTTGGACAATAAAACGTGAGCCTCATACCTCCTTGGTTCTAGTTCCTCAATCTTGCGGGTTGCATGCTCTGCTAATTTTACATCTCCATGACTCCTGCAAGCAAAAAGCATTGATCTCCATATAACCACATCAGGTTGAATGGGCATTGCCCTAATAAACCTTTCAGCATCATCCAGTAAGTTTGCACGGCCAAGAAGATCAACCATACACCCATAGTGTTCAATACGTGGGACAACATGATATATTTGACTCATGGCTCTGAAATTTTTAATCCCTTTATCCACAAAACCACTGTGACTACAAGCAGACAGGACGCCCAGGAAAGTGACCTCATTTGGTGTCAGTTCACTCAACTCTTCCATCTGTGCAAACAGTTTCAACGCTTCTCCAGAGTTTCCATTCATAGCAAGCCCCAGAATCATAGCAGTCCATGAAAAGACATCTCTTTTATCCAATCCATTGAAAATTTGGAGGGCCTTCTGAACATCTCCACATTTAGAATACATATCAATCAGAGCATTATTCACAGAAAGGTTCATGTCAATGCCATTCCTTTCAAAGTAAGTATGCAACCACTTTCCTTGATCAAGCGCACCCAAATGGCCACAAACAGATATGATACAGGCAACTAATGGTGCATCTGCTCTCACTCCGACATGCTGCATCTCTCTAAACAACTCAATTGCCTCCTTAAACAGATCCATCCTTGCATAACCAACTATCATAGAAGTCCAACAAACTATATTGGCACCATGAATTTCATCAAAAACTTTCCTAGCATCGCCTATTTGCGCACATTTTGAGTACATGTCAACCAAAGAAGAGCCTATAAACGCATCTAAAACAAACCCATATACCGTAATCAAGCCATGAAATACTTTCCCTAAACGAAGAAGCGACATTCTCCCACAAGCTGTGAGTGCCCCAATTACGCTAACCTCATCGGGCCTCACACAACCATTCCCCAACAATTCCACAAACACCTTCACAGCATCCTCATTACAATCGCACCGTAAATACCCAGAAATCAAACTATTCCAAGAAACCGCATCTCTGACAAAAAGCGGAAGCAAATCAAAAACTCTACGTCCAATATGAACCGCTCCACATGAAAAATACATGGAAATTAATGCATTGTTTACAAAAGCATCAAATTCAAACCCCAGTTTCAGGGTCAGAGAATGCACTTCTTGACCTTTCTGAAGAAGCAAGTGGCGGCTGCAGGCTTTAAAAACAAAAGGGAAAGTGTAGTTATCAGGAAAGACGCCACTACGCAGCATGGAATTGTACAAAGTGATGGAATCAACAGGGTCAGAGCTCTGAGAGTAGGCTTTGAACAGGAGATTGTAGGAGAGAAGATTAGGGTTTTGGATAAGAAAGAAGATGGAGCGAGGGAAACAGAGATGAGAAGAGTGATGTGACAGAGAGTAGAAAAGGAGATTGGTAGAGACAAAGGGGAGGTTGAAGAGACCAGAAGCAACAGCATGGGACAGAATTTGGGTGAAGTGAGTTGGGCGTTTGATGGTCTTCAAAAGGAATTTATAAGGATTGGAGCGAAAGTTGCGTAAGGAGAGAAGTGAAGAAGGAGAATTCAATGGAAGGATGGGCATTCCCTTTGCTTTCACCGGTGGCGCCTGAAGTATTATTTAAAGTGTGGATCTTTTTTAGTTAGCTCAAGGTCAAGTTGGGTCTAAAGCAGCTCTAGCCCATTAAAATTTTAAACCCTGCTCTTCTCAACCCTTCCTTCCTTAAACCCCTCCGCTAAAAATAACTCTAAAGCCTCCATGAAGCTCATATCTCAACGCCGCCCAACGGTTCCGGCGGTTCCTCCGTTCAAAGATGACGCAGACATTTGCCAACAGCTCATGTCCCGCTACTCCACCTCAACCGCCCCACAGCATCGTCATCTTCTCGCCACCGCCGCCGCCATCCGCTCAATCCTCACCGCGGAGTCTCTCCCCCTAACCCCGCCTGCTTACTTCGCGGCAGCAATTGATAATCTCTCCAACCCCACGTCGCTGGACTCCACGGCAGTTGCGGCGCTCTTGTCACTTTTCTCGATCGTGTTGCCTCTGATTCAGGAGAAAAGTATTAATGAAGAGAAGGCGTCGGAGGCTGTGGGAGTGCTCGTCGGAATGTTGGAGGCGAGAGAAGGTTTGGCAGTGGGGACACTTAGCGGTGCTGTCAAGTGCCTGGGGGTTTTGCTGGTGAGGTTCTGTGATTTGGAGGTTTGGGATTCTGTGAAGCTAGGTTTTGAGACTTTGCTTAAATTCTCTGTTGATAAACGGCCCAAGGTGATTTTTTTGGTGTGGTGCTTTGTGCTTCTGTTAGTTTACTTTCACTAGATCAACTTGATATCAATGGGTACTTTTTTTTTTTTTTCAATTTTCAGGTACGTAAGAGTGCTCAGGATTGCATGGAGAAGCTTTTCAGGTCATTCCAGTCTGCTGCTGTTATAAATGAGGCAGGTAAGTTGGTTCTGTCATTACTTAGAAGTTACATACCTGTGGCTGTTAAAGTCTGTGCTTCAAGGATTATTAATACCTTCTGGTGCTGTTATAAATGAGGCAGGTAAATTGGTTCTGTCATTACTTAGAAGTTACATGCCTGTGGCTGTTAAAGTCTGTGCTTCACGGATTATTCATACCTCTGAAAGCGAGATATCATTGAACCATGAGCATCTAGAGGTCCTCCATTTGCTAAATCTGTTGAGGCTTGTTGGTGGCAATCTTTCGGACAAAGTCAGTTTGAAGGTTTTGTTGGAACTGTGTAAACTTATGTGCCAGAACTTTTCAGCACTTACAAGGCATGTACTTACTGGTATTGAAGCAATTTTTGAAGCTGGAAGAGATGAAATTAGTGGTCCACAATTGGAGAACATCATAAACTGTCTTTCTTTGTATATTTCTGTTGGTGAGAATAATCCAACTGACACACTTGTGTTGGCAACGAAGTTGTTGAAAATGGCTTTTGATAAGCTTTCTGCTGGAGGATACTGCTCATCTTTGAGGAATGTTCGACGAATTGTAGGTTCTCTTGCAGGTATACTCCTTGATATGATTTTGCATATGGACTCAGTCGCTTTTTCTTGTTTTTCTTTAATAAGTTTATAATTGGGATTTTCCTTTTTGGCCCATTGCATCATTATGCAACTAGTAATCGGAAAAACACATTGCTTCACATCTATTATGCAAAATATTTGAGATAACTACAATTAGCGTTGGCTACAGTTTGTTTGAATATAGATCAACTTTCAGCAACCCAGGCCATAATTTTCACTTAAATGCTCAATAGTTTTTTACTGGATGAACCTTGTTAATCATGCACTTTGAACTTTTCTGACCCTTGTTTATACGGATATAGGTCTTTTGACTTGTGAGTCTACTGCTGCATCACAGGCTTCAGAGATCCTGAAGGAAGTGATCAAACAATATATAGATCGAGACACATTTTTGTCTGAAGATAACCAATCATTTGGAAGCTTAAATCAAGAAAGTGAGGAAACAGAATCCATAAGGGAAACGTGTTCTATCCTTGAGAATAATATGAGCTCGTGTAATGGGATTCTGAACGAGCATCTATTGGGTGTCATATCTGTCCTCCTGCAGAAACTTGGTATTTGGAATTTCTAAATTTTGGCTATTTAATGCGGTGAACTTTTTGCCGGATGTAGTCAACTGTTATTTTATTTAACCTGTTTGATGATCTGCATCATCTGCATTGCAATACTTTTATTCATACGTTCAACTTGGTTGAGAATTTCATTCCATTGTTTCATATTTTTGGCTGTAGGGGATGTCTCTTTTATCTTTATGAAGAGTGTTGTAGTTAAGCTTGCTGACTTGATGAACTATGCTGTTCAGAATGTGCTTGAAACAAATCATGTAAGATTCTGTGAATTTCACTGCTCCGATTGGTTGGGAATTAATTTGAGAATCGTCTTCCAAATTTTGGAATATCATATTTACTTGTCAAATTTTATTTCAGTAATCAAAATTTATCATCTGGCACCATCCAATAATAAGCCGTATCATGTAATATTTTTATCTGTTCTAACTTGTCTGAGATGTGTACCTCTGTGAAACTGTCAGTAATCTTTTCCTGGTATTTTGCCTTCTGAGTTGACTAGTGCACTCATGTATATTATTTGCAGCTTCGGAGTTGCATTGGATCTGCAATAGTTGCGATGGGCCCAGAGAGGATACTTATGCTCATACCCATATCTATTAATGGTGAAGATTTTACTTGTTCAAATACCTGGCTTATACCAATATTGAATGACTACATTGTTGGAGCATCACTTGGGTATTATATGGACCATATTGTGCCTATTGCAAAATCATTTCAGAGAGCAAGTCGTAAAGGTATGTGTTCAAAGGGAATATACAGAAACTGGAACTCCAATGTGATTAATTGGCATGCATAAGAGCAAAGATTTGTTCTAAGAGAACATAAACCTTTCAGATTTTAGTCCATTTAATCAATCATGATGAGTTGGACATGGCCATTCTTGTATGTGTTTGAATGCAAATGTGCATGCCTGTGAATTAGTTTTCATTATTTAACATACTGCACAATTATCTGAAACAACAATCCATATGCTGGTATATATGTAGATATTGTGTTGGACAATAACTTCTATTATGATTCAATGCACGGTAGTTAGAGAAGTGAGTGATACTAGATCATTAACAATCCTTATTGCAATATGTTGTTGGTTTTGCTGATAAAGACATTGATCGCTGGACACTGGTGCGTACTGTATGAAATTTAGTGGTGGAACGCTATAATGTAGATTGCTTAAGCCAAAACGCATGGGTGTTGGGACTTGTATTTAATGTCTAAAGTCAAACATGTTAGGCAGATTCAGCCATAAATAATAAAAAACAGCTACCTATTTTTATTCTATGCATTTGATTAGTTCTGTATGAAGCTTGATTGCCTTAAATCTTCGCTTTCCCCATCAATAGGAAGTTGGAAGACATGCAGTTCTTTGATGTACTTGCATCAAACGCGTGAAAATGTTTCTAGCTTCCTCTCCCAGTTTCCTTCCCTAGCCTCCATCTTTGGCATGGGTGATACTTGTGTAAAGTGTACTTGATATTGAACTCCCTAATTTTATCTCAAAAATCTAACGCTTCTAGGTTTACTTTTTATTATTTTGTTATGTTGGGAATTTCTGCTGGGACTATGCCTTTCTTGTAATTTCTTTGCAGTAATTAAAATGAGAAATTTACTGTTGGTAGTATCTTTTTTAATAGTGGATTGCTGGATTGTTGACATCAATTTATTGAATGGGATCCTAATTCTTCCCCTTTTTTCTAAGGTCTTGTACATTTGGTGAACTTTACTGATTTACTGAACTTGTGCTGTTTGTTTATTTTGTTTATGCTTCTTCTCACTTGCATTCCAGTTAAAAATTCAGCGATTAGTGAAGATCTGCAGGCTCATGCTCATGACCTATGGAGCCTGCTTCCAGCCTTTTGTCGCTATCCTGTAGATGGTCATGAAAAGTTTAGATCTTTGGCCAAGCTTTTGATTAAATTGTTGAATAAGGATTCTTCCATGCATCAACATATTGCTTTTGCCTTACAGGTGATGTCTACTTGTGTATGGTAACGAGAAACTATATTTTGTGTTTATTTTGATACTTAAGTAACTTTTATATTTCTATGGTCCATGTGTATTCATTTTTACAGCATGCTCATTTAGTTGAATTAAATTTTTATTCAGGTTCTTGTGAATCAAAATCGAGATATCCTTGTTTCTGAGGAAAATTCTTGTGATTCAGATATCATAGCACTAAAGGATTCTTGTTTAGAATTGAGAGTCTGCCCTATTTATTCAAAGAAAATGGCAAAGAAGAATATTAAGGCTATGGCATCAGGTTCAATTGAGTTGCTTCAAGCTCTTGCAGACTTATTTGTTCATTCACTTGCTGAGAAGCGCCTCAAGATGAAGGTTCTTTTCCAAGCCCTCTTTTATTTTACCAATACTCGAATGAATCTTGAGGATATATATCTTAAACATTCTTTCGTTTTCCTCTACCTGCTCCTTGCACCTCCTTATGTAGTTCATCTTGTTCTTATGACTTAAAAAAGTTTATAAGTATATTGTTTGTCGAGTAAGGACTGATCTTTTCTCTGTTTATTTTGGTTGTGTTGTCATTTCTTTGACAACACAAGGCTTCAACTCACTTCAAAATGACACAAAGGATTACTACTTTCATTTAGGTTTAGGTTGGGTTTGTTTCTAGGATATTATTTTAGCAGACAAGGACTTCCTGTTTTCAATTTTGTCTGGAGGGAGGCAGTTGGTTCTGTGACCATACATGGTCATTACTGTTTCTGGTTAACTCTTACATTTCTTATTTTTAATATAAAAAAGTTGGATGTGTAGCTACTATTTTTGTGGAACTGGATTACAATATGCAGCTTTTATTGTTATGTGCATTGATATTATCAAGTTATTCATGAGCTGGCCCATTACCACTACTGCTTTTTTACTTGTTCTTTAAGATTGGATTTTCATAATATATGGTGGTCTGTATCTTCTTAATTTATTTCTTAATCCTTATTAGACTTCACAAGAAATTTTGTTTTCCTATATAAGCTGAGAACTGAGTTGTCATGGTGCATTTTGTCTTTATGATTCTTGAATTGATTTCTATTTTCCATTTATTTTCTCAGGATGCCGTAGAATACCTGGTTTCCATTGTTGATCCCTCTATTACGAAAAATATTTTCATGTTACTGCTTCGGAGGTTTAACTTTGCAAATGATGGAGGTGAATTTGAAAACAAGAATTCTAGTGATATATTGAGTGATCAAGAAGGCAATCCAAGTGCCAGAGAAAAAGATGTACAGAGGTTAATAAACAAATTCTATTCTGAATCATAATGAAGCAACAACCACCACTTTCAGTACTTGCAAAAATTTATTAAAGGAAATAATTAATGAGTCCTTTCTCTTTTTACTTTGATATTTTGGCTACTGGAGTAATGATCCAATAGTTGTTACTTTATTCCTGATGATTAATTAGTTTATACTTCATACTTTGGCCTGCTACGTTTTTTTATTTCTGATATGTTTGGCAAACTATCTGATTTTTCATATTCTGTGGTCCAAATACAGTACATAGGCAAAAGAAAAAGTTCAACTTGCTAATCTTTTTGAACTCAATTAGAAGAAATATAATCAAGATGCCAGGCTAGTCTGTCCTATGCAACCTAGGTACTGTAAAGGGCAAGCAATGTTGCAGTAAATACATGGTTTAGCCATTTCTCTGCTTCCTAGCCAATTCTTTAATTTGGATGTGTTTTGGCTGCTTTTTCATTAGCCTTTGTATGAGATGTTAATTATTAAATCCTTGAGTTGCATTACAGTTTTCATAAGCTAAAAGCATTTGTTGTTGGGAGCATCGCAAAAAAATATTTTCATCTTGGTACGAATTGAAACTGCTGAGATGGTCAAATAGCGCTCAACTACAAACCTGCATTTCCTTCCACTTCCTGTAGAATTTCTAGATAGCTAATTTGAGTTACTCTTCAGGTGTGTGATGCTTGAGCTGGCATCTGCTTTCATTCATGGAGCACAGGAGGATCTTGTTGTTCTGATATACAGCTTCATCTTATTCAGTTTCAATGTATGCTTTTCATCTTAGAAAACCATATAACCGGACTTGGTTGATTCCTTTTTCATTTTTACTTTTCTGCTTGTGTAGAGAATTGATTTTGGCTTGAAATTGTGCATGGACATATGTAGGGAACTAATGAAGTGGGTCACTGTGAAGCCTACAAAACTTTGAGCAGGATTTTAGAGGTTGTTGTTAGCATTTGGATTCTTAAATTATTGTTCACTATTTTGTACAGGGCCCTATAACTTGGTAATTTGCAGGAACATGCTTGGTTTTGTTCTTCTCGAAATGTCGAGCTGATTGACTTGTTACTTGGCTTGAAACCTTCTGCTGATCCTTTGTCTGTCAAGTATCGATTTACTTGTTTCCGAATTCTCATGGTTCAGGCCTTAGAGGTTGAATCTTTTTCCTTCTCTTCTATTTTTCCTTCATTTCCTCTTTGTTATTTTCCTCTTCAAATCAGGAAGAATGGGGTTTGAAATGATAAAAATCCCTCCACTGAGACAAAATCATTAACATACCATGTGTGATTCACAGGCCTGTTTTTTTTAAAATTTTACTCCTATTGTGAATGCAAACCAAGAAGAATTCAACCGAGTCAATAATTTTCTTTGTATGACATTACTTAGAATACGAGGTCATCCAATAAATAATGAGATATAAGTGTCCATCACTGAAGAGCATCCATCTGTAAATTCATTGAACAACAGTACTTAATATCAAATTGTTAGTCATCGCCACTGAGAGAATGAGGCTACGTTGATTACCTTGTCTCAAAGCCTTACTCCAATGAAATAAGTCTAGTTGGTGAGAATTTACTTGGTGATTTTCAAAATGATTAATTAATGAAGCACAGTGTTTCTTTCTTATTCTTTCATCTTTTTTTTTTTGAGAATTCATCTATTTCTTTGTTATGAATGAATACTAACTCAATTTTCAGTTTTTCACAAAAACTGTTTGTTAACATTGCGCCTGTCTGTACTTATGCACATAACTACAGAACTAATTAGTCAAAATTTCTTAATTTCCGTAGTTTTACACTTTCTCTGTATAAAACAGAATTGAAACTAGGAAAACAGATCCGTTTGCTAGATGAAAGACAAATCCTTATTACATCGTAATTATTTGGAGGAAAGCCGATAGTATGCCATCATAGCTGGTGGTAAATGCTGCTTCAACTATTCCATCGTCATCAAATTTTCTTCAAACTACTCTGTAGAATGCTCTTACCATCAAAGAACAAATCTGTACAGCCTCCAATATTATGGATTCATATTGTTACTAACATTTCTTTGTTAAGATGACATTATATGCTTCCCTTTTCTAGTTTCCTTTTAGATTTATTTCTATATCAAATGTCTTAGTATTCATTATCTTGGGGGAAAAAATTGTATGCATTCAACTGATTATCTTTTGCTTCCTTTCGATCTTGCACTGTTGATGAATTTCAAATCTTTTATGTGCTTTGGTCAGATGAATTTGGAGGAGGAAAATACAAAAACTTTTGTTATGCTCAACGAGATCATAGTCACTTTAAAAGATGTAAGTTCCACAAAAGTTACTGATGGTGTTACTTTCTTTCCTTTTATTAAGCATGAGATTTTTTTAAAAAAAGATGGATATACATTTGCTTGCATGTTCTTTGTGCAATTAGTTCTTTGACGTAATTTAAACAAAAGCATCGGTTGATAGAGAAAGACTAGAAATGAATGAATTAATTAATTAATATCTTCTTGTTCTTCCTTTTTTTTCCTTCTAAATATATATTTCAAATATTTGATGGTTCTTGTTTGTATTGTTCAAGTAAATGTAAATATATATAAGTACGGAATGAGATGGTTCTTAGCTGACAGTTTGCTTACTTTATAGCTCATTCCTCTCAGCCATTCCCTTTTAAGTGTGTGACCTAAAGGAGAATGGGTCTGAGGGGGCAGGGAGAGATCAGAAGCGTTTGGTAGTGGTCATGGATGTGTAACTGCAATGTGGTTATTTATGCTGATTATTGGATGTTCAACTTTTAGTTGTCAACTCAGAGCATTCTGATTAATAAGCCAATAACATGCATGATCTATTTATGCAGGCAAAGGATGAAGTAAGAAAAGTGGCTTACGATACACTCCTTGCAACAAGTTCTTCCTTGAGGAGCTCATTTTGTACAAACTCTGCTGAATCCTATCACAAACTGATTAACATGGTTAGTGTAACTACATTCTGCTCTATCAGGATGCTTTCTACATGAATTTTACGATCGAGGGCCTCATTGGCTCATTATTTTGGTCTTACTCCATTTTAATTCTACAATTTTCAAATTCCTTTTCATGAAAATTATTTTTGGTCAAATTCTGGCATTAGAAAGATGGTTTGGGTTAGGTATTGGAGTACTGTATGTGGAAGACTCTAATTAACCTATGTTCTTGCTTACTGAGCACAAAGATTGAGTTTTCCATGTTAAGAATGAATAGGATGGAAACTTTCTATAAAGACTAAGACAACAAATGGTAGTTTGAATTACAAGTTACTGTCATAAATGCAGTCTGAAACCTTTTAACTACCTCAAGTGAATATAGTATAGTTTGGGTTATATGCTGTTAACCTTCAAATTGCCTTAATTAGCAAATGAATCCTGCTCAATGTAACGATATTCACTTCGTTAAGCATCAAATGGAATTTTAACAGCCTAATACTCACGCACCTTTATTGCTATACAAGAAATTGAATGTTCTGAAACTGATAGGATATGAGATGTACTACCAGAATGAAGCAACTATTTTAAGACGCTGAGCAATGGATTTAGGGGGGGACTACTTTACTGATATAACAGTTATGCTTAGTACATCATGTTGGTTCAATGCATCTGTTTCCACGATTATAATTCAAATTTTTTGGTTGCTCTTGTTAATATAAAGGATACAATACTAAAAATGCCTTGATCTTATACACTTTTGACAAGTCCATTATATTTTTAAAATGAGCAAACATATATTTCATTTTCTGAAATTGGAATAGTTAAATCTAACAGGTTTAGGTTCTTAAATGAAAAAATGACAAATAATTGTCCCAATTTAGATCTCAGACAATAATTTTTTGTACAATAGATTTCAACATCTTTCCTTATTAAATTTTCTCTGATAGAGTTTTTCTAATTTAATCTTTTTAGTAGTACTTTTGGCTTGTATAGAACCAACTAACGAATGTGGGGTGCAGAACAGACCCCTCCCTTTTGCCCATACCCAGAAATCTGAATCAACTCTAGTTTCTATCATTGGCAAATGACTTTCCTGATATAAAATGGCCAACATTTTTTCAGTGCAAGAGAATTCAACATTTTTCCCTGTATAATTTTCTCTGATGGAGTATCTTCAATTTTAGTCTTTTTATTAGTCCTTTTGGTTCATAGGAACCCAAGTAACACGTGTGGGATGCAGATCAGTCCACTCCCCCAAAATTAGAAATCTGAATCATCTCGAATTTTATTATTGATGAGTCTTACTAGCATTAGTTGTTTACATTATTAAAATAAGGGCTTCTTTGCTCATTTCTAAGCATAAGAGTTGCAATTTTCAAGAGTGAAGCATCAAGGTTTATTTGGTAATTTACCATATCATAAGCAACTAATTCAAAGGTTATTTTTTGATGGTGTGTCATTATTCAGATAATGGGTTATCTTTCTGGTTCATCTCCTCATATAAAGAGTGGAGCAGTATCTGCACTGTCTGTTGTTGTATACAATGATGCAGATACTTGTTGTAGGATGCCCAATCTTGTTCCTTCTCTCATGTCTTTGCTGCAAGACAAAGCTGTGGAAGTCATAAAAGTAAGTTGTTACGCCACCTTTTATTGAGATTGTTACTTTTCTTTTAAGCCTTCTATGCTAACAAACAGAATGGGCTGTACAACCAGGCTGTTTTGGGTTTTGCAAAAGTGTTAGTATCTTGTTTGCAAGCTAAAGACCTGCAGACTTTTATACCGGACATCATCAGTGGAGTTCTCCCATGGTCATCGGTTTCCAGACATCATTTCAGAGAAAAGGTACTTTGTAATTTCTGTGTTTTATATGCATGTTTGCGTCGATTAAATTATGGGTTAACGAAGTCTTATCTTTTTGTTTCTGTATTCAGTAGTAAAGGTCTGAAATCGATACCTGCTTACTTTCCTATAGGTGACAATTATTCTAGAGATTATCATACGAAAGTGTGGTTTTCCAGAATTGGAAATTGTTACACCAGAGAAGTACAGGAGTTTTGTCAAGACTGTCTTCCAGGTGATTATCCAACTTTTTCTCTCAGGAACTGTGGTTTAGTTATTTAGGCTTGGTTTTATGAAATGTCTTCTAGAGCCAGTTGTAATAACCTCATGGAACAACTTGCCATCATTAGACTGGAAGTTCATGGGATCTTCTAACCTGAATTAGACTCCCGTGAGTCATGAAACCTGTTCCCATACTGTGCAGGCTTTTGAATTTAAATTTTCTTGGAGCATGTTCTGAATACACAGTTGCCTGATATTTCTCATACTATGGGAACACCGAGGCATTGTAGGCAACTAGGAATGTTGATGAAATAGTCTGGAACTGCTAATGAAGTACCTGAAAATGTCAAGTTGCTATTTCAGATCTTCAGATGTTTTTTTAAAAATTGACGCCATCTAAGGTTTCTACATTTATCTGGAATTGAAAAGGAGCTTTAAATGTATTACAAGACCCCAATTATGGTGTTGCATTACAATTTTCAAAGTTCTCTTGAAACAGTAATCTTAGTTGCCTTTCATAATGTCATTATAGCTGTTCTCTATGTGGATGTAATTTGCAGAATCGACGGCATAAGTCAGCTTCCAAAGATATGGAGCCATCGCCTGAAGATTCTTCTGATAAAAGGTCTGAAAAGTTTCTTGATTTTCATTTCATTCTTGTTCTATGCACTGCCAGAAAATGAGTAGGTGGAAATGCTCTCCAATAACGGTTAAACCTGCATCCTCTTAGGTCTGAGAAGCAGAAGCAGAAGCGCAAGAAATCTAGTTATGTACCAGATAAAAGTGGTTCATTGCATCATATAAAGAGAGATGGGGCTGGTAGAGAGGCGGATGTCCCTTCAAATTCAAAGGAATCTCGTGGATCAATTGGTGATGGCGGTGGACCTAAAGGGGTTAAAAGGGCTAGAAACTTGGAGAAAGATAGATCACAATGGAAAGTTGGTAATAAGTCCAACAAAGGCGCGAGGGTTCAGAAGAGAAAGCTGGAACATGAAGGGACAAGTGGGGAGGGTAAGGTGGCATTTAAAAGACGTGTCTCTGCTTTGAAATTGCAGAGACCCAGAAAGCGTGGCAAGACGAAGATAAGTGGCTAGGATGGCTATATTTGTACTCGATTCTTCTTCCAAATTTTTGAGCATTGTAGAAGTTGGGGGGAGATACAAAATCAGGGACTAGTCATGCACAGTTGGGATTGCCCTTACTTCTACAGCTCACGATATCGAATTTTGCGAGCCATTTTGCTTGAAAACTGGAGTCCATCTTAATTGGAATCTGGACATGGATAAAATTTCGTGGCAATTTTTCTTGATACAAATTAACGAAAACAGCTTCCATTGAGTTGTTGGAGACTTGTTTCAGCAGCGTGGGAAGGTGCTGTGAACCCTAGACATGCAATAGTTTTTCAATTTTCTGTTCCCCATAAAAGTTGATTATATAGAAGACACAGCCTAAGACTGCAAATTGTGTTCCAACAGTTGATTACTACTGGGTGTATGTGTTAAGGAAAATTGAGGTGGGACTTGATCTTGTATACGGAAACTATTTTTGTTTGATTTTTTTGGGATTCAAAATTATTTTAAAATTTATCAAATGATTAATGTACAAATATATTGAATATTAAATGCAAAATGTATGTTACTATATGATTTGGTTCTTTCTTGTATTTTTTTTTTGGAATTATTTAAATTTAGTTCATAACATTTATTGTGGTTGTATACGTGCTTGACTTTTATTTGTTAGTGCAGAGAAGATTGGATAAGAAGTGCTATTTTTTAAGAGCTTTAGTTTATTTAAAATAACATTTGAATTGACGTAAGTTTTAAATTTAATTAGAATTATAATTAATTTTAAATAAATACTAATTAAAGTTAAACATACTATTTCATATTGATTATTATTATTATATATTCCATGTCCTTTTGTTTTTCTATATAAAAAATCTTTTCTATAATTTAAATTGACTAATTTTTGGGAAGATATTGACATTT
>JANIHZ010000005.1:50350985-50361249 GCA_027478365.1 Erythroxylum rufum
CAATAAAAAGCCTCTTTATAATTGTATATACAAAAATGAAGGTAATTTCGAATATAATTATTAATAAAAATTTAAAAATAATGTCTAATTTGATACTCTGTTTGTGTGAATGAGTAGACCCTTTAAATATTGCCTGTTCGGTGAAGAGTGAAGACCACCAGCATCAGGCAAGAAGGGTGTTAAAAGCATCCAACCATCCAGTGACAGGCTCCAACAACAATAGAAATGTCGGATTCGGGCATGCTGGTTGGATATCCGAGCTCATGGTCACTCGCCCTTGTCAAGATCTCCCCCTATACTTTCTCCGCTGTCGGCATTGCTGTCGCTATCGGCGTCTCTGTCCTCGGGGCTGCCTGGTAATCCCTTCCCATGCACATCCCCTGCTTCTATTATATTGGGTTTTAACGAATTTTCATCATTTTTGTTAGGGGTATTTACATCACCGGAAGTAGTTTGATCGGAGCTGCCATTAAGGCTCCTCGTATCACCTCTAAGAATCTCATCAGGTATTTTTACAACATGCTTTTGTCTGATTAATGTTGTATCTGCATTCCTGGGTATTTTTAGCGTTTTATATTTCTAAAAATTTTAGTGATTACTTATGCTTTGTTTTGTTTGTCCCATCGAACTTAATTCTGGTGCTTATAATCTGATACTCTTTGTTATCGTAACCTCACCAGCCTATGCCGGATTTAGTTTTGCGTACATCGTTTTAAATGAGGACTTTCAAATTGTACATTTGACTAAGGCAATCAATCTGCCAGAGGTTACTAAAGTTTGATTTTGGGTAGAGTGACCATGGTTCCAAAGTGTAGTGCCAAAGAACAAAATCTAGAGAAGAAAAGAAGGGAAGGAGCAGGAAGACTTAGGAGCAAGGCAGATTTTAGATCATTAGTGTATTGAAACCTGTAGAGTTTGAGAAATGAAAGCATCTTTTGATCAATACTCGGTGAGCCTGCATATCATATTTCAGAACAGAATGCACGTTTTCAAGGATGCGAATTCTTTATTAATTCTGTTTTGGAAGATACACACTCTTCCGCTAAGATGAACTAGCCTTGGCTTCTTATATGCATCTTTTTGAAAAAGGAGTTGGAGGGTCATATTGCTAACGAAACCACTTATGTAGAGATGAGTTACATGTATGTTTAGTGGTAGATCTGTACACTTGATGTGCAGTCTTATATGCCTCTTTTCGAAAAAGGAGTTGGTCATATTGCTAACAAAACCACTTATATATAGATGAGTTACATGTATGTTTAGTGGTAGATCTGTACACTTGATGTGCATTCCACAGTTGATAGACTGCTTGAGTATACTCATACTGTATATATAAGTCTAGAAGAATGAAAAGTTATTAAAGGATGTTGTTTTTCTTCGAGCAATGGTAGCAATGCTATTAGCTTGATTTGTAATTTTTTACATGAACTGTAGGAACTCTTCAGAAAATGCAAACTATAAAGTTGTTTGAAGTTGATATACTCTTTAGTTATGAAATTTGAACCATTTATGGGTGTACCTATAATATTGTTATCTTGAATGTGATTGCAAAGTTCTTAACAAGTGATGGTAAATTGAGTTTAGAATTAGAACTTGTGTCGGCCATTTTTGGTCTGTTGTAACTTGTCATTGGATTTATTTTCCAGCGTAATATTTTGTGAAGCTGTTGCTATTTATGGTGTTATTGTTACGATCATCTTGCAAACCAAATTAGAAAGTGTTCCTTTATCAAAGATCTATGCTCCAGAATCTCTTCGAGCTGGATATGCAATTTTTGCTTCTGGCATTATTGTGGGCTTCGCCAACCTTGTTTGTGGGTTTGTTTCTTAATCCTTTACTCATCTGATTAGGTGGATGATCTATAGTGTATGCTTTGTGTGTGTTGTTAAACTTGACATTTGGCAACAGGTTGTGTGTAGGAATAATTGGAAGCAGCTGTGCATTGTCTGATGCCCAAAACTCCTCCCTCTTTGTAAAAATTCTTGTGATTGAGATCTTTGGTAGTGCCCTTGGGTTGTTTGGAGTGATTGTGGGGATCATAATGTCAGCACAGGCAACATGGCCTGCAAAAACAGTGTAATCGGTTGCATTGGGATAATTTATTAGTTTTCCTTGGAAGATATGTATGATCTGGTATGAACCTCTAATACTAATACAGCAAGTCTCACGGATTGCTTTTGTCTATTATTCCAAATCATTAACCCTGGGATAGGTTGATTTAGTGTTAGTTGGCAGTGTTGTAGTCTTTTGCACAAGTGTCTCGGGTCATGCTACTTCCTTTTCATCCCTTTTGGCACCTGCCATAGAGTTAACAAGGAAGCTCATTATATTTATGTGTTTTATGTGTTTGATTTATTACAGGAAAAAGAATACTAAGAAAATTTTCTAGCCTCTGGACGGTTGCTTTATAAGAATACATTTGCAGCGGGAAATCCATTAACAACTTTAATTATCCCCGTGAATTGTTGTCTCTGGGCATGTCTACAGACTTAAAACAAATCAAACGGGAAACTCTGCACTTTGTGTAGATTGATCAGCAATCAAAAGCTTTTGAAGAATAGGTTGAAACATACCACATTCAGAACAAGAGCCAACCTAAGTTGGAACAAAACTGAATCAAGAAATGATTCCATTGGCAGAATAGGCAAGTGTATTATGCTCATTTATTTGCTTCAATGAAGTCCCTGTACTCTGTTTTCATTTTTACTCCAGAAACAGTCCTGCATAAGTTATAAAACCTGCAAATGAGTATTTCCAATTGCAAACACATGTATAGTGTCAAAGCATCCACTAAAAGTACCACACAAACAAGATTATAACATTTTTCCTAAAGATCTGTAATAGACATAACGCAACTATTGTCTACATGGGCGTAAAACGTGAGTATGATCATTACAGGAAAGTAAAGAAAGGGAAATGAGGAATTATGTTAATTCTAGCTAGTTTTAAATGATCGCTAACTTTGTACAAGTGTCTCACCATTTTGTTCTACTAAAGTGTTGCTTAATATAAGAGCCAACTGCATGAAAGAACTTAGGAAAGATAAACAAAAAGGATTTAGCCAACCTGATCATCTCCTTGTTCTTAAAGAACTGCACACACGGTGTACCCATAATTTCAGCAGCTTCTGCTATTTCTGGATCTTCTTCAATGTCAATCTCAACAAAATGTACATTTTGATCAAACTCATCAATCACCTGTCATCAGTCATGTATCCACAAAAGCAAAAAAGTCAAGCACGTTTTGAAATGAGAAACTAAGTGAAATACAATACAAGGAATCTACAGTCTGATCAAGGACCTTGATCCATGCTCTATAAATACTTCTACAACAGTTAATTATGCTAGCCTCACAGTACAGTTAATAATGAGATATTAAGAGAATTTCAGGTAGCTTTAACAGTGTAAAAAGTAAAACAGAATCCTCTTAACATTATGCAAAAAATACTAGAAATCTAACAATATATGGATTTCCAACATAGGAAAACATTGATATGAAAAAACATGGATTTGCATGGAAACAAATAGATTTACATATACTACACTTTGTGGAAGAAGGGCATACCACTTTCTAAAAGTGTCAAACCCTAACACACAAAAGATTAGTGAGGAACACAGATCATCCTGTATAAGGATTAAGCTATGGTATAAACTCTCACTACCTTGTTCCTTTCAAGTTCTCTCATCTCCTTATGGCTTCTTTTCAGAACCAATTTAGAACTAGAGTTTTTATATAATAGTCATGAAGGAGGTATCTTTACTCAATACGGAATTGACATATGTAAAGCATCCATACAACAACTAATGACTTTCGAAGCATGAGATCGAAGGAAAAGTTCTCAAGGAATCAGTTTCCTTTTCTCAAAATTTCCAAATTATTCAACAACGTACCCATTATTTGATCTTTCATATAAAAGATGACTCAAAAGTAGGATGCCCATCACACCTACCACTTACAAATGTTTCAGTCACAACAAACTTTAAAGATAGAAATAATCACCCAGGGCAACAAATTCTCTATAAAAATATTGAAAGCACATGTAAATCATAACTGAAGTATCACGGTTAACTGTAAAGTACGAACCTAAAAATGCCAAGAAGTTGAGTAAAACATACCTTGCTAATAATTGGCTTTAGTGTCCTACATGGACCGCATGTTGGAGCCGTATACAACACACATATGAGTCTAGGACTTTCATGGTAGAGTTTCCTCAGAGCATACTGAGGGAAGAAAATCAAAAGGTACGCCAAGGATTTAAGTCATTATCAGAATAGATAGAGGTTCAAATGAAATGTGAAATAAGATAAGATTTCATTCTGTTAATGCTAGGATCTTATTCTTGGGTGTTAACACGCACCTGACCCTTGTGTTTTGTGAGTGTAATGTCAAAGCCCTCCTTAACATCCCTGTCTGTGAGTTCCTTCTTAACCTCTTCTCTTTGAGGCTGTCAAGTAGAGACCATGTAAGTTTAGGCGCAATCACATCGAATAAACACTATTCATGATGCAAATGAAAAGCCAATAGAAACAACTAATACCAATGGGAGTTGAACCCTTAACTTTCTCTGTAAAGATTAATTTCGAAAGCCAAATTTCTTCACAAAATAGAAGATAAATGTTCCAAAGAAAAAGATGCCTTTGTTACCCACACTATTATGAAGGTTAAGTATAAGATTTTGTGAACAAATACCTAAAGATAAACTATGTTTGTTTTTTTTCCTCTAAACTCTAAAACCCCAAAAAGGGAAAACAAGAATAAAACGAATGGCACTCTTGATGAGCTGTTGAAAGAAAGAAATAAAATAAGGATGGGCTGCAGGACAAAAGACAAAAGAAAGGCAACGGCTCTGTGAATGGCGTGTCAGAAAGAAACAGTAATAGCGCTCTTAATGGGCTGCCAAAGGAGACACTAGAAAGCAAGACAGATGAGTGATAACAACCCTCTCAATGGATTACCAGAAGAAGCGAGAAAGACAAAATAGGACAAAGTAGTGAGTCTAAAGAAGAAAAAGAAACAAAGGAGTTTATGTTCTTACTATGTGAAATTGAAAGTGAAAACAGGGAAAAGAAAGTAAGAATTTACATACCGATTTAACAGTGTTTGGTTTTATTATTCACTACATCCACAAATACAAAAACTAGGAAAGATCTTCAAGTGTTTTATTCACTAGGTTTAATCCATTATTGGTAATAATAGTGTATTATTCCAATATAGGAAAATATAATATCCCTAATTAACTAGCCATCTTTTTGCCACAATTGTTACTTTGTTTCTTCTATCAACATAATGAAATAACTTCTCCACTTGTACACATTAATCAATATCTTAAGATATACACAATTATCGTTTGGTCTCAACCTTTCCTTGGTAACTAAATTAAGAAATCTTAACACGTCAGTTGCAATCACAGAAAATACCCAAGTAGCAATTCAAAATGATCACTAAGATCCTGTCACAACTGCATGTCAGATCCATTATGCTATCATCAACGAACAAAGAGTAAAAAGAAGAGAAAGAACTATAAGGTTTCTAGCTGTTCACAAGCATATGATGCTAAATTATCTCTATTCTCTATCATAGTCATCCATATCACGAGCTATGCAGTTTTTACCTAATCAAATGTGCAAAAGAAAACACTTCCAATAACTCATATTCTTTCTGCCTGTTTCTTTTTCTATTCTTTTAATTTGTTCTTTTGTTTGATGACAAATGAATACTAGATGAAAAATTCAAGTACCTGGTGAAACTCTACAAGCAGATTACTGCTCACAAGGTATCTCTCAACTGACAAAGCAGCAATACATCCTGATCCAGCAGCTGTTACGGCTTGCCTCCACTCGTGATCCTACTCAACAAACACAAACAGGTTCCCAAATAATTAATCCTATTTGAACAGAAAAACGTTAGTATATCTACCGTTTCTTTGACAAAAAGAATGTTTTGTCAGCATATTACAAAGCTAGATGTTATGAATTTATCAAAAAAGAAAAACTACTAGAATCTGGAAATAGCTCTAAAATGTAGAATGTTAAAATGATTTAATTTTAGAATCCATGTTCCATGGTGAACCAGAGAATTTAAATATATATATTTTTTAAGAGAATCCAAAGAGAGCCTCATTTTTAGCCCACTTATGAGTCGTCCTGACAGTCATTAGGTTGCTAGTCCTATTCTCCTGAAAACATAAATCACTCGGAGGAAATTGATGTTTTGAGTCAGGGAGTGCTACAGCATGTATGGAAAGATCATGGAGAAAGTGAAAGTAACATAGGACATAAAACCCCACGGCTGTACCTGTATATCTCCAGCTGCAAATACACCTTCAACAGATGTACTGGCAGTACCGTCCTTAACCAACACATAGCCTGCACTGTCAAGTTCAACTTGGCCTTGCAATAACTGGCTATTCGGGGAATGACCAATACCATAGAACAAGCCCTTCGCTTCAAGCACAGATTCCTCCCCAGTGTCAACTTTTCTGAGCAAAATACCAGAAATCTGACCTTTTGTATTGCTAGCAACATCCACAGTCTCCGTATTGAAGTGCACAGTTATATTTGGGTTGTTGAACACTCTGAAACATTCGTGATAATGAACCTGTTAAGCAAAGATTCAGGAAGTTGAAAGCTCAACATAACAATTGCTCATTAGTATATAATTCAGGGCTGAGACTGAAAATCAGGGAAAGCAAAAAAGATATTAGAAATAGTCACCATGAAGCAACTATAAATGACAAATTTAAACAGTTTATATCTTTCTCAAGTATCTATATGCTTAGTTCCAAGCTCTGTATTTGAACAACAAACTTCATCATTTACAGAATAATATTTAAATATAAATTTACCAAAATATCGAAGGTCTTTCACATGAAAATAGTGTCTCTGAGACAAACAATAACTAACCATGAACCACAGAGTCAACGCAGTTCAATCTGATATATGTCTCAGTTACACTTCAGTACACGGGGGACCTTAAAAACAAGGAGTTGTGAAGAAGATTTTACAAGTGCACGTGTGATGGAAACTTCAAACAATTTTCAAAGCAGAAGATCATGCAGTTCTACATTGTTATTAGCATTCTTCTGGAACTAATATTACAGCATAACGTAGAAAGAATATCCAAACAACCTAAACACAACTGATATTTCCTGTCAAAATTACCTATCTTGCATAGCTCTAGATGCCCTGAGTTGATCTTTCCGTACAAGTAAATGAACATGACGAGCATATTTAGTCAAGTATATAGCCTCCTCTGTTGCTGTATCACCTCCTCCAACAACTGCCAGAACCTGTCCCTTAAATAGTGGGGATGCACCATCACAAATTGCACAAGCACTAATTCCCCTACTCCAAAATTCATCTTCACGAGGCAACCGGAGCCTTTTTGCTGTAGCTCCAGTTGCAAAAATGATGCTGTGGCACTTGACCTGACAGGTTATGTAATTAAGAATCTCTAATCAAAATCGTGAAGTAGAATGATTATTTTCCCTTTGCAGAACAAGTAATAATGAATCATTGGAGAGAAAAGAAAATATAAATAAAGCAAAACAAAGTTACCCTAACACATTGACCACAGCCATTATTTATTAGTCATACAACATACTCTATCCATTTTATTAGATAGATTTACTAGAAGTGTATGCTGTGCATGGATTATTTTTAATTGTCATGACCTTCTTTCCTTTCAACATTTTGCGTATCTTTTTTTTCCAGTTGAAACAAAAATAAAAAGGAAAATGAGTAACTGCCGTACTCAATCAAGTTATGCCATTAGCAAAACAAATAAAACTCTGTATTCTGGGAGACGCTGAAATTGCATACAGAAAGCAATTTAATCAATGTTGACACAGAAAAGTTATTTATGCAGTGGGACACAAAGTTGCATACTCGAGTCTCTAAGTTTGCATAATTGAAACGGTTAATAAAACCACACCTACACAAAAGGTATGCCATCAAATCATATATCACCTTGCGTTCACCACTTTTTACAGTGAAGGGATTGCTTTTAACATCAACAGATTCAACATCTTCTTGGAACAGTTCTGCTCCCCAGCGTTCAGCTTGGCGTCTCATTCTGGTAAACACAAAAGTTAAGACTATTTGTTGTTGAGGAAACAGGAGTTCAAATGAATATAAACGAATGGTCAGATACCAATAAGTCAATGATGAACTATAGAAATGTAAATAGAAGTGATTTGATTATCCTTGTTACCTATCCATCAAATCTGGACCAGTTATTCCATCTGGAAATCCAGGAAAGTTCTCCACTTCGGTGGTAGTCATCAGCTGTCCACCAGGCACACCACCCACTTGATACCCCTCAAAAACTACTGGTTTCAAATTTGCACGAGCAGCATATATAGCTGCCGTGTATCCAGCAGGACCGGAACCTATAATTACCAGATTCTCAACACCTTCAACTGCACAAACAAATTTAATGTCAGCATACTATTTCATACTCCATGTCTATCAACAGTTATCATTGTTGCAAGAATTAGAAAAAAGATTTGATTAAGAACTAAAAAGAATCCATTCTGTGAACCTCTAAGCTGGAGAAGAAACTAGTATCTTAAGTTCTTAGAAAGGTTTCAAATAGTACATAAAATTGAACTTCAAAATTTATAGTACAATCAGCAAGAGATTGTTACAGCCCTCAATTCATGGAAAGAAAAGGCCTGATGAATTGCATTCCAAACGTAAGCACTAGTTTGTCATCAAAGAGTAGAGAATATATATCAACTTCCTTGATTATAGACATATCTGGTATATATACATTTAACTACCCATTAATATTTAACTCAGTTTCAGTGCAGAACAAAATACAAAAAAAAAAAAAAAAAACTTGTGTTCACCAACAGAAAATGACATACCAAACTAACACTTCAGCATTGAAAGACACTTGAGATTTGAATCAAATTGAACCCGAATGCATTACCATGCTGTCTTTAACTTCAAAACAAAACCATACAACTTGAAAGTTACATCCAAGCGTAGGATTCCTCTATCTTGTTCTACATTCTATCTATGTAACTAGTTCTCCTTCACAAAATTCCATTTTGACGCACACAGAGAAGGCTAAACATACGTATAATATCAAACAGATAGCTAAAGAGAGAGAGACCTTGAGAAGGAGGTGGGTCAGTGGAAGCTTTGACCCGAAGAGTACTGGAAGAGAAAGTTTGAGGAGTTGGGTTGACACAGAGAGAGCGGCGGAGACTCTGAAGCGTACGATTTCTGAGGAAGAAGAGAGAGTGAGGAAGAGTGGCGGCTGCGGCGGATGTTGTGGTGGTGGTGGGGTGAGGAGGAGGGGTCCCGACTCCGGCTGTTATCTTCAAGCAAGGAGTCATATTGGTTTCAGACCATACAACTAATTCAAACAAAAAGAGAAAAAACAAACAAACAACAACGTCCGCTGTTGCAAGTGCTGCGTCATCTATGTTTATATAAAAAAGGCTGACATGGTTTTGGCTTCTGTAACATGAAATGAATACAATACACACTTCTCCCCAATTTGTGCTTTACTTTTACAAATTAATTAATTTCACACCTTTTTTCTTTTTTAAGACTTCTCTTGAAATTGTCTTAGATTTTTTTTTTTAAGGATTAAAGGAACCAAACAGTACATTACATAATAAGTTTAGAGAAACTGAATTTCGACAAATCCTCTAACAGGAGAGGGTGGTACCCAATCAATGAATTGGTAAAGTACGTAACATTTTCAATCGGCGCATCTGTTACTCTCCCAATACACATGTCAACGAATAACATTCCAATTTCTAAAGAACAGCTCATAGATGCTTTGGAGAAGAGAATTAATGTCCTGAGCATTAACTCATAGCAATTGGTGTGTGACTGTGCCTTTCCAGGTTCCAACTCCAAAAGGAACCTCGCCTACGAAGTATGAAGTGGCCTATAACCGTCGTTAACTGTGGGGAAATGTAGAATTAATGTGGTCCAACTTTTCTTGTCCAAACATTTACGCCTTTTGGTTTATTTTTTTCTATTTCATTTTAACATCAACGTTATAATATTTTTATAAATAATACTAAAATTGATTAATTTTATTAATGTTATTATATGAGCCCGTATGCTATTAATGTAATATTAAACATCTTGTATGATAAAGTTTTTTTATTACAGAGAATGGTTATGAAATGCAAATAAATTATACAATAGATTTGGAATAATTTATTTTGATTTTAACAACTTATTTTAATTGATTAATTTACTAAAAGTGTTTAATTAATTTATAAATTATATAATTT
>JANIHZ010000005.1:50409110-50423919 GCA_027478365.1 Erythroxylum rufum
TTGTTTTCTCTTCTTTCTCTCTTTCATTTCTTTTTCATGTTTTCTCTCTCTTATCTCTTTTCTCATCCACCCATTTTGCTTCTCTAGAATCTTCTCATCACGTTTTCTCCTTTATTTATGAGCAAGATAACACTTTTTCTTCCAATTATGCCCTTAATGAATAAGAATTGTCCAATTTACCCTTCCATTTATGCCATATGTCTTTTATACTTAAGTGTCTTGCTAACAGTACCCTTGAACAATATAACATAACACTTTCTTCCAGAAACATATCCCCCATTGTCGTAAGTTTCTAATACCACCAAAATCATTTCATTTGGTTCAATGGTTCAAAAGATATACCTCAAACAGTTTCAAACTGTCTTGTCCAAAACAGTATACTATGCACAATTTTCATTAGGAATTTAGACATCTTAGAGACTGAATTAGGTTCTAAGTTCTTCATACCATTTGTAGCTTCATGTCTCTAGTTTATTACGAGTCAAAAATCATCTCATTTGGACCTCTACTGATCCAGAAAACATCAAAATAATGAAGTATGTTCAGTGAGATAACATCAGTTCATATTATTGAAGAACACTCTCACTGTACCCATCCTACTCTTTTCACTCCATCTTTCTCCATTCATTTCAGATAGCTATGATTCTTGGTGGAGATGTAGACCAATGTCTTACGAATCCAATGGTTCAAGAATCAGGTCATTTGGAGGTCTAACGAAGAAGTTATGGTCAAAAGAAGCAAATGTGTTTATGTCCTTACTCATTTTGTACATGCCTTGGCGCGATTTCCATAACTTTCACAAACAATGTCGGATTGATCTCATTTGTAGACCATTAGAAACAGGACTTCGAGATCTACAACGTTCATGAAGACCTTAAAGGCTAATTCTATCGTCTGGCTTCTGTATCGTCTCACTTTTGTATCATCTCACTTTCCATCGTCTCATTTTCCATCGTCTCATTTCTTCCGTCTCATTTTCTTCCGTCTCATTTTCTTCCGTCTCACTTTTACGTCTCACTTCTTCCGTCTCACTTTTGTGTCTCACTTCTTCCATCTCACTTTTTCGTCTCACTTTTATGTCTCACTTTTGCGTCTCACTTCTTCCGTCTCATTTTTCCGTCTCACCTTTGCTCTAGAACGTCTCCACTTATAAGAATCATAACTTTTAACTTCGATGTCCAAAATTTTCATACTATATACTGTTGGAAAGATAAAAGAAAGATCTACAATGTTCCAGAAGGAAACTTTGCTAAAATATTTTTATATAAATCCCCAATTTGCCCCTAAAATCTGAAGACGAATTTTCCACTCATTCACCAACATACTGCACCAAATTCTTAACTTCATGAAAACTTTTGAGATTCTTAGAGATAGAATTGAAATTCGATGTCTTCAGAAGAAATGTAGTCATATATCTCTAGTTTAATCCAAATTAAGAATCATCTTATTTGGACAACTAGAGAAAATTTTGTGGCTAAAAGACTAAAGCATACTCAATCAACATTTTTCAGATCACTACCAATCTTGTTTTTAAATCTTTCCTTATCACAACTCATACCAAGATCACTCTTTCTACTCCTTCTACTCCTCATTTTCGATAAAATCACATTTAATATCAATTATACCCAGAAGTTGTCAATGAATACATGTACCACTTTTTATGCGAAAACATTTCGCATTTATGTGCATATATGCTAATATGATGCATAAGCATAAAAATGCTTTGTCTTAATTTCTCTTTGAGCTCACATGTATTGAAATTTTGGGTCCTAACCTTTAATATGGGGATAGGATGTTACATTTCTTCCCCCTTAATAAATTTTATCCTCGAAATTTTCATCTGATTGATCAATACGGTAGAGGTATTAATTTCTCATGTGCTTCACCATCTCCCATACACTTCATCACTCAAATACTCTATTCCAAATGACCACAGCGGATAACTTAATAAGTCCTTCAATCATTGATTCAACTATTACACTATCTTGACTATTTCATCGGTACATTTCAGATTACTCACTAACTTTTACTTTGTATGCTATCAATCTATCTCTGTCGATCATGTCATTATTTCAGAACCTATTCATATATCACATATTATGAATCTAAGACCCTTTTTCACCAGTGACACTAACTCAATAACTTTCATACAAACCAATTCATATAGCTTAACTTATCATTTCTCTAAATCTGAGCACACCTTGCCAAGGTAGTACTCACAAAAGCACTTCATCTCAATGTAAGGGGGAATGACCATCTTTCTGTCATACAATGCCTCATAGAGTACTTTAATAATGTCACTATGATCACAATTCTTATGCCCGAAATCACTTTTAATTATACCTCAATCTCATATTCCTATAAACTTAAAAATATATGCTTTAAGCACAACCCCAACAGTTAGAACTGTTGGTAACTGTAATCACTCAGTCTTACATTCTTAGACCTCAATTGCCCCTTTCGATGTGTTCTTGAGGATGTATATCATAGGTTGTTATTGCACTTCACTAACAATCTCTTTACTCAATCATCCTTATCAGGTACTTATACTTCTTATTTCAACCACCAAACATTATTCTTCTGATCGCACTCGAAAGTTCAGATTAGCTTTTAATTCTTTTATGGGACTCACAAATCTGAATCCTTAGCTTCTAGGCTTTCTTACTTCTTTTCAGTAAAATTGATCTAAAATACACTTCATGTTGCCCCATATACCACTCAACATTTTTGCACTCTTCGTTGCACTAGATTTGGTAACCTCAATATTTGAATTTGCATTATTTCATTATAGAATTGTCTATTCAATGTGTCAAATTACACCCTACCTTTACTAGTATAAGTCTCATTTGTACATTCTTCAAACTCAATAATTTCCTCAAACTTACATAATTTGTACATTCCAAAAATGACTTGGCATATCTAATATCTCCAAGACCTCAAAACGATTTCAATCATAGCAATTCTAAACAATGTATCAAGATTAACTCATAAGACCTTGATTGTCTCTATGCATACAAAAAGTGTAAGATTGTATCTTACTCTTTGATGTGAAACTTCATTATATACTAAAAAATATCTAAATCCAAATTATATTATTATTATCAGTGTCATATTCCTTAAATATTCAAAACGACCCTTTTTTACTTTTCAAACATACTCAAAATACCATCTATGATCATAGTTACCAATTGATACAATTTTGCTTGGATCACTTAAATCTTCAATATCATAATGCTATTGGGGTATTATTAACTCAACAGATATCACGCAAATTTTTCCCTATGTCCCTAATTAATTCTTGCAATTCCTTAAGTGACTAATTCCTCAATGAACGTAACAATGTCTCATGTCACTTTTAGTTTTCCACTTGACTTCTAGTCTCTACTGATTTTCTCTTTTCATTCTATTTCCTTTAATTCACATCGACTTAGTCAAATGCCTATTCAATCATACTAGTTCCTCCCCACATTTTCAATTTATTTGAACACTTCACTTTATGTGTTGGTATCACTTCCTCATATTCAATTTGCATTTCCCGAATGTATTCACATCAACATTTGCAATAGTGTCACCTCGAATTTAAAATCCAGTCACGTGGTTGGATACCTTACATCAAACAAATTGTATATATTCTCAATATTCCACTTCTTATGCCTAAATCTTAGCTTGGGATAAGACTCCATTATTCACTTTCGATTTATTACCTAATCATTTTCGATTTATTTCTTCAATGACCACTCTTAAACTAAATCATTTGATCAACTGAACTCAATTTAGGGAAATTCTTCTTTGAAAGAAGATTTCTTGCTACATCATCGATACTATTCATGAAATCCTCATCAATTAACTATTTTCCATAATTACTTATCAGTCATTCTTAGTACCTCAAGAAGATCAATTTCAACTATACATAATATCTCAATAGTATCAATTTATGTCATAGCTTACATGATCAGAACATCCCTTGTAATGAGGCTCGGTGAGGCACTAAACAATTTCATTTACTCTAATACCTTGGCAGCTATCACCAAAATGATTACTTCTTATCTAGAGACTTATTTATGGAAATTTACAAATTGGTGGCTTATGCTAAAGATACCTTAATCCTATTCAATTCTATATAATTCTTCTCCTTTTTGTGCCGGTTCTCGATCATTGGGAGTATGCCATAATCATGTCCTTCTTCTTTTTCCTCAAATTCATCACATATGATAACATCATTAACAATCTCACTTTTTTCCCAATCGATCACTACAAGTACTCTTACGCTAACTCATCTTGAACTTTGAACCTTAGGAACTATGATTAGCACTTATTCAATAAGTCACCGATTACTTCCTATATCATCTTCACGCATATTATTCACATATGCTTAATATTTTCACTTATCATGGTGAACCCACTATTAGATGTGCACTCACAATGACAATTCAACCTAAACTCAACAACTTTTTCATATATCACTATCATTATCTCATCTTCCACTTGTCATTTATGTCATCTCACGCATATTTATTCTCATACCAAATCATAAACTCTTATATCGACAATTACACAACCATTCTAAGTCCAAGTTCAACTTTTCAAGGTCATATCAACTTGGCTTATACACTATCCATCCATATACTATTTCTTTATATATATATATATCTTCAACCAATCCAGAATTTCTGATGCATAATCATTAGGAAATTTCCGGTCTCTCATTTTCCCCTAATATCCCTTTATACTGAATTACAAATTCTTATCACAATACTCGCATAATCATTTTGGTTCCAATTTCATCCTTTTATGATCATAACAATTTTATGATTTCATTTCATTCTGCCTGTACACTTTAGTCTCATTTTCCTCAATCCATCCACAACAATATACCTATTCACACCTATATCACCTTCAAGGGTACATATCCCCATTGGGGTGAACCTTTATCTATCATACAAAACCAAATACTATTTCTCATTTCCAAGATGTCCATAAACGTTTATTTTCTCACATTCTGTCAGATCATCAATTTTCTCAATGCTTTTAACCGCTCAAACTCTTAAAGAAATGATCATACATATGACTCATACTGGGGATCAGTTGCTGCAATCTGTTATGACATGACTATTATGCATATGCATATAACTTGACACATATTTCAAAATGCCCATATAAGATAATACTTTTGGGCTCTGATACCACATAAATGTAGCACCCCACTCCCACAATGACCCGAATCTGACATCAATGGTGATATCCGAGTCGGTGCCCCGTGAGGGTGGCGTGCTAAAGCACTTAATCGTTTGAAAATTAGTATAAATTTTTTTGAAATCACAAACATATTTTGCTAAAATGGAAACTCAAATCGGGCCCATAATCATTCATAAACATTATCAATCAACACAATTTTCAATTTATTCTGGGCCCTTTCACAAATACAAAACACTCAAGCCATTTCGGAATACAAATGTATACAAAAAGTTGCAGAAGATACAAATCAATACAAAATAGAGAAATGCAATGCAGACACGAACTGATCTCAACCTCTATCCTTCACTTGAATGCTGTAGGTATACTCCTGTTGGCCTAACAGGGTATTCTTCTGATCTTGAAAAATATTTGAAAATTTTGAGTGAGTTTTGCAAACTCAGTGAGTGACCATCATCGATGGCTTACCCAGTCACATAACACATAATTCACACACCTCACTTTATTTCATATTTCATATTCAATACACTTTATCATTCATATTATGCATATGCAATGTACATGAGACCCGTGTTCGTTCTTATTATTGTGACTGAGTGCCAATCAATTACACAAATACTGGCCCATAGGGCTCAGTCAGAACAGAGTTCATGGAGCATAGCTCTACGTGCAGAATCAGAGTTCACGGAGTAAAGCTCTACGTACAGAATTAGAGTTCACGAAGCAAAGCTCTACGTGGAAGTGCTTCAAACTAGCTACTCAAGTCACAATGCCTTTATCTGAGCATGCTTTTTATGAAATGCATCACATACTGATTATGTCATATCACAGATGATGTTAACTCAGAAACTCACATTCATCGGACCTGAGTCCGGCGTTCAACTTTTGTGAGAATACACATAACATACAAAATTTCACAACATATCAAAACACTTCCAATACATGCCCAACTATTATACTCCTTGGACTTCAAGTCTGGAATTCAGAATCAGATCACAAACATTTCAATAATATGAAGTTTAAACAAATCAAAACCATTCATAATTATTCATGATCACTCAATTCATAACATAAACAAACAAACAATAAGATAAGACCATCTAGGTCTACTCACAGTATGCTCCAAAATAGTAGTCGCTTCAAAATTCTGGATACGCCTGTATGCAGATGTTTAACCTACACAACACAATTTATGCAATACACAATTCACACGTGTTACAAAACTCATTTATGCCCAAATAGTCATATGGGCTATGCAATGCAAATTCAATGACAATCCTGGGTATATGTTCTAAATCACATATTAAGCTCATTCCCATTTCATAATTTATACATGTCTATATGAACTTAGGTTTACACTTTAATTGTACATGATCTTTCTAAATTCTCCTTTCAATCTTTACCCTTTGCATGTGTCTAGCTTATTCATAAGCTTACACCTCAAGCACACTTAGTTACTTTATATTATAACTTAATTCTTGTCATCTTTTTTCTATCCTCATATGATCTTATAATATCAAATTCTCATCCAATAGGAATCCCCTTAAAAATCCCACAATGCCAAACCACAAAATTGATTCTAGAATATTTAAACCCAAGCATTTTTCCAAACTCCATAAACTAGAATCCTTCCAACAATCCAAAGATTCAAAGGATCATACCTTGATTCTTCACCAAATGAAAAGATCTTTAGCTCAAATGGAAGCTCTTTTCTTCCTCTTACTTTTTCTTCTCTTGAACAACTTCAAAATCTCTCTTGAAGGCTAAGGAAATTAAACCCTAGCTTGTTTTCTCTTCTTTCTCTCTCTTTCATTCTTTCTCATATTTTCTCTCTCTTATCTCTTTTCTCATCTACGCATTTTTCTTCTCTAGAATCTTCTCATTCAAACTTTCTCCTTTATTTATAAGTAAGACAATACTTTTTCTTCCAATTATGCCCTTAATGATTGAGAATTGTCCAATTCACCCTTTCTCATAAGCTTATGTTCTTTTAAACTTAAGTGTCTTGCCATGAATACCCTTAAACATTCTGACATAACACTTTCTTCTAGAAAACTGATCTTCATTTTCTTAAGTTTCTAATGCCACCAAAATCATTCAATTTGGTTCAATGATTCCAAAGATATACTTCAAACATTTTTTTGGACTACTCTTGCCCAAAACAGTATACTATGCACAACTTTCATCCATAACTTTAAAGTCTTAGGGACTGAATTACAATTCATTTCCTTCAGATAATTTGTAGCTCTATGTCTCTAATTTACCACAAATTATAAATCATCACATTTTGATTTCTACAGATCAAGATATTATCAAAATACTATGTTTAGTAGAATAACAATAGTTTGCAATTCTTAAGAGCACACTCACTGTACCCGTCCCACCTTTTTCACTCAATCTTTCTCAATTCATTTCAAATGGATATGATTTCTATTGGAGATGTAGATCAATGTATTACAAGTCCAATGGTTCAAGAATCAAGTCATTTGGGTGTCTAGAGAATAATTTATGGCTAAAGAATCAAATCTGGTTTTGTCCTTACTCATATCGAACCTATCTTGGTACAATTGCCATAACTTTTCCTACAGATTTTGGACTAAGATTATCCTAGAATGATTCGAAAGAGGACTTCAAGATATATAACTTTTGTGAAGATCTCAAAGACCAATTCTACCTTCTGTGTTTTCTTCTTTCTTACCTTTGCATCGTCTTACTTTGCTTTCGTCTTACTTCTACTTTGTCTTACTTTTGCTTCGTCTTATTTTGCTTTCATCTTACTTTGCTTTTGCCTTACTTTCCTTTCATCTTACTTTGCTTCATCTTACTTTCCTTTTGTCTTACTTTGCTTTCGTCTTACTCTCCTTTTGTCTTACTTTCCTTTCGTTTTACTTTCCTTTCGTCTTACTTTCCTTCGTCTTACTTTCCTTTCATCTTACTTTGCTTCGTCTTACTTTCCTTTCATCTTACTTTCCTTTTGTCTTAATTTTGTTTCTTCTTAGATAAACAGTAACTAAGATGATAGGATGAACAGTAACTTCGTCTTAGATGAACAGTAACTAAGACGATATGATGACCAGTAATTGAGACGAAGCGTCTTACTTTTGCATCGTCTTACTTTTGCTTCGTCTTGCTTTTCACTCTCCAGCATCTCCACTTATAAAAACCATAACTTTTGACTCAAATGTCCAAAATTTCCATACTATATACCGTTGCCAAAATTTATATAGATCAATCCCAAATGTTCCCTTAATGTCAGAAGACGAATTTTACATCATCCTCCAACATAATGCACCCCATTCTTAACTTCATGATGAGTTTTGAGATTCGTAGAGATAGAATTTAAATTCAATGTCTTCATAAGAAATGTAGCCATATATCTCTAGTTTAATCCAAATTAAGAATCATCTTGTTTGGACAACTAGAGAAAACGTTGTGGCTAAAAGACTGCAACATACTCAGTCAATATTTTTCCAGGCCACTACCAATCTTGTTTCTACATCTTTCCTTATCACCACTCATACCAAGATCACTCTTTCTATTTCTTCTACTCTTCATTTTCAATAAAACCCCATTTAATAGCATTTATACCCGGAAGTTGTCAATGAAAGTATGTACTACTTTTTTATGCTAAAACATTCAAGATTTATATGTATGCTAACATGATGCATGAACACAAAAATGCATTGTCTTAATTTCTCTTTGAGCTCACATGTACTGAACTTTTGGGTTCTCACCCTTAATATGGGGGCGGGATGTTACAAATATAATTTAAAGCAATGTCTTCATCCATGGAATTAACAGACCACACAATAACTATGGAATTTTCTACATCCCCAGTAGCAAAGGCTGGGTCCTTCACATTTGGCACCTTATTATCACCCGTCAAATACCTAATCTTTCCTCTCCCCCTAATATACATCTGCACTAGTTGGGACCAGCGCAGGAAGTTGTCTCCATTGAGACATATGGTGGTTATCTGGACAAAATGGGAGTCAGAGGTGAGGTTACGATTTTCAGTAACCCTAGAGGAAATAGGGTTTGGTTCAGAAGTAACTTCTGACATTGTGAGGGGCTAGGGTTTCAATCTTTCCACAGAATAAATCTTGGAAGAATTTTTTTTGTAAAGGGGAAGTGTTAAGAATTAAGTTCCTACTCTGATACCATATGGAGAAAAAAATAGTATTATGTCTATTGAATAATGTATATGTATAGATCTTATAGGCAGTACAAGATGCTAAAAAAGGAAAAAAAATCATACAACTAATTTTCCTATTTTATGGAGCTGATTAAGCCTATAATTTATGCATATAGTACAACTCATCAATCCCTAAGAATTTGACATGATTTCTAAGTATCAGCATTAGATCTTTTCTACATAAAAAGTTTCCAAGCGTGAGTTTTTCATCTGTTTTAGGATTTGGGGGCATTTTTGGAATTGAAAAAAGTGGAAAAACCCTAGCTACACCCCTAAGACCCTAATACACTATTTGAGAACGTGAAACACACCAAAAAACATAGCAACCAACATCAAAAAGTGGATCAAATGTGGGAGATCAAAAAGAACATCCAAGAATTCCAACTTTCCAAATCAATGCTTCAATATAGTTTTTCTTCATTTCCTTTAGTTCTTTCAGTATCCTTGATGTGTACTTTGAATTCTAAAATGTTAAACATGGTTCATGAAATTCTAAATTTTAGATTAGGATTTATTTTGTGACTTTGATTATTGTTGATCTCAATACATATTAGATGTTTGTGATACTTTTTGATGCTTAAACTTGATAATAAATTGAGAGAGTGAGTCAAAAGTGATCAGTGTTAAATTTTGCAATGAGAGTTGGTAATTCAATCGACCCATAATTATCAAGTTAATAGTCATTCTAAGAGATATCTTGTTTAAGAAATTAGTTATCCAATAGATAGTTTCCTATATAATTGAATAAGTTAAAGAAAGTTTTGTGAATCGAGAGGTTGCAAATCTTGAACTTTCAAATTCAATTAGGGTTAATTGATTTGGTCTTAAGAGAGAGTAATCAATACCTCGGGAAATCTAGGATTAAACACCTAATTAGATCAAAAATATTAAAGGAAACAAAATAAGGAAAGAATAAGTCCTAAGTATTCAATCATGATCAAAACTTTAAATTTATTGGTAGCTAATTGTTATTGGATTATTTGCTTTGTTTTCTTATTTGTTTCTATTTCTGTTAATTATTTTTATTCAAATCACATTTTGAATACCTTGGACAAAGTTAGGTTTAAGTTGTTAGATATTACATAATCCTTGTGAGAATGATAACATTATACACTATAAGATACGATTCGTATACTTATAGTGTATTAAGAGTTTTATTCAATATAAAACTTGCTCAATAAGTTTTTGGTGCTGTTGTTGGGAATTTAGCATTAGGACTATTTGACTTCCTTTGATCTGAGGAATATTTTTCATTTTTATATCCTTGTGATTTCATGAACAAAAGAATTACTAGAAGTTTAAGCAAGATCAAAGACACTAGAAAGAGAAATTC
This sequence comes from Erythroxylum rufum, assembly GCA_027478365.1. Classification (NCBI taxonomy): domain Eukaryota; kingdom Viridiplantae; phylum Streptophyta; class Magnoliopsida; order Malpighiales; family Erythroxylaceae; genus Erythroxylum; species Erythroxylum rufum. Next base: position 50,419,832 of record JANIHZ010000005.1, read on the forward strand.
TAAGAGTGAGACGCCAATAAGCGATCGAGAGAACAATGGTGGAAGAATATAATCATGGAGACTAGCAAAGAGACTTTATGGATTTCATGAGGCCAGGGTTCAACACAACACAACAAGGCATCACTCGACCACTGATGCAAGCAACGTAATTTGAGATTAAACCAACATTATTAAATGTGCTACAAACTAACGTGTAGTCCTCTGGGTTGCTTATTGAAGATCCTAACGCCCATCTAGTAAACTTTATAGAAATATGTGATACCTTTTGATATAATGGAATGTCAGAAGATGCTGTTAGGATAAGGCCCTTTCCCTTCATACTCAGGGACAGAGCCAAGACATGGTATTATTCCTTAAACCTAACCAACATCACAACATGGGAACATTTGTTACATGCCTTCTTAGAAAAATACTTCCCTCTAACAAAGACAACAAGTTTGATAATGGAGATTACAATTTTTCAATAAAATGACTAAGAGTCACAATATGAAGCATGGGAATGTTATAATAATTTAGAAATGAGATGTCATTACCATAACCTACCAAAGAAATTCCTATTGCAAACTTTTTGTAGTGGAGTTAATCCACCTATGAAGGGCACCATAGATGCAACTTCTGAAAGACCTCTGATAAGGAAAACGATTGAGGAAGTAGAGGATTTGCTCGAGGAGATGACAAATAATAGTTACCTTTAAACGTTAAATAGAAGCAAAATTATACAACACGTATACGAATTATATAAATAAGAAAATCATGTAACTATTGATTGCTTCTTTATGCAACACAACAATACAAAGTAACTCAACTATATGGGCACATAGTTTGGTCGAGGAGGAGGAAATAATATGTATTCTAACATATACAATCATGGGTGGAGGAAACACCCAAAATTTTCTTAGTCTAACAATGCGGGTACTTAATTGAGAATTCAAGGTCCACCTGAATTTCAACAAGAGCAGTATAGTGCAAACGATTTAAAACTAGATAATATAATAGACAAGATCATAAGTATGAAAGGGAAGTTTAAGCAAGTAGTAAAGAACAACGCCTCTTCAATTCGCAACCTAGAATTTCAAGTGGGTCAAGTAACAAATGCATTACCTGCAAGAAGTGTGGAGAGTCTCCTAAGTAATACTAAAGCAAATCCAAGGGAGCAACTCAAGGTAATCACACTTAAGATTGGGAAGGAGCTCGAAGAACCAACAATAAACAAGCTGAAATCCACTTTATAGAGGAGAAAGAAAAGTAGAAAAAGGATGAGGAAAAGAATGAGCAACCTCTTTATGTTTCCTTTTTGCTATACCCATCCTAAATTGCATTTTCCCCAAAAGACTACAAAAGAACAAATTGGACGCATAACAAAGTTTGTGGAGAAGTTGAAAACTTTGCAAATTAAATTATCTTTTGTATAGGCATTGAAACACATGCCCAAATACGCTAAGTTCCTTAAAGACATATTAACAAAAAAATGAAATTGGGAAGATAACTAGACAATGGCACTGACAGAGAGTTGTAGTTTCACTATTAACAATCACAAGCCTTCCAAATTGAAGGAACTACGGAGCTTTACGATATCTTGTGTAGTTGGTGATTTAGAGTTTGCAAAACGTCTATATGACTTAAGCATTAGTATAAATCTTGTGCCTCTGTCAATCTTTAGGAAATTAGGGCTAGGCAAAGTGAATCCAACTTCAATACTCATTCAGTTAGCACATCAATCCATAAAGAAATAGTTTGGTGTGGTGGAAGATGTGATAGAACATAATATTTTTATGTTCTAGTTATCAGAGCCAGTATTTATTCTAGTTGTTTTGGAGCAAACAAGGTTGTCACATGTGGCTTTGAAAGACTTTAAGTTATGGTTTTAATTTTCATTGGTGACTATAAGGTAAGTTATAGTGATTTATTGTTGGAATTTGTAACAACCCAAATTACCCGTCCACATATATTGTCTGCGTTGGGTTATCTATTGGGCCAAACCTCTCACGGTTTTTCTCTTCCCACCCTTGGGAAAATGTGTTTTAGGTAGAGAGGCATCCATACCCTTATAAGGCATACTTCGTTCCCCTCTCTAGTCGATATAGGATCTCATCATCCACCTCCCTTAGGGCCCAGCATCCTACACTGGCACATCGGGTCAGGAACTGGCTCTGATACCACTTGTGCCCAGACCACCCGTCCACAGATATTGTCCGCTTTGGGTTGTCCCTCAGGCCAAACCCCTCACTGTTTTATTTTTCCCACCTTTGGGAAAATGCATCTTGTGGGGAGAGGCATCCATATCCTTATAAGGCATACTCCGTTCTCCTCTCCAACTGATGTGGGATCTCACACTCTCGCTCTTTAGATCCCATATCGGGTGGAGAGGAAAACGAAGTATGCCTTATAAGGGTATGGATACCTCTCCCTCACAAGACACGTTTTCCCAAGGGTAGGAAGAGCAAAACCATAAGGGGTTTGGAGCCCAAAGCGGACAATATCTATGGGAGGGTTGTCTGGGCTGTTACAAATAGTATCAGAGTCGGTACCTGAACTGTTGTGCCAGCTAGGCTGGGCCCTAAGGGGGGTGGAGAGTGTGAGATCCTACATCGGTTGGAGAGGAGAACGAAGTATGCCTTATAAGGGTATGGATACCTCTCCCCTACAAGACACGTTTTTCCAAGGGTAGGAATAGCAAAACCGTGAGGGGCTTGGAGCCCAAATTAGACAATATCTATGGGAAGGTCGTCTGATTTATTACAAATGGTATTAGAGCCGGTACCCAAATCGTTGTGCCAGCTAGGTTGGACCCTAAGGGGAGTAAAGAGTGTGAGATCCCACATTGGTTGGAGAGGAGAATGAAGTATGCCTTATAAGGGTATGGATACCTCTCCCCTACAAGACGCATTTTTTCAAGGGTGGAAAGAGCAAAATCGTGAGGAGCTTGGAGCCCAAAGCGGACAATATCTATGAGAGGGTCGTTTGAGCTGTTACAGAATTGGTAGTTAGTAACTAACATCTTATCATTGGAGAACGTGCCGCTAGCTTGGAGTAGCTCCTACTAGCGGTGCTACTAGCAAGTTAATGGCAGTGGTGTTTGTGAAGAATGAGCAGCTAGTGGCTGGAGAAGACGCCTCAAAGTGGATCCATAACAACGAAGGAACTAGTGGAACAAAGAGATGCCAAAGGTTTGCACGGCTAGTAGTGATAGGCCAGAGCAAAGGCAACTTATGATGGCTCAGCATGGAAGAGGCTTAACTAGTGCGGGTCGACCAAAGAAGTGGATGCAGGTGTGGTGGTGTGAGGGAATCATAGAATTAATGTATACGATGTTCTATTATTCTCGATTAATATTGATTCGAAAAATCCTTGACCAAGTGGAATGATACTTTGAAGAAAGTTTTCAAATTTCATTAATTAAATCAATTACTAATAGTGACAAATTAACATGTTTAGACTTAAATAAATTATACATTAACTTCATACTTTATGTTTAATCAGAACATAATAAGATGTAAGATTGGATTATAGAGAAAAATTATGCATGAAAAGGTTAGTCAAAACTACTTTGATATTCTTAAATATTTTGGTGGTCATGATGCATTGCTAAATGTCAATTTTGATCCATTTATATAAATTATTTAATTAGAGAATTAAAGATAAATTAAAGGAGTTAAAGGTATTTTAATTAAGTTGAACTTGAATGTAAAGTTTAAGAAACTTTGTGATTAAATATGAAATATTTAATAAATAAGGATCAACATAAGTATTGGATCTTATTTGAGCATAATGGTATTTAACTAGAATTAATTATAATTCAAATTCAAATTCAAATTTAATTAAAATTAAAATTTAATTTCAATTAAGTTACTAAAATCTTAAAAAACCTATTATAAATAGGCTTAGACTTCAAGAGAGCTATCTCTCTTTGTCTAACCCTCTCTATAATAGAGTTCTTTTAACATGTTTATAGATAATATTAGAGGTGGAGTGAATCACACGTTAATATACAGATAGTCAAATGCACAAGAAGGGGGGTTGAATTGTGTCAACTTTTTCGTTAATCCCTTCTTAAAGAAAACTTAATGATTTGAATACAAAATTTGTTC
>JANIHZ010000005.1:50452876-50479466 GCA_027478365.1 Erythroxylum rufum
ATATAGGTTTAAGTGTTCCTGTCTAACCTAACTCTGTCTCCACTTGGCTTTCATTGGTTTGAAAGCTGAAAGCCTAAAAAGGAACCCAAAATTAAAAATAAAAAAAGTTACATAGTTTTCAGTTTTTAGATATATAAATTACATTTATGTCGGCAAGTGGTTTTAGTATAGATACTAGACGTCTTATGTATTATCTCTTTATTAAAAAATGTGTTTAAAGTGGATTAAATAGGGGAAAGAATAATATATAACAAGGAACATCACTTAACCCTCAAAGAGTATACGAAAGATCTTTATATACTAAAAAAAAAAGGCTTATTTTATTAAAACATGATTCTTAAGCAAATCCATTTACATTATATGTGCATGTAGGGTTTCCGAAAGGTGACAACAAGTCGTTGGGAGTTTTGCAACGACATGTTTCAAAAGGGAAACAGAGAGTTGCTATGCCAAATTCGTCGAAGAAGAGCATGGTCCAACAAACAACAACAAAACAGCAACAAGCAACCATTAATGATACAGCCAAATACCCCACAAGTAGACTTAATTATGGATGATGAAGATCAAAGATCTTCGTCTACTTCTTCTTCCTCTGATCATCAATACACTAACCTTGTGCATGAAAACAAGCGCCTCAAGAAAGAAAATGGGGTCCTCAACTCTGAGCTTTATAGCATGAAAAGTAAGTGCAAGGAACTTCTTGATTTGGTGGCTAAATATGCACATTTGGAGAATGAAGATGATGATGACAGACCAATGTTGTTTGGTGTGAGATTGGAAGTTGAAGGAGAGACGGAGAAGAAAAGAAAGAAAGCTGAGATTAGAGAAAGTGCAACCATTTACTATCTCAAGCATGCAAATAATAGTAATGTTAAAAGTTTCAATGTAGAATAACAACAAATCATAGGTAAGTTAGGGAAGCAAGCTGCTTGAAATGAAGTAGCTTGTTTACAAGTAGAATAGCAAACACTTGGCTGATTTTATGGTTGTAGTTTAAGACGAGACAATATATAAGGGCATACATGAGCCATGGATAAGTATTTCATTGGCTACGTAAAATGCCTCCTTAATAGTTATCAAGAAGTAGCATATTAATTCTCAAGTTATGCTATTGTCCTTTGTGTACTAGAAACTTGAAACCTTTTTTATTTTTCTTTCAGATTGTTTTTATCAATTTTCTTTTTTATTTTAAAAGATTCTCAAATATGATAACTTTAGATATCAACTCTTCACAAATTTTACTTTGTAATTTCACATTTGCATGAAATTTGAATATTTAGATTAATATAAAATATAGTTGAATCCCAATCAAACAAATATTATAGCATTTAATAATAATAATAATACATCAAACTATATCAAGATAACTACACAATTTCAAATTCCTAAAATATGTAGAAGTGATTAGAAATCTTTTGACATGTCATGTATCTAATGGAATTTAAAACATTGGAAGAGAGGAAGTGTTGAATAATTTTTTCCTTTCTCAGACAACTATTAATTGCATTTTTCTGTTTTTCAATAAATTATGATTAGGTTCCATAATTTGATCTAGATAAAGATAATAAAGTGAACCAATAAATGATCTAAATCAATGAGTCAAAGTTCGGGTTAAAAATAAATCCCAATTAGTGTGGACCGGACCCATATCGACCTTGTGATAGGGAAGTCTGATATGGAAGCTATATATAAAAGTTAAGATTTTCTGCAGTTACTCATATCAATTGTAAGCATAAGGATTCTCTAACCAGTTAAGAAAACTTACGTTTTGAGAAAACTGTAGAAAGACCTAAATCTCGTATCGGAAAATACTTTCCATAAAGGTCCTGGGAGATTCGTGTTCGTTTGGAGGTCGGAAACGGCATCGAAATCATAGATGGAACTGAAATCAGGTATTTCGCATTATCTTTATTTTTAATCCTTTCATGTATGATCTTGGGTACATAATAAGGTTTGTACTACGTAATACAAGTGGTATCAGAGTGGTTACGTGATCGGATTGCCGGAAACGAAGACTTTTCGATTTTTAATCTCATATAGTTTTCCTTAAGGTTTGATTCGTTTTTCAGTTTTTTACTTATATAATTACGTAAAAATGGTATACATAAGGGTAGCTATGAAAAACAAGTCGAAAACGGACCAAACGGAGCAAAAAAATGACATCCCGGGATGCCAAAAATCACCTTCAATGTCAATGGGAGAGGAAACGTCGGGTGCGTGCAGTACAGTAGCCACGGGATGTAGCGTACGATTGGCGCGTGCAGTGCACACGCCAACAACGTGCCGAATCATCGCTCCAGCGGGCGACTGATGCATGTGTCGCGTGCACTGCACGCGCAACCCGCACTCCTAAGAGCATGGGACAAGAGGCGTGTGTCGAGCATGTGCCACGTCTGTCCATACACGTGGCACATCAGATGGACAACACGTGGAAGCAGGTCCAATGCGCGTTTTATGCGTGGGGAGCGAGTGACGCCCACGAGCCAGGTGCTTTTAGATAGCATCCGTGCACGCTCATGTAGCGCACGCGTGGCCCCGCGCCATGCTCACTGACGTGGCGAGCCATGTTAGCCGTACGAACTTTGCTACAGTATTTTTTAAAAAAACACAAAAATGGATTTCCCATAAGGGTGTCCTGGGGTGTTTTAAGTCAATTTCTGGTCCGAAAAATTCACAAATAAGTTTTTCCATTTTTATGGATTTATTACATTAGTAATAAATTAAAGTTTAACTCCAAAAAAATGAATTAAGGTATTCTGAATCCGGTTTTGAGAAAATTTTCATGCTTCGAACATCACATGAAGGAGATACTTCAAGTTCTTGTGTCTCGGGTCTTATGTTCAGTGTTCGGGATTGCATGATAGTCGATTGGAAAAGGAATTAAGACATTCTAAAGCCATTTTTAGTGAATTTTTGTACAACAAACTTGCCATAAGGGAGATACATGATATTTTCGTGTCTCGGGTGGTCGGTTCAGTGTCCGGTGACTCACGATAGTCACTCTACTGAGATTTTTCTCTTACGAAAGTCTCAAATGAAGTTTTCAGGGAATGTCCTCAGCACGAGTATGTGACAATGAGATTGTGCATTCAGTTTTTTGCATTTATTGATGTTACATTGTCACATACTATATGCCCATAAAGAATGTGAGAAGAATGTGAGGATAACATAAAAATGTATCCCTTGTGTTTGAGGACTTTTTAAGTGCTGATGAGGATGTAGTCACTACAGTGGCCTTTCAAGTTAATATTTTGAATTGTTCTGCTTACACAGTAGGGGATGTCTCTGGTCTCATATTTGGTAATTCTGCCTACAAGCGTTGGCCTTACATGAGATTTCGAGATGTACATAAAGGCATTAGATAGAGGAAAGTTGTTGTTTGAATGATCTATTCGCCCATAACTGGTAGTACTATGAGAGTTGAAGATTTATACTCTGATCGCTTTTATGTGAAGGTCTAGTTGCATATATTATGTATTCAGCCTGCAGGTGTTTTATAATATGTGACTAGATTTTCAGTAAAGATGTTATTTAATGGCTTTGAGTATCACTGTTGTCCTACATTTGTGCTGATTTAAAGATTATCATCTTAAAGTTACCTTTTCAGTTAACAAAATCAGTGTCACCATTGAAACCTTGACCGGTTTCAATACAAAGAAGTGGACAGAGGATGTATTGATTGCTATAGAGATAGTTATGGTTGATATGATCATATAGACGGATAGGTCATCTCCACCTACATCCATGAGCTCGAGAGTTCATAAAGCAACCTATGAAACCTGAGATCAATATAACAAATTATATCTGATGACCATTAAGAGATCCATTCCTAACCATCTGCTAAGTGGACTTCTGGACACATGCATAGCGAAGGCATTTTTTGATAATGTCTCCCAGAGGTACACAGTCTCACCTAATGTTGAGACAAGTGCCTTGATGAAAGAATTATTCTCCATGAGGTATATATAAGAGAAAGGGGAGTAATGAAGTACATATCGAGAATAATTCATCTTCATAATAGATTGAAGATGTTGGGACTTCAATGCTTTGATAGCCCATTGCGTTGCTGAGGAAAAGAAACTTAAGTTTGCTACTCCTACAGCCCTCGAAGCAACTTAAGGGAAGACAAAGATGAAGCCCGCTGAGTTCAAAGGTAGAAAGTTCAAATCTTCTCTAAATGCTTATGTTAGTCAAACCAATACTGGTAAAGGTCCTAGGGACATAAAGAAAGTAGTAGTATAAGGTTAATGAGACCATCAGGTTACTCTTTGGCTTGTCAATTATGAATCTAACTTGCGATAATCGCATTAAGTACATGGTGGCTATTTAGTGGAGCATCTAATCAAGGTGTTTCCACAATCCAAAGGTTCATATCCAGGATAAAACTAAATAAAAGGAAGGAGAAACTGATGGTTCACGGCAATAAAGAAGTGGAAGTAATATCTATAGGGGAAGTATGTACTGAACATTGTTGTAAGATTTATTTTGGTTTTTACACGACACATTTTATATGTGATCTTTTGATCAATTTTGGATAAAAAGGGTTAATGTTTTTTATTTAATGCTTCTGTTACACAATTGTTGTTTTATGCAAAATAAAATGGTACAACTTTTTTGTCATATGGCTTGTCGAGTCTGATACATAAAGATATCGATAGACCTTATACAATTGCATTGTTCAATTTCAAATGTATTATGACATTTGTTAATGACTATTCCCTTTATAGTTATGTGTTCTTGCTTAAAGACTGAAGGTTGAGAACCAATTAGAAAAATTCATCAAGATAGTAAGATTTGACCGTGGAGGAGAATATCATATCAAACACGGTGTTTCAGGACTTTAAAAGGTCCATTTGCTAGATATTTTGAGTCATTTGGAATAGTGACTTAATTCACTATGCTGAGTAATTTTGCACAAAATGATGTGTTTCTGAAAGGCATAACAGTACCCTAAAAGACTTGAAAAAGTCAATGCATAACAGGATTATTCTACCTAATTATCTAAAGCCTTAAAAACTCATCCTTGCACACATTCGTGTATGAGGCTGCCCTACTGAGGTAATATAATCCTTATAAAGAAAGATTGCATGCTCGTTCTGTTCATTGATATTTAGTAAGATATCTCAAACACTTTAAGGCTACAGCTTTTACTGTAGAGAAGGAGGGACCAAAATAGTGGAATCAGAAACAACTATATTTCTGGAATATGATGTCTATGATGATGGTGGGTCCTTTGACCCTTCGGATGATAGCAGGACGAATACTACAATTATCATGTACCCGTCATTCATACAACTAGATTAGTGGATTTAGGTCTTTGTACCGTACCTGTACAGGAATAGGAACCCATACCTGTAAACATAGAGGTTTCTAGAGATACAAGATCTAGTTAAGTAAATCTACTAGAGTTAGACAACCTCCTATCCCATTTGATAACATAGTTTATCAGGTATACAAGACTATGCTATTAGACATGTTATGGATCTAGTTATTTTTACAGAACTCGTTTCTGGACCCAATGCAGTTGTGTGGTAGGATGCAATGAATGACGAGATGTAAACCATGAAGCATAATAAGGTTTGAGAGCCAATTGATTTGCATCGAAACTACAAACCCCTCAGTTGTAAATGAAGTTTAAAGACCTAAAAGGTTTCAGGATAAAGTTCAGCAATTTATGGGCTCACTCAATTACCAAATGGTTCACTCAAAGAGAAAGATTATGTTACCTTTTCTCCCGTATCCTCGTAGGATATATTTTGAGTGATTAAAGCAATTGTAGCTCATGATAATATAGAGTTATATCAGATGGCTGGTTTGCGCGTTATGCATATCAATATATGATTTATATCAAACCTCCTAAAAATGATACCTTACATTTGATAAGGTTTTGCCTCTTTCGACTTCATGGAAAATAAAATTAAAAAGATACTTGTACTATGAGATCAAAGGGAGTAAAGTTATCTTCCTATTACTGCATGTGGATGATATATTGCTTACGTCAAATTACTTGACCATGTTGTATGAGGTTAAGCAACTTTTGGTCAAGAAATTTGATATAAAGGACCTTGGTGTAACATCTTTTTTCCTAAGTATTCAAATTCACCAGGACAGATCTCAACACTCATCAGGCCTCTTATAGAATACATACATTGAGTATGTGTTACAAATGTTTAATATGGTTAATAGTAAACTTGTCGTAGTACCTGTTTTTCATAGTGAGAGATAATCTTTGACACAGTATCCAAAGAATAAAGTAAAGAGCGAGGTTATAAAGAATGTTCCGTATTTTAGTACGGTTAATAGCCTAATGTTTGCTCGGCTATGTACTAGGTAGGATATTACTTTCACTGTTTGACTATTTGGTCAATATCTGGTTAATCTAGTTGTAGATCATTAGAATGCAGTCTAGCGAGTGTTGAGATACTAAAGGAAATCAATGATTATATGTTGACATATAAAAAAGTCAACAAACTAAACCTCGTAGGGAATTCAGATTCAGATTTTAGCTGTGTCCGGATGATCGAAAGTCCTCTTAAGGTTACAGCTTTAAGTTTGCAGATGGTACAATGTCATGAAATTATCGATTAAATTACGTAATTTGATCCAGATAAAGATAATAAAGTGGCCCAATAAATGATCTAAATCAATGGGTCAAGGTTCGGGTAAAAAATGAATCATAATTAGTGTAGACCGAACTCATATCGACCTTATAATGGGAAAGCCCGATATGGAAGCTATATATAAAGGTTAAGGTCTCCTACAGTTGCTCATATCAATCGTAAGTATAAGGATTTTCTGACCCGTTAAGAGAACTTACGATTTGAGAAAATTATAGAAAAACCTAAACCTCTTATCGGGAAACACTTTCCATAAAGGTCCTGGAAGATTCTTGTTCAGAATCATAGATAGAACTAAAATTAGGTATTCCGCACTACCTACCTTCATTTTTAATCATTTCATGTATGATCCTAGCTACGTAATAATAAGGTCTATGCTATCAAACTAAAATAGACATGATAAACTTTCATAATCAAAGGATTATTTGTGGAGAATTGAAACATCAATAAAGTGGGAAAAAAAAGTAACTATATAAGGATTTTACACCCGTTAGGGCTGAAATAAATAGTTTGCTAAACAAAATCATGTTTCTAAATAGTTATCGAGTGTGTGTGTGTAATTATATGTACGAAACAAAAATCATAGGATACAAGGAGAGTTGTTTCGATATTTACAGTCATCAGCTAACCAATGGTAAACATCAATATGGAGTAGAAGCTGTTACAGATTTAAAATCCCAAGTAGCGGATTCCCCATATAGTTTCCCGTTCTGCTTATCAATTAAACATGTATGTCACATTCATAGAAACTCTATAAGTTGAAGAAGTCACTTCTGGTTGATGTAGCCACCTAATCAAGGAAGAAAGAGGAGCCACTCAAATGAGTGATTTCCAAATGTCTAAAACGAAAAGGTCTTTGCCAATCAAGAAGAAGTACATAGATCTCGTAATCGTCATTAATATTGGTGGAAGGAAATGACCAACAAAATAGCAGACTTATTTGTTGACTTTGAAAAAAATTTGGTGATCAGTGGCTACTAACAATATTGAACTTCTCTCGTGGAAAATATACAACGTGCTTACGTGTGGGGAAATATCTTGACTACAAATGGTCTTGCGATGAAATTGAGGACATGTGAGAATGAAAACAACACCAAAAAAAAAAAAAAAGGTTGACTACAAATCATGGGTTGAATAAATGGCATACGATAAGTTTTAAAGCAAGAAATTTGAACATGAATTTTATATATGGGTCCTTATTGTTCTCCGAGTCTCCATTAAAACCTGGTTACATGGGTTTGTCCACACGAGGCACAAGGAGAAGTCTTTTGTTCTTGCCCTTGTTTTTTCTTTTTTATTATCATTATTCTTTGAAAATTTTGCTTGATTGTTTATGTGAAATTTGCTGTATTTGAGAAGGGTTATTTATTAGTGATATTTTGGCATTCTTTACGTTTTTTTATATATTGGAGTAATTATTATATCTTGACAAATCAACGAGAGTGAATGCTGTTCACCAAAGAAAAGAAAAGAAAAGAAAAGGAGAGTGTACGTTGATGAGTCGTCACAATCTGCACTACCCTCACAAGCAATATCTCAATTGTCGTCGACTTCTTCCACTTTGGTGATTTACAAGTCTTTTTTTATTAGCCATAGCTTTGAGAGTTTCATACCATACCCTCCCAACCTGACCGGAACAAACCTGGTCTGACAAATTTAGGTGGAATTTGTCACATAGGAAATATGTGACTAAAACTAAGAAGAGATCAAATCCACAAAGATTATAACTGTTGACTGAAAGAGAAGGCATGAATTTCTGAAGTTTATAATTTCAACTCTGCATCAAAATTTTCACAAGTCTAAGGATCAGCAATGTCCCTGATCTCCATTAAATACCAACTTATCTGTCATGTTAGGTTGCACTTCTAGTTTCAAGCAGTAGCATAGCAAGGAAGATAATAACGCATCGCAATACACTATTGCTTACAAAAGAATAGAATAGAACAATGGTAATGTAGAACGAACTTCTGATGTTTCTTTTCCACAAGGAAAATCATTCGAGATCCAGTATTCAAACAAAATTTGGTGCCCCTATACCAGTTCTTTGTGTTTAATACATGGCAACTTGTACAAGCTTGGCATGGTCGTGCAAAAAAATAGCACAAGATGCCTTTGGTGCAAGTACCTATAATATTGCAATGAAAGAAGTGGAAGGTAAGTATGATGTGAAAATCCTATTCGAGGATTCCAAAAACTAATTCTAACTCAAGGTCTAGCTGCAAAATGGTTGAAAATGGTTTCTAGAGTTGACTGGCTGATGCTGTATTCTGCTATGCCCAATCGATTTCTGAGATAGGCATGAATTGACCAAGAAAAGAAACACATTGGTTAAAAAGAAAATAGTCAGAAGATATACAGTAAGGTGGAGGGAGAGAGATGGAGAGAAAGAAAGAAAGAAGAAAGTTAAAACTGTACTTGAAGCTTTTTACCTGTTTTGCTCCAAGAGACCGAAAACATCGGCTAGGGAAAGACCTTCTCCATGTGGCAACTGAAACAAAATTTTGGATAAGTACGATGCACATATAGGATCCTTTCCAACCAAAATCACCCATTTGAATACTGAGAGAAGTTCTTCATTAGTTTGATCCTATGATGCAAACTTATGCAGCCATAATAATCTAAAGACAACCATCTGAACCTGTATATGATGTAAACTTGTGCAGCCATAATAATCTAAAGACAAACCGTCTGAACCTGTATATGATGTAAACTTATGCAGTCATAATGATCTAAAGACAAACCGTCTGAACCTGTCTTGAGATAAAATTTGGCAGGAAGGAAGGCCCTTCCAATGTTGGCATCTTAGCAGTGACAGCTTTTATCTAGTTTCCTAACATTCTGAAACATTCTTCCTAGGCATCCAATATGTATGTTCTAAATGCATCATCACCAACCACTTCGGAATTTACGTAGGGACTTGCAATGTTTGGGCCTCAAAGATACATCATCACTGGGAAATTTCACACCTAAAACATGCCATATTGACACATGAAATTCCAACATCCTATTCAATTGCCCAAACTTTACCACTCACTATTCATGCCAAAATCATAAGGTTCATTTTATAACCAAATAAAAAATAATAACAAAGTAGAACTTATTTAATTGAAGCCTGTAAAAAGACACGTGAGCCTGTTGCAATACTTACTCTTTTTTTTCCCCCATTTTCCATAGGATACAAAATTTGACTAAAATTGCATTGTCCTATATCGACATGCATTTAAAAGAAGGCCCATGTATCAAACATTAAAAACATGTAAGCAGCAGAATGATGAAAAGACTCCAAGCTTTATTTATTCTACCTGATACTTAATACTCAAACCATTGCACCCTTGAAAAGTCGCTGCAGGGAATGAGGACTGGACAAACATATCAATTGCTGAGATTTTTTCCTTTGCTAACCACCACTCGGAAAATATTGGCAGCGGTATACCCCCTAGATAAAAGTTTAAGCATTTAATGTCAACATTCTAGCTAGGGAAGCAAACATAAGAATCAGCATTCATGTAGAAGTATGGAACCTATACAATCTGAAAAAAATCAAATCTAGCAACCAGCAGTTGGAAGAAAATTTTCTGTTCTTGAGGCCTAAGCAAGAGTGAAGCTATGACTGAATAAAACATGATCAATGAAGAGAACAATTGGCTCGTATGTAAAACTACAAGTATGGAGAGGCACTATCTTCAAATTATGACCAAGATGTACCGACAAAGATACAGTGACAATAAAAACTAAAAGTTACAATAAAGAGAACAAAAATTAAAGTATTGCAGAGTGACAAACATAAAGGTCTGAGAAGATTAAAGGAATACACCAAGGACATGAACAACAACTCTAGATAAACGCATAACTTATTACCATCTCGAAGTAATTGCTCTGACAATTGTTCACCAAACATTCCATCAGAGTCAGCAGTGGTTGATACAAGTATCTTCACCCGCTCTTCATGACCAAGCCAGTGCCCAACCATAATTATCATTTTCTGGGACAAGCTTATCTCTGCCGCTGATGCATTTTCAGATATGAGGAAGTCAGTGCCTCCAATGCAAACTTCAAGGTCATCAAGTAAGTTTCTTGGATGTGAATAAGCATTCAAAAGCCTTTCTCGTATCATTTGGCAAAGGTATTCCAGATCCAAGGGGCTTATCTCACTAGGCTTAACCTGGAAGAAGAGGAACAAATTAAATTCAATATACCTGTCCAAGTAGATGCAAACAATCTGTGTTTAACTTCATACATTTTGGATCCTATTTCCCGTCCCTATTTTCTATTTAAATTCATATTTTCCCTTGGTAGAACTTCTAACAAGTACATTTTATCCATGAAACTAATTTCTAGGGGTAGAAATGGACATATGTTTCACTACAATTATATCAAAAATACCAAAAGGAGATATTTTTCTAGTTTTGTAGACATGATAAAACCTAGGAAAGAAAAGTAGCTTTTAAAGTCTATTAACCTCTTAAAACTAGAAAACCTGTTTCCCCAAAAAAGAAATATTTATTCTATTTCTAGTACAGAAACTCCAACATAACAACTCAAGTATATGGGTTGAATGGACAGGGCCTTTATAGTTGGTAGATTTCAAGCCCCATCCACATTGACCTCATTTATGGTGGATTTGTAATTTGATGTGATGTTTTCAACATTTCCTGTAAAGGGCCATGTTTTATAAATATTTGATTCCTTTGCAACCCTCACCAAATAGCTTGAAATTTTGGTTGAATGATATCCTGGCACTTCACAAGGTTTCAACATTTTCCCCAACAAAGATATCGTCTTTCCAAAGAGAGACTCTAAAACTATGCCTAGCATACCTCTAGCTCAAGATGGTTTCCAAATCGTGTTTTCAGATGCTGAGGACTTCCAATGCATCTCAGTCGACCTCCAACCTTCAAATTATAAAAGACAAATTATTTCCTTATCGGAGGATGTTACCGGATGCTTAAGCTTCAAAAGCATAAAGCAAATGTACCATGATCCCAATACGAGTGCACAATGCTTGTGCTTCATTCATGCTGTGAGTAGTAAGAATTACTGCTGTCTTTCCCTGTCTGGTTGACAAACGGGATATTACTTCCCACATGAACCGTTTGGCAATAGGATCCATGCCTACATTGAGTGATAAGAAGTAACAGTTATTTTAGCTTATGGAAATATGAAGCTTGACCAAGAAACATAAAACATAGCTACTAGGCACAAATCAAATGCTTCCACATGCAGTTAAGTCTCTAAGGACTAATCAGCGAATAATCTCTATCATGAATGATGATAAATTGTGAGTTTGCCCCTATACTCAACATAAATATGCGAAGAAGCTTTTCCACTCTACAACAGAACTCAGCAAGATCAACATACTGCAAAAACTCAAGAGAACTATTTAATAGCATACATCTAAGGCAGTTTAGGATGATGCGACTCCAAAAATCAATTAACAAGACGATTCATAGACTATTTTATGGTTCCAAAATTTTACTATTGCCTGCTTGCAGTACTGCTATCCTGCTCTCTATTGTCCTTTTAACAAAAGCAAAACTCAATGCTTGACATAAAAATCCAATCAGCTTTAGTCATTTTTAATTTTAACTCATTAATGACAGATATAACAATATTTGATTAAAATTATAAATATCAGTAACATAACTGATTGTTTGATCTAATTAAGAAAATATCTACATATAGCTTATGGCAAACTATACATATTAACTGAGAAGAATAAGAACATGAAAAGGAAATGTGAATAACACAGAATATGAAACTGTAAAGCATATAGAGGTTTTTACAAATAAGTTGCACTATAGTTGTAAGCAAACATAAATGGAATGAAGTAATAATGGATAAAATGGAAAAGAAATAGTCAGGACGAGAGAAAACTAATTATGACCATCCAATTGATAAACAAGATGATGCAGCACATGTAAGGCAAATACAGCAAATTAAGTTTCATTACATATAAGGAGACAAGAGTACGCAGCACCGAAACATAAAGGCAATCTACACTAAAGCAGAAAACGATGAATTAATTTTAGTATTAATGGCCAATAGACACCCCCTTAATAACCCATATGACAAACAAAAGATTGACCAAAAAAGACTTCTACCCCATTAATAAGCAATTCTATGTCGTCGTTCTATGTTGAAAAGTAATTGTTGATATTATAGAAATAATCAGCTAATTATCTCAAATATCAACTAATTAATTTATAGAGAACAAATAGATAATTAGTTGAGATTTTATTACTTAGAGAATAAATAGATTCTTCTTATTTTAAGGAGGTGATTTAGGGCTGTATTGTCCTATATGCTCCTTGTACTATTCACAAAAAATTAAAGAAGAATTACTTTGTCTTCTTTTTTCATGGTATCAGAGCCACAACTTCTTTACAATACATTTCCCTGTCTTCGTTCAAATCAGTCCTAAATGGACTATTGCTTAGCGATAACTGGCCAACAAAGAAACTCCTTATCCTCCAACAATGATTTCAGCAGTTCAGGCTAATCCCGGTGTTATGACAAGTAACGTACAACGTAGCTATGATCTTTTTGGCTCAAATTTGCCTTTTCAATTGACAAATCACAGGTTGAATGGTCATAATTACCTGGAATGGTTGCAAACAATAAAGTTGGCCATTGAAAGTAGAGGAAAACTCAGGTATTTGATTGAAGAGACCACAAGGTCTACTTCGGATGATCCAAATATGGCAATATCGAGGTTCGAAAATTCTTTGATCACAGCTTTGTTGATTAATTTTGTGGAACCTGTAACCGGAAAAACTCATATGTTTCTGCCAACAGCTAAAGATGTGTGGGATGCGGTTCGAGAGACGTATTATGATATCGAAAATTCTTCTAAAATTTTCGAACTAAAAACGAAGTTAGGGAAGGCTTAGCAAGGATATTGTGACGTTACATTGTTTTATAACGAACTTCTAACTTTATGGCATGAATTGGACCTATGTTATGAAGATGATTAGGATTGTCCAAATGTCAGTGTTCAACATTAAAAAAAAGGGAAGAAAATGATAGAGTTTATGTTTTTCTTGTAGGATTGAATCAAGAATAGGATGGAGTCAAAGGCTGAATTTTGGGAAGAAACCCTTTACCCTCTATCAAAGAGGTTTTCTCGAAAGTAAGGAGAGAGGAGATGAGGCGGAAAGTGATGATTGGCAACACCAAATCAGAGCTGAAGGTTCCGCTCTCATGTTGAAGGGAATAGAGGCTAAGGGATAGAGAAAAAACAACAAAAAGACATGGTGTGATCATTGTAAACGTGATTTACACACCTAGGAAACATGTTGAAAAATTCAAGGGAAGCCAAAAAATTGGAAGAAAAAACAATTTGGAGACAACCGTATGTTGGAAATATTGATTCAAAGTTAAAATTGAAGATTTTGTTTAAAGATAAGATATTTGTTAAAAGATAAAATGTTATCTTTTAAGATAAAGTTGTTATCTAATTAGGATTTAAACTTTTGAATTTGATTTGTTTTATCTAGATATTAGCTAAGTTTGTTATTTCATTATCTATATATTTAGGTCTTTATGTCAATGTAATTTGAACTAATCAATAAATTGTCTCTTGCATTTTCTCTTTCCTATTCTACTTTATTTTAGTTAGTTTCCCATTCTAAAATTCCAACACCGTACCTCCCAAGACAACACTATTGAATCCGGGCCAGAAAAGTGTTTTGGCATGCAGCCTTTCACAAAGGAATAGATAGAGCAGATCTATAAAATTCTTTAGGCTGAAAATTTCTCCACTCCAAATCCTACCTGTTCTTTAGTTCAAAAAGGTAATTATTAGTTGCCTCTTGTTTCAGTGTCAATTTACCTCATTCTTGGATAATTGATTATGGGGCAACATATTTTATGACTAGGTCCTATAAATTGTTTTCTTCGTATAGTCCTTATGTAGGAAATCAAAGAGTAAAATAGCAAATGGTTCCTACTTAGAAATAGCTAGGAAAGGATCAATCGTTCTTTCCCCTAATCTTACACTCCACAATGTTTTTCATTTTCCTAAATTATCCAACTTGTTGTCAATCAATAAAATAACTATTAACCAAAATTGTCAAGCTAATTTTTCTTCATTTGATTGTCAATTCCAGGATTTGAACACGGGGATGATGATTGGCAATGCTAAATAGGTTGGAGGTCTCTACTCAAAAATGGACATGACTCAAACAGGCAATCCAAGTTTTCATTATATGAGACATTTGTTTCAGAAGTTTTTTACGAATAAAGATCTATCTTCATTTTAGTGTGAAATTTGTCAAATTGCTAAAGATCATCGACTATCTTTCACAGCACAACCTTACAAGGCCACAAAACCCTTTGCTATAATCCATGTTATATTTGGGGACCTTCGATAATAAAAACAATAACTAAAAAAAGATGATTAATAACTTTAATTGATGACCACACTAGAATCACTTGGTTATTTTCACTTTAATTGATGACCACACTAGAATCACTTGGTTATTTTCACTTAATGAGAAGTCAGATGTTGAGAGGGTGTTTCAAAATTTTTATAACATGATTCAAACACAGTTTCAAACTAGAATTCAAGTTTTTAGAAGTGATAACGGAAAAGAATACTTCAACAAGGTTTAAGGAATTTTTTTGTTGAAAAATATTTTATTCATCAAAACCCATATATTTACACCCCACAACAAAATGGAATAGCAGAAAGAAAAAATAAACATCTATTAGAAATTGCAAGATCTCTAATGTTTTCAACTAATACTCTTAAGTACTTGTAGGGTGAGGCTGTCCTAACAGCTACATATTTGATCAATAGGATGCCTTCAAAAGCTTTAAAATTTCAAACACCTCTTAATTGTTTCAATAAATATCTTCCTTCATCTTGATTATAACATGATCTCCCTCTTAAAGTGTTCGGGCGTATTGCATTTGTTCATATTCATGACAACAATCGGGGAAAACTTGATCCTAAAGCACAAAAATGTGTTCTTGTTCGATATCCTTCCACTCAAAAAGGGTGCAAGTGCTTTGATCCAATAACTAAAAGGTTTTTTATTTCCATGGATGTCACCCTTTTTCAAAGATAAACTTTTTTTTTTCTCACCTCATCTTCAAGGGAAGACACATAGTGAAGATTCATTTCTTGATATTTATGACCATGATATAAATATTTTCTATAATTTTGATTCAAACACTAATGGTGTCTCAAATAATGAAAATAAGGATTTATCTTCAATGCCTTTACAAAATTCAATCTCAAGAAAAAAAATGAAATGTGTGCAAGATAAGATGGAAATCATTTTAAAGGGAAAGTCTTTTTGAGAAAATATCCAGAACGATAGAAAAGCACAGAAAACTTGCAGCATGGTCAAGAGTCTAACTCAAAAACAAATCCAAAAAATAGAGACCAACCAAGTAAATCTAGTTTGAGTCTATTTCTATTGAGTCAGTGTCACCTGAACCAATATCTATTCCAAAGTCGGATGAAACCTTAGATTTACCCATTGCTCTTAGGAAAGGTTCTAGAACTTCTACCAAGTATCCTTTGCATAACTTCTTATCATATCAATGTCTATCTCCATCATTTCAAGTATTTTCTTCTAAGTTATCCAATGTTTCCACTCCTAAGAATATACAGGAGGCTCTAAATATTCCTAAGTGGAGGGATGCAGTCTTGGAGGATGTGAGAGCTTTGGAGAAAAATAAAACGTGGGAGGAATTTGATCTTTTAAGAGGGAAAACATTGACTGGATGTAAACGGGTGTTCACCATAAAGTACAAATCTGATGGATCACTTGAAAGATATAAAGCTCGCCTCGTTGCTAAAGAGTTTACACAAACCCATGACATAGATTATTCAAAAAAAAATTCATCTCTTGCGAAGTTAAATACTGTGAGAGTGTTGCTTTCTATTGTAGTTAATCTCGATTAGAGTCTACATTAGTTGGATGTGAAAAATGCCTTCCTAAATGGAGATTTAGAAGAAGAGGTGTACATGGAGCTTCCCCTAGGATTTAGTGAAAGTTTCAAAAAAGGGATATGCAAACTAAAATAATCCTTATATAAGCTGAGACAATCACCAAGGGCCTGATTTAAAAGATTCACTAGATTTGTGAAATCACAAGATTTCTTACAGAGGTAGTCTAATTATACTCTATTCATAAAAACTTCTGCAAAAGTAAGGACTGTGATTCTAATGTATGTAGACGACATTATACTCACTAGCAATGATCTTGAGGAAATTGAAATTCTTAAAACAAATCTCTCAAAGGAGTTTGAAATCAAAGACGTGAGGTATCTTAGATACTTCTTAAGGATGGAAATTGCTAGATCTAAGAAGGGTATAGCAGTCTCCCAACAGAAGTATATCCTGAACCTTCTAGAAGAAATTGGGATGAGTGGATGTAAACCATCAGATACACTTACAGAATTCAACTCAAAGTTTGGTGAAGTTAAGGAAGGAGTTCTAGTAGATATAGGTCAATATCAACAACTAGTAGTAACACTAATATATTTATCTCACACCAAACTAGATATTTCCTTTGTTGTCAATGTGGTAAGTCAATTTATGCATACTTCCTATAAAGAATAATTGGAAGCAGTGTACAAAATCTTAAGATACTTAAAGGGAACTCCAGGTAAAGGATTATTCTTCAAGAAAAGCGATCAAAGGAGAGTTGAAGTCCATACTGAGGCAGATAGGGCAAGGTCTTTTATTGACAGATGATTAACTTCTGGGTATTGCACATATTTGTAGGGGAAGGTAGGAAACTGGAAGAGTAAAAAACAAAGTTTGGTAGCCAAAAGTAGTGCGGCGGCAAAATATAGGGCAATGGCTGAAGGAATTTGTGAAATAATTTGGCTTAAAAGAGTGATGGAAGAACTTAAGAAACTAGTGGAGCACCTAATGAAGTTGTTTTGTGATAACAAAGCAACTTTTAGTATTGCCAACAATCCATTTCAACATGATCGGACGAAACATGATGACATTGACAGACATTTTATAAAACAATAACTTGAAAGTGGACTCATTTGCATACCATTTGTACCTATAACACAAGTTGCTGATGTATTCACCAAAGGGCTACTAAGACAGAATTTTGGGTTCTTTGTAAGCAATTTGGGCATGATCAATATCTATGCGCCAACTTAAGGGGAAGTGTTGACATTATAAAAATAATCTTGATATCATAGAAATAATCAGCTAAGTATCGCTAGAGATAATTATTTGATTCTCAATAGATAATTAGTTGATATTTTATTAATTAGTTAAGATTTTATTACTTGGAGAATAAATAGATATTTCCTATTTTAAGGAGGTGATCTAGGGTTGTATTGTCCTATATATTCCTTGTACTATCCACAGAAAAATTAAGGAAGAATCACTTTATCTTCTTTTTTTGGTAATATACATGTTTGATTTTTGAACAAATTCCCCTTCTTTCTCTTTTTTCCTTTTTCCTCCACTCACATAGTAAGCATTGGTGTGGTTACCTGTTGATGGCTCATCTAGAAAAACTATAGGAGGATCTCCAATCATTGCAATCGCAACAGACAGTTTACGCTTATTTCCACCACTGAGAGTAAATGATGGTTTCTCTGCATGCTTCAACAAGTCAAACTCCATCATCTTATCCATGACAACCTGTTAATGGGATGAATAGACAATATAGACTAGTCATTTGGTTATAATCCAAAGAATGGTATGAACATGACTACTTTCAAATTATGAACTTAGGGCAGAATGTTGATGTTGCATCATACCATGAAATTCATACGTCTAACAAAGAAAAATGAAAGATGCAAACTAAATCAATAAATAAATCTAAAGGTTAATGTTAAGTTGACAACATATTTGTAAAGAAATTATAACAGTATACAGATGAATTTCTACAATTTTAACAAGATATGAATTTCTACAATTTTAACAAGATATACGTACATCATCTACTTTATAATCTGAAACTCCTTTTATTCTTGCATAAAGCTCCAGATGCTCTTGGACAGTTAAGAATTCCAATAAAGCATCATACTGGGGACAATAACCGATCTACATATTATAAACATAGATTAGTGAAATTTTAGCAACAGGACTTTAGAGAGTGATTCAACCATAAATCAAGAATGTGAATAATGAAATTAAAGCATACATGACGCCTAACAGCTTTGGGGTCCAAACGTATATCTTTTCCAAAAATAAAAGCAGTTCCATCGGTGGGAGATTCTTCTCCTGAAAATGATGAAAATGATAGTGTAAAGTTTCAATATAATGTTAGTTCGAAAGGTCAAATTGATCCTATGATCTTTATAAATTTTATACATTTATCAATTTCTTAATTCCATAGTTGGAAGCCTCCAAATCTTTTAGAGAAAAATAAAAATTCTAAATCAATTGTTGCCCATCTGGAATACCTTAGAAATTGAGTCCCGATTCTTCACACACAAAATTAAAATGTCTTGTAACATACCAGATAACATGGATAGTGTTGTAGTCTTCCCAGCACCATTAGTTCCCAAAAAGCCAAAACATTCTCCTGGCTGTACTGAGAAACTCAATGAAGATACAGCAACTTTCTTTCCCTGTTGTCCTCTAGGATACACCTAAAATGTATAACTCTTGTTATAATCTTAAGCTTCTTGCGATGCCACTAGCATAATATACATACAAATTGAAAACCTATAAGATTACTATGAGACTTTTTAATAGGGGTAAAGTGTAGAGTCCACTAACAATAATTAGGCTTGGGTCAACTATTGTTAAAATGACTAGAACTAGTCATTTGGATAGTTGACTCTTACCACTTATAAACCCTTTAACATTTTCATGTCTAGTCAATATAGGATACTTTAACACTCTCCCTCAAGTGCAACTGGGACTTCACATCTAGTTGTCACTAGAAATAAACGCAGTAGTAACCGGACCGGGCCGTTAGGACTGGACATGTAGCGGACAACCGGGAAATTAATAATCCGAATCAAATCTACTCTGATACCATATTAGATTTTTTTAATATGGGCAGAGTGTAGAATCTACTAACAATAATTAGGCTTGGGTAAACCATTGTCAAAATGATTAGAACTAATCATTTGGATAGTTAACCCTTATCACTTATAAACCCTTTAATATTTTCATGTTTAGTCAATATGTGATACTCTAACAATTACCTTTCGAAGATCACGCAGGTAGATAATGGCATTTTCAATGGAACCAGAAAGTACCCTACTTCTTTCTGTCTTTACATCGATGTCATCATCAAGGTTGCGGCCAACAGATCCTGAAGGATATTCTAGCAAGGGTTCCAAATAACTGGAGGAAGTGTTACACCCGAACTTACTGACATTTCTCCAGCACTGTTTAATTGAGAACAAATTCACTTTGTGGAAAGGTAAGATTTCCAATGCAAGTGTAAGGAGGAAGTAACTAATGCCCTGTCACAAGGTAGAAAAGCCAATTACATAATTACAAGCACATTTACTTCAAATATCACGTATAATTCAAAAGCCTAATTAACAAAAGGAAATATTAGCATGCAAGATAGCTCACTAATGCTCAGAGTTTGTGTTGATAAAACTTTATAGAAATAATGAATTGGTGAAAGCAATCCTTCAAAATTGTTAACTTCCCCCATAAATAAGAAAAGAGGAAGTAGGAGGAAGGAGAAATATCAATTTTTATTTTATTCAGCTATATTTCTTTACCAACAAAATAAAGGGTAATGGATACTTTCCTAACAAGATGACATGCTTATGCTTAGAGCTTTCTCTGAGAATTCTATACTATATTTTTCTTAATAAAGTTCAGTCAATGTCTATTAGGAACAGATATAAAGTTAAAGATTATACAATATTGAAATTTCATCCTGATTTAACTGCTATTTATAATCATTAAAATAAATGAGCTATCTAGGAATGAGTTACATATCTAGTGCACAAGGCTCTAATACCATGTCAAGAAACCACGTGGCACAAAAGCTTAAGCTGATGGGTGAGGCGCCCATGAATGGATCATATATAATTCTAACACTTTCTAGTTTAAATTGATGGATTAAAACCTAAAGAATATATTTCAATCAATTGTTTCTGTTTCTCTTCTAAACTCCTTCGAATCATCAAAAAGATCATGGGAAAAAATTGACATCATAAATCCTTATACAATGGGGGGATTTAAACACTAATAAAGCATTGTTGTGATATCAAATTTAGAAACAAGCTTAGAGACAAAGCTTGGATAATGAAAATCAACCTCGATGCCAAGATAACAAATGGAGGCACCCGTTACATTCCAATCGAAAACTTCATCGCTATCTTTATCTTTCATTCCTTGTCGCAAAAGAGCTAGCGAAGCAAGTCCATCAGCAAGGCAAAACCCTGGAAATAATCTGAAGAAATTCTGGAAAAGTGTATGATAACTGTCAAAATTGATATGTCCACCAATGCATATAAAAAAAGCAATTTACTCAAAGTACAAGGAAAACCAATAATCCATAAGTAGTGGTAAAAATATCGCTTAAGAGTTTAGAGATCAAATTTTACAAGTAGTGGAAAAAACAGCAAAAGCTCCAGAAGCAATATAAACAAAATCACCACACAAGAAATACAGAACATGGAAGCATAGCCATATGAACCAAACACAAGCTTCATATATTTGCTAACTTTAGTCTTTTACTTTTACTTTTACTATTAAAATACTCCAGTCTTTTGTTGAAGATAAACAGTAAGAGGAGAAATTCCCATTGCATTATTATAATCAAAGGATTAGGAACACAAATCAAAACCATGGCAAAACTTTATACCAGTTTTTTCCTTCTTTGTTATTCATTTCACTCAAATCTTATTCCTCACCTTCAAGAAAAAACTACACAACTCCTTTTGAAAAATTTTAAAGTTTAAACAAAGCTAAGGCTAATTGTTGTTTGATTCATGAACTTAGCTATTTAAGAGATGAAGGATAAAGTTGAATACAGAATATTGTAAACAACCCAAAATGATGGATCTCCTCCAGCTTCCATGTTCTTCTATGCTTCAGAACTAGGGCTCTCAGAAACCAGAGAAACTAACTTACTGGAGGCGCTTCAACTGAACAAATCTCAAATCTCTCATGCACAAGACAATAAACTTCCAGGAAAAGACCATTCTAAGTAACAGGGATAATGAATGGATTAAGATAGTACACAAATAGGCCAAAATAGAAGCAGATATCAGGATCTGCTACCATGCTCACAGTACCAAAGTCAAAAGTCAAGGTCTTGGGTCAAAAGTGATTTATCATTACAAAAACCCTCATACAAGACAAATATACAAATAATCCATGATTTCCGAATATCTGCTGCCATTCCTGCCAACAATACGTGCTTCAAAAGTCACAAGTTTCTGAGGGAAAATATATGACATCTAATTATTCAGAATAATGGCAACACCACAAACACCATCCAGTTCACCAAAAGTAAACAACCTAATAATGTAGAAAGGAAAACAACCTTAAGAAAATTATTGATACTTGTTGTTGCTTGGATAAGCCCCATGATGAATGATATGACCATTAGAATCAATCCAGAGAAAAAGTGAACCAACAGAACCACATTCTGAAAATAAATTAGAAGCATTAACGTGTCAGCTTAATCCTAAATGCCTTGAACTCTGACAATAAAATGCAAAATGGACTGTTGTTCTACCTGAGCCATGGTGTGCTCAGAGAACAAGAATGTAAGGCAGTACGTTGATGATGCAATGGCTAGGCCATACTCCAAAAACATAACCAGCGTTGGCAAGAAACAACCACTTCCAGCAAACTGATCCAAACCTGCAGAACATGTTCAGGCTATTTTTAGAAATACAAAAGTGGAGAAGAGCGAACTCCAAATTTAACTTTAGTAAAGAGTCAATGAAGAATGAACTCTAGTTTCCATTCAGATGCCCACATACTTCACCACTTGGGCATAAATTTTAAACTTGCAGTATTCATACTGTTCGGATATTTCAAGATTGACCAGAAACATCCCTTAATCCATCTAAACTACAATTAACTGTAATATCCTTAATATGATGACATAATTCTATAAATCAAGACATATTTTTACCAAAGATATATATCCTTATATTAAAAAAAGTGACTTCATGACCTTATGCATTATGTAATGTAAACACAAGTTTAAGGATACCGAATTAGAATCTAGAAGGGGAGGGAACAACGCTGGAATTTGCTAGATAAAAGATGAACATAACAGAATATATATCTTAAAATAATTAAATTTCTTGATGAGACAATACATAATATTCTAATATAAAAATTGCTCAGATTTTCTTTTCATCCTTAAGAATTTTGGTTTGTTTCAACATGATGATTTATGTTCTGTTTGCTCTTGAGGATTTCATTCCATGTTGAAGATTTTTTTTTTTGTAAGTTGATGGAGTGGCAGTGTCAACTTAAATAAAAACTTCACTCACGGCTGTTGGAAAACTCAACTACAGTTGCATATCTCAGTGAACCACTTTCCAAGTGATAAGAATTTTATATTTGGGCTCTGTTTATTAGTGAAATGGATATCTCGCTGAATTACTTTCCAAGCAACAAGAATGTTATATTGTTGTCCATTTATTAGTGAATGGGAAGTGCATATCTTGAGATATGGACTTCACTAACAGTAATTCAATTAACTGTTAGCTTTTATCCTTGATTGTAATAGTATTTTCTTGAAATATTATATTAACTAATAAGTTGTTATTATTAGAAATAGAAGGGCTAGAACCTAGTTAACAGCATGTCAGTCTATTGTCTATTCTTCTCTCCCATACTAGGTGCAATGTGTTTCGAGAAAAGGAGTATTCATGTAATTAACTACATAGAGGCTAAGCATATGAATACCTTAAGCCTTATTTTTCTAATCTCTTTATATTAATATTAACAAGGTAGCAGAGCTAGGTGGAGAGATTGAAACCCAAGAAATCCCTAATCTCCCTAATAAAGACGCCATCATGTTCGCAAAAGATAGGCAATCTGCAACCTCCTTGGCATGCTCTAGCATCCATTTGAACATTGTCCAACCACCGGCAGACATTTTCTGGCCATCAATGGAGTCGTCATGCTGCCCTCTTTCTTCCACCCATGACCACCCCTTATTTTGACTAACAACATAATATTGTTGTTGTCACTTGTATATAGAACTTAAATAGTCCTTGTGACAATCCTTTAGCATACATTATTGCCTTATTTCTCTATATAATCATAGCGTCATCATGGGCCTTTGTATCATTTACTCTCTAGGAGCTCTATGTCAATAACTTTTGCATCATTTGGATGTCAAAAAAGGCTTTGTTCCTTAAGAGGTGCTGCGCCTAATACTGTGTGACATGACATCTGAAGAAAACATTTAATGGCTTAAAGCCTCCCCTTAAACACGGTTTTGTCGCTTTACTGAGGTTGTTCTGCAATTTGCTATTCTTCACTCTACGAAAGAGCATTTGGTATTCTATACACTCTACTTATACAGCAAACATGTATTGTTGCCAGTGTACATGGATGACATACTCTTCATTAAGGATGATTCGACTATAATACAAAATCTCAAGTTCCTTTAGTCTCTATTTGAAACCAAGGATTCGCTACAGTATTTTCTTGGTATGGAGGTTATTCAGTCCAAGCATATTTACATCTGAAGCTAAATATGCACAACATACTTGCTGAATTTGGAATATTAGGGTCCGAACTTTGTAAATCCCCCATAGATATTGTCTAATGAGAATGATTTATACTCTGATCCTAATAAGTATGGACTGTTGGCTAGAAAACTCAATTATCTAACTATGAATCATGTGGACATCTCTTCTATAGTCAGTGTTATGAGTCAGTTCTTGAATCCACCTCAGGTTTGCCATTAGGACAAAGTCATTATATACTTCAGTGCATCAAGGCAAGACATAAATGAGATTTTGAGGTGCTCTAATACTGATTAGGCTAGATTGCCCATGGATGGGTGTTCCACAAGAGGATACTATATACTTCAAATAGGTAACTAATATCTTAGAAGAGCAAGAAATAAAAAGTTGTTGCCCAATCTAGTGTAGAAGCAAAGTATTATGCCGTGGTTCTTGTCACATATGAGTTACAATGAGTAAAACATTTGGCTTATAGAAATTGTAGAATTCCAGTCAATGTCTATGAAACTACTGTGTGATAATCCAGCAGCATTGCACGTAGCATCATACAGGAGCGAATCAACGTATATTGAAACTGATTGTCATTTCATTCAATAAAAATTGATGAAGGAAAAAATCATAAACTTTTCAGCCAAATCTAGTGATCCACCGGCTAATTTGTTTACTACATTTATGAGATGCACTTGATCGAAATAAATATGTAACAAGCTTGTGATATATAACATTTATGTACCAATCTGAGAGGTAATGTTATGAGAATAGGAGTGATCATGTAATTATACCTGTATTTCTACTATAACCAATACAGATTGTATAAACATAGGCTAAGCATATGATTAGATCGTATTCTCTCAATCTCTCTCTTTATGTCAAGACAAGGCACACAGGATAAAATTGTCAAGATAAATTATATTAAATAGCATTAAATATTACATATACAGAGGTTTGGCAGATCTACAAAAAAACTCATACATTCTGTCTCATACAGGAAGAAGTTACAACGCAAGACCTGCTAAGTTTCACCATTGTGCAATGTTTGTGGACTAGAATCTAAATATAAAAAAAGAATCAAAGGAAAGTAACGTACCAAATATGCAAAAGAGAACCATAGCAAAAGATGTAGGAAACAAGAAGCTGGTGAAGTCCCACATGTATGTAGATGTCCAATATGAAAGTACAGAAACCTGAAAGGAATATAAGCAATTGTAAAATAAAGAATTTATCCCTTTTCATGAGAACATAAATAACAGAATGTAATTTTCCAACTATTCACTGAATGAGGAACATACCCCACTGATCAATTGCTGATGCTTAGCCTTCACTTCACGTTCCTGGCCATATATTCAATGTATTACACCATAGTACAAGAAAAAGGAAAAGAAGATCTAAATTTCACAAACATCTCTAATGCAAACGTTAGATTCCAATCTGAATCACAAAACAAAAATGAAATAATGAAATAAAGAGAATAACATCGGGTTCAATATCAGCTTTGTCAAGAAACCATTCAATACAAAAGCTTAAACTTTGAGGTAAGACCGAGGAAATGGCTCAAAATACATACTATAATCCCCCTAGTATGAAGTGTAGACCATAGAGCTATCAGATAAGGGCATTATGGACAAGGACTCAAGACCTTTATCATAAAGACTCTAATAGCATGTCAAAAACAACTTAATAAGTTCTTAGATGAGGTTTAAGGAATTGTTCAAAAATTACTGTTTAAGTTGGCAACAAAATGAACTAAAGTTTCAACAGTCATATATGCTAGCATTAAGTTGTCCCTTGGACTAGATGCTGGGATTTCCTCAAAGCCCACATTTACAGTGACCTAGAACATTGCCTCTGGTTTGACGAGCAGCACCTTAAATGGATTAAAGATAGTAAGGTTGATGCCAAGTATGACACAAAGAATTGAAAAACTAACAGAGAAAACTTGTCGGGTGATTCAAAAGACAATTAAATCATCCATCAAACATAAAAATTAGACGAGACAAGGTTTGAGAGGCACCTTCTTTAAATGAAAACAAACTTCAAGAAGTTAATTTTGAGGTTCATGAACATGAAGTTGAAATTAAATTGATGCAAAAGAACTTAACGTCTATAAAAGAAATAAAAGAGGAAAGATTGGTCAACCACAAACTTTAATTTGGTGGGACAAGGATTAGGAATTGAGTTGACATCAAACTAGGCTGAAATTTAGATTGTGATAGGATTCCTTATTCAAGAAGAAATAGTTGCACATGTTATTCTAATTTAGATATGCTATACTAGTTGTATGAGACTTATAGAATTTCTATTATAATAGGATTTAAATTAGGAACCCTTACCACTAG
>JANIHZ010000005.1:50486001-50500619 GCA_027478365.1 Erythroxylum rufum
TAATTGTAATTTACGAAATTAATAGGTAACTAGTATTGATTTTTGATCAAATGATTGATAAATGTGGTGTATGATAAAAGGCAAAAGTTACTAAATTAAGATTTTTAATTTTCGCGGTCTAAACTTTGCTCTCACTAAGAAAGTCTTCAATTTAGCTGCTATACGTCATGTTTAATACATTATACATGATTCCAAGTACTATAACTTATAAAATAGGATAACTATATAAATTATCTCATTATTACTAAAGAAATTTATAAATATATGTTATTTTTATATCAAAAAATTATAATTATTATTTTTAATTATATATCAAATAAAACTTTTAATGCATGTAATAATTGACAAACTATTAATGTACAGAAAATTTAAATTTAAATGACATTTAAATCAAATAATTATTAAATGTTTGATAGGGCCTAGCTCATTGACCATGGGCCTGGTCAGGCCGGACAGATTTTGCCACCCCTAGTCAAGGTTATTGTCAAGGACAATCTGATCATACTTTGTTCACTATGAGATCCATCAAAGACAAATTCCAGTTCTGATTGTCCATGTGGATGGTATAATTTTACCTGGAGATGATGATATAGAAGAAATGAGGAAGTCTAGCCAAGGTGTTCAAAATTAAGGACTTGGTTCAGTTAAGATATTTTCTTGGGATTGAAGTAGCAAGATCAAAAAGGGGAATTGTGGTTTCATAACGGAAGTATATTTTAGATCTCTTAAAGAAGACTGGAATTAGTGGATGCAAGCCTTGAGACACTCTAGTAGAGTCTAATGTCAAAGTTGGAGATGTTAAAGGTGGAATCCCAATCGATATAGGAAGGTACTAGAGATTGGTAGGGAGACTGATCTACTTGTCTCATACACGACCTAATATTGCCTTTGCTATAAGTATGGTTAGTCAGTTTATGCATTCCCTATACGAGGAGCTTCTAGAAGTTGTGTACAGAATCCTTTGATATTTAAAGGGCACTCCCGAAAAGGGCCTTTGTTTTTTTTTAAAAAAAGGGTGGAGTGGCAGAGGTCTATACTGATGCAGACTGGGCAAGATCAACTACTGATAAAATATCGACGTTTGGATATTGTACATTCCTTTGGGGCAACGTAGTCACATATAGATGCCAGAAAGTGTAGCTGCTAGAAGCAATGCTAAAACAAAATTTAGATCAATGACTCAAGGTATATGTGAAGTTCTATGACTACAAAGAGTTCTAGAAGATCTTAAAAGTCCAGTAAGCTTTCCTGTGAGATTGTATTGTGACAATAAGGTAGTCATAAGTATTGCCCATAACCCAGTACTTCATGATAGGACAAAACACGTTGAGATTGGTAAGCCCTTCATTAAGGAAAAACTTGAAGTAGGAATAATCTATACTCCACTCATTCCAGCCACACAACAAGTTACAGACATATTCACTAAAAGGTTAAGAAAACTATTCGAACGTGAAGTTAGCAAGTTGGGCATGATAGACATATTTGCACCAACTTGAGGGAGAGTGTTGGTAAATTAGGAAAACTGATATCTAGTAGATAATGATCTTATTGAAATAGGAAAATCTTATCCTAGATTCAGGATAAGATAAATCAACACCTAAGTAGTTAAGATGTTGCATATTAGTACAGATAAGTAGCTAGAATATTGATTATGTACTGATTGCATTTTAGTTATGATACCGATTCCATATTGGCTGTATTTTTCCTATTTAAGATGCATCAGTCAAGGAATAAAATTATAGAACTTGAGTTTTAGTTTTTCTATTCAGTTTTGTCAACAAGAGGTTTCTACTGGCAAGAGCAATTTGTAAGCCTACCCTCTCGATAACTTCATAAGCACAATAATATATTGGGGAGAGTTTGGGATTGACTCTCTTCTGCTAGGTTTGTTGCTTATAAGGTTATCATTTGAGTGCCTAATCTCCTTGAACTCTTGTTCAGTTCTCTTCTTTTTAGTTTGTTGCTTTGTTCTATGTTGAGCCCTTCTTAAATGGAACTCTGTTATTGCAAAAATCTCACTTTCCCTCAGAACCTACCCAACCATAATTTTTGAATCTCTTTCCAATAATTGTACAAAACTCAAATGGATTGAATTAATAGTTGTGGATAGTTCATATTGTACCACCACTCAATTAGCAGAATCCACTCAAACCATTTGTGAGGAGCATCATTGCAGAAGCATCTAAGATATGTTTTGAGGATTTTGTTAATAACTTCAGTTTGGCCTTCATGTTTGGGGTGATAAGCTATGTAAAATTTCAAGATGACCCCTTATGTGGTCAAGATATGTATTATCTCATAATATTACAATCTGATTGTAATCAGATTCTATAGATTAGATATCAGTATCTTAGAGATATTCTAGGATTTTCTTCCTGTATCTGTATAGATTATCTAGCCTATTCTGTACTCCTATCTGTGTATATATTTACTACATTCACTAAGTAATGAAAAAAGAGAAAATCAGCTCTTATTCACACGGTATCAGAGTCACGTGAAAGAGATAGGAAAACAGTCAAGAAATGACGGCAAACCCAAACTAGACGGGAGGTCAGTCATCAATGACCTTTGGTTTTGAAGGAGTTTCAGTTGTTATTGTCTCTAACAAACTGAATGGAACAAACTATCGGGAGTGGGCTCAAGCTATGAAACTCGCCATTGGAGGACGCGGGAAGTTGGGCTTTATTGTTGCAGATGGGAACGTTCCAAACCCAACAAACTCACAAGTTGCACGATAGTGGGAGATAGATAACTCCATGGTCTCATCATGGCTTATCAACGCCATGATACCACCGATCAAACACACATTTATGTCTCTGCCTAAGAAGCACGGACATGGACACGCGATACGACACGGACATAGACACAGGGGACACACCAACTTCTAAAATTTGGTGGACACGGACACGGCAGATGTTCTTCTTTTGGCATTGGAATGCATGCGTCAATTACCATTTTCTGATAGAATTTCTAGAGCACTTGTAAATGCACTGTGCTTCAAGACTAGTCTTGGGTACAAGTATCCTTGTGAGTGTTTTTTGTCTGATCCTGGATGGAGTTGTCTTTTTGAGGTTTTCAGTGATTTACCAGTAGTTGAAACCAATGCCTATGGAGTTGATGTTTTTTCTTTTAAAGTTGAATTGAAGGATCTGGGGGCTAACGTAGATTTTGAAAAAGTTTTTCTCAGTGAACAACCGTGTCTGAGCCGTCTCCAACCATGTCTGAGCTGTCTCCAGACGTGTCCGAGCTGATAAAAATTATTTTTTAATTCCAACACTTACTGACACATGTCGGACGCGTGTCCATCGCGCGGACACCCACGCGGATACGACTCCATTTTGCCATGTCCGTGCTACATAGGTTTCTACCAACAGCTCGAGAAATCGGGGAAGGGGCGCGACAATCATACTCTGATGGAGAGGATGCATCACAAATCTACGAGATAAAAACAAAGTTGTGGAAAATGAAGCAAGGTGACAGAGAAGTTACAGAATATTGGGTCGAAATGGTAGCATTGTGGCAGGGACTTGACCTTCTATCAGATGAAGAGTGGAGGTACAAGGAAGATGCTGTGATGTACAACCAGAAAATTGAAAAGGAGAGAGTTTTTGAATTTTGGGCTGGCCTCAACAAAAAAATTGGATGATGTCCATGGAAGAATCCTAAGTAGAGTGCCTCTACCTACAGCTAAAGAAGTTTTTTCTAAAGTTAGGAGGGAAACAACAAGGAGGAAAATCATGCTAAAAGAGGAGCCAAAAGAAGAGCAAAATGTATCTTCAGTACCCACTAATGAAGCTTTTGCACTAATGTCCCGTGTTGAATCCAGTAAGAAGGGTCATAAGAAGTGGTGTGATCATTGTAAACAAAATGGTCACATCAAAGACACATGCTGGGACATCCATGGAAAGCTTCCAGACTGGAAACCAAAAAAGGGGAAAAGAATTTGAGGCTACCAAGTATCTAGTGAAGGGGAACAGAAAAATCTGAAGATAATTAGAAGCAACAAGGAGGTGAACTGAATATTTCACTAGGGAAACCATTGGAAGTACTAAAGAATCTCCAAAATGACTGCAACCAACAGAAGGTAAGCACGGTTGCTAATGCTACTATGAGAGGTAATATCATAAAAGTTTTTTTATCTTCATGCGGTAGGAAGAAATGGATAGTTGATTCTGGAGCATCAGACCATATGAAAGATGATTATAACCTGTTTCATTCATGTTTTCCTTATGCTGTACATGAAAAGGTTAAGGTAGCAAATGTTGATTCTTCTTCAGTTACAGGAAAAGGAGATATCAAAGTAACAGATTTTATGAAACTAAGTTATGTTCTACATGTTCCTAATCCAGAATGTAACCTTCTTCCAGTCAATAAGTTGACAAGAGAAGCTAATTGTAGTGCTTATTTTTGTCCTACTCATTTTGTTATACAGGACCTGTCATCGGGGAAGATGATTGGTAGTGCTAAAGAGGTAGATGGAGTGTACTACTTTGAAGATGAAGAAAGTCATTCTACTCTTTATAGCTTGGGTAATAGTGTGATTGTTCCTAAGATTGATAAACTATTGTTATGGCATAAGAGGTTAGGTCATCCAAACTTCCAGTATATGTCACGGTTGTTTCCAAACATTTCAATAAATAAAGATCTTTGTGTTTAATGTGACAGTGAATTTGCTAAGCATTAAAGAAGCTCTTTTACAAGGTCTAAATACAAACCCACAAAACCTTTTTCACTTATCCATAGTGATTTTTGGGGCCCTTCTTGTGCTCTTAATAGGACCAATTCAAAGTGGTTCATTACATTCATTGATGGCCATACCCGTTTGTGTTGGGTGTTTCTTTTGAATGATAAAACTGAAACCTCGACCGTGTTCATCAACTTTTATCAAATGATAAAAAATCAATTCCAAACTAGTATCCAAGTCCTTCATACTGACAATGGTACTGAATATTTTAATCAACATCTTCATACATTCTTCAAAAAACATGGAATTGTCCACAAAAGTAATTGTGTCAATAGTTCTCAACAAAATGGAGTTGCTGAGCAGAAAAATAGACACCTTCTTGAAGTAGCTAGGGCCTTGATGCTTACTAGCAATGTTCCAAAAATTTTTTAGGAGGATGCTATACTTACTACAACTTGCCTTATTAATAGAATGCCTAGTCGTATTCTTTCTTTCCAAACACCACTTCAAAGGAAATTACAAGACTCAAGACAGCCTTGAGGAAAGCATTTGAAGTTACAGATTTAGGAGAAAATAAAGTATTTTTTGGGCATGGAAGTAGCAAGATCAAAGAAAGGGATTTACATCTCGCAAAGGAAGTATATTCTTGATCTCTTGAGAGAGACTAGAATGTTAGAATGTAAACCAAATACCACTCCTATTGACAGTACAAAGTTTGAGGATGAAGAGGATAAACTTGCTAATTGTGAAGAATACCAAACACTAGTAGGAAGACTTATTTATTTGTCTCATACTGGACCAGATATTGCTTTTGCCGTGAGTGTTGTAAGTCGATACATGCATGCACCAAGGAAGAAGCATTTTGAGGCAGTTTATAAGATCCCAAGGTATTTAAAGGGTACTTCTAGAAAAGGATTATTCTTCAAAAAGGGAGATCAAAGAAAAATCGAAATATATATTGATTCAGATTGGCCAAGTTCAGAAGAGGATGGACGATCAACCACTGGGTATTGCACTTTTGTGTGGGGAAATTTGGTCACATGGCAAAGTAAGAAACAAAAGGTGGTAGCCAAGAGTAGTGCTGAAGCTGAACTAAGAGCTGTTGCAAAAGGGATTTGTGAAAGTCTCTGGTTAAAGAGAGTGTTGACAGAATTGGGAATCAATTTTGAGACACCTATAAAACATTATTGTGATAACCAGGCAGCCCTAAGCATGGCACACAATCCAGTCCACCATGAGAGAACAAAGCATGTTGAAGTTGATCGACATTTTATCAAGGAGAAGATAGAAGATGGAACAACATGCCCAACTTACGTCCCAACAAAGAATTAGACAGCTGATGTGTTTACCCAAGGACTTCAAAGACAAGTGTTTGAAGAATGTATCAGCAAGTTGGACATGATTGATATCTACGATCCAACTTGAGGGGGAGTGTGGTCAAGATATGTATTATCTCATAATATTACAATCTGATTGTAATCAGATTCTATAGATTAGATATCAGTATTCTAGGATTATCTTTCTGTATCTGTATAGATTATCTAGCCTATTCTCTACCCCTATCCGTGTATATATTTACTGCATTCACTAAGTAATATAAGATAGAGAAAATCAGCTCTTATTCACACATATGTTCTTACTTCTCAACAGGTGGCTGATATTCTCACAAAAGGGTTACTCAAGAAGCAGTTTAACAAGTTAGCTAAATCAGATCAGGAACATATCATGTACAGTTGTAAATTCCTAGAATAGAAACCTGTATAGTCTATATATTATGTGGCAATGTAAAGTGAAAGAGGGGGCAATATCTATTCCTCTGTTCAGGTTCTATTTTCTATAGAAATATACTACCAGAATTATCCAATGCCCTGGAAAGGAATATTGTAAATCAAAATAATTAAAGCAATAGTGCATATCTGAGAATGTTCAGAGATAATACCTTCACTATGGTAACAGCAAATGAGGCAGGAATAAATGAGAAGGCAATGTTAACAATAATAGCAGCTGAGAATGCATCCAAATCCTGCATAACCCATAAAAGTTTTCAAAACTGGTAAGATAAATCTTCTTAATTAACTATGGAAAAGCCTATTGTCCAATATCATATGCAATATACCACATGGGAACTATTGAACACCATGGAAATATCTAACGTGCAATATCTTATTCAAGACCCTACAAGTCAAACTGGTAATAACTAAAGCAAAATTCACTTCACAATACAAGAGTGAATTTCAAAGGCTAGAGTGGAAATGACAGGAATGTCAAATAGCATTCCCTTTTATATAGCACAAGCAACTCATGAATACAGTCATAAAAGTACCAAAATGTAGTTAGAGAAAGAAAAGACATCCTTAATAGATCATGATCAGTATTATGACTTACAATATGCTTTATGCATATAACATCAATAGCAATCAGCTCCAGCTTCCAATTTGACTAGCATAAGCAAAAAAAAAAAAAAATTTTGTTATGGCACCTTATCTATTACTAACAGGGATTTTTGTTAAGGATTTCGCTTTATTAGACTGGCTTCATATTAACAATAACACTACCACTAGTGTCAGAATCCAAAAATAGCAGTCTTGTTATCAATAAAAAGGTATCTATCATCATCTTCTAAGTTCCCCTACTCTTTCCTCACCTATCACTTTATTATCTTTCCAAGGTTGTGACCTCCAATTGTTCGAAATTGTGAAGATTGAGTATTTAGCACAAAAATATTATATATCCAATACAGGAATAATTTCTATATCCATAAAGTAGTTTAGGTACTATTGAAGTATATTATATTCTCTTATCATAGAATATTGTACTGCTTACTATCATATATAGACGAGTTCAACCTAACACACTTTGATATCTTGTGGTCCTTGTATTTGTGAGCCTAGATTTTATAGCCAAATCACATGAACCGATGTGTATATCCTCCTCCTTTCTTTCTTCTTTATATCTCCATTTCTATTTTCATAGTGTCAATTTCAAATAGACATACAAACCTCTTGCCTCTCTTGGTTCCCTAACTTAAATACATCTCCAAATAAATTGACTTTCTTGACTAAACAGCAAATCATAGGGGTATTGAGCCTTTTCTCAGCCTTTCGAGGTGCATAACGTGTCCCTATTCCCTGATCACCCTTTTTCACATATTATCAAAACTAATTTAATATGGTATCAAAACCAAGTTCTAATTTTAGGGACCTAAAACCCTCTATTAGTTATTCTTCAGAATCCAAGGTTTCAATCATGATACCTAAATCCCGAATCCCTAACAATTTGTATCTTCTTCAACGCCAAGTTTAGAGTCTAGGAATCTAAAATTATTTGTTTTTTCTTCTTCAGATCCAACGTCCTAACCTTCCTCCCAGAAACCCATTGAGAGTGTCATTACCTCTATATATTGTATTTCCCTCTTGCAACTCACTGGGTGAGTCATTACCTCTATTATGTCTTTTTTTTGGCAGCCCATTTAAACTCAGTTATTCTTATTTTATCTTTCCTTTTAATCGTCCATTAAAAATACCGCTACCTATATTTTGTATTTTCTTCCTACAGACCATAAGAAAGAAATTAACTCTTTTTTGTCTTTTCTTCCCTATCACTTCAATTCTACTTCCCCTCCTTTCCTTTATCAACTAACATTTTTTCATTCTTAGTTTCTATTTCAATCAAGTTGTCACTATTTTTCTCTTTTAACAAGTGTCCCTTGTTGTTTCCTTTACTACAAATGTTGTTTTTGTTGATTTTAGACTTTAATAACAAGAGGAAAATAGCCAGAAATAGAAAACAAAAAATAGCAAAAAAAAATTGAAGGAAAAAGGACATATCAGTGGTCTATTTTAAATTTTATGTGTTTGTAAAATTCTCCATTACCATATTCAAAATTCATATGTAAGCTGCACATGACAAGCATCAACTTACTAGCTTTTGAGTGTTGAAGAGCATGAATATTTAGTATCTAATAAATAAATATTATTATGTAACTAGTATGGGAATATTTCTATATCCTATAATAGAGTAGTTTAGATATTATTTAAGAACATTGTATTCTTTTATTATGGGATATCATATTATCCTATTATTATAAATAGATAGGCTAAACCTAGTGAAGAATACACTTAAGTACTTGTCGAGTTGTATATAGATGTTTATAAACTGTGGGAAAGTAAATTTTTTGACCAGCTATTTGTTTATTCATTTCAATAGCAGCTACTCTTGGACATCAAAAATGCCTTCTTACATGATGACCTTCAGGAGAAAGTTTATATGAACCAATCATCTAGATTTATTATCCAAGGAGAGTGCGAAAAAATTTGTCATTTTCAAAAGTCTCTATATGGTTTAAAACATAGTTCTTGTGCTTGGTTTGAAAACTTTAGTCAAATAATAGAAAAGTTCAAAATGAAAAAAAAGTAAGTCGGACAACTTGATTTTCTATACACATTATGCATTTGGCAACATTGTCCTTGTTATGTATACTCTAGGAATTTCATCCCTCAAGTCCTTTCATCAAAGTTAGTTTCACATGAAAGATTTAGGAATTCTGAAGTACAGTTGAGTTGATAAGAAGCATGAAAGGCATTTTCTTATTTCAAAGGAACTGTGTGCTTGACTTATTAACTAAGACCAGAAAGTTAGGGGCTAAGTCATATAGTGTCTCAATGCTTCCTAATCTCCCATTTACAAAGACGGAGACCAATTTGAAGATCTATAGAAACATAAAAGACTGGTTGAAAAATTGAACTAAAACATAAAAGACTGGTTGAAAAATTGAACTACCTTACAATCACTCGTTTTGATATCACATATTCTATCTATATTGTAGGCCAATTCATATCTTCCTTAATAGTTCACCATTTGAAAGCTTTAGAATAGATCTTATGTTATTTAAAGGGAGGCGAGATATATTGTATGAAGACCATAGACATACTCACATCAAGTGTTTCTCATATGCAAATTGGACAGGTTCCAAGATTAACCAGAAATCCACTACCAGCTGTTGCTTTTGGTAGAGTAAATTTGATCTCATGAAAATGTAGATATATAAAGCTATGACATAGTATGTGCCACAGGGGTGTTTTGAGGCTAGACAGACGCCTTCAAATCCCTCGAGTTGAAACTTAATCCTTCAACTAAGTTCTCAACAAAATTCCACCAAACAGCTTCAGTGCACTTCACTTAATCAATTTGTCAAACACCTTCTAGACACTCATTTGAAGCATTTCGCCAACAGCTGTTAAGCCCTTCAATCTCCACTCTTTAGAAGCTTAGAAAACTCTCTTTGAAAGGTTATAAGCGTTGGAATAAGGTCTGGAAATGCACAAACATGAATACAACCAAATCTGGACAATTGAACATGTAGAATTCTCACTCTCACTGTTTGAGACATTTCATCAAACAGGTTCTATACCTTTGGTTTTCTGGTTTTTTTGGGTAGTAAACAAGAAGGGATCAGATCATATATGTATAAAAAAAATTATTCATGTCTCGTAACAAAGGTTGCAAGAAATGAGGGCTGAAAAGAGTGAAATTCCACACATTTTCCAGCCTACAACACACATGTATACAAGTTGTAGGAAAGTAAATTTCTTAATTTCTCAAAGATAATGGGACCCTACAAGATTTTGGGATCCCAGGAGATTGATTTCTATCCTAAGAGATTGTGGGATCCTAGGAGATTGATTCCTATCCTAAGAGATTATTGCATATTTTTCTCCTATAATAAGATGTTTATAACCGTGTAACCCAAAATCAATTGTAAGAAGATAAATTATTTTCCTCTTCTATTTTGCGTCAATACCATCATAATATGTATCCACATACATAGACTTTATAGTTGAACCGGGTTAAACCAATGTTTATCTCATTCTCGCTAGGCATGGCAATGGGTCAAGCTATGACCCAACTATCTCATAAGGTGGTTCGAGATTGGCCCCAAACCCAGTACTGCCCAAAATGACGTCGCTGTAGGGTGGGGGATCAGGCCATTTGGGCCATTCAGGTCGAGCCTCAGGCCAACTTCAGAGGCCCGAATCAGCCCGAAGCCCAGTCAACCCAAGCTAACCCATTAACTTCAGGCAAGTTGAGCTAAAACTGCCTTGCCTAGTTCTTACTTCGCTTTCTCTTTTGTCTCTCTTTATTTCTCCACAGGCCTAGGCCGGTTCAAAGCCGAGTCAACCCGAGCTTGACTGGTTAACTTCAGGCGGGCCGGGTTGAGACTACCTTACCTAATTCTTACTTCTCTTTCTCCTTTGTCTCCGAGTTTAGGCCGAACAACATTGTTTTCAGCAAAACAGTATCGTTTTCAAGTGAAATTAAATTAAATTTAAAAAATGGCCAAACCCAAACATGCCCAATGCCATCTCTACACATAGTATTGAAGCTAATTCAGCATCAACCATTCCTTTTGTAAAGTTTCAAATACTAGACAAATCTCACAGGTAATATATGTCAGATGATCAACATTTAAAATCACAAGAACAAGAACACATAATAGAGTAATTTATCGATACAATTCAAAATTATCTTCACTAGTTGTAACTCTTACCTAGAACATGAATTGAATTTTGAGTCCACTTAATGTGCTGAGTGAGCAAATAATAAGATACAACAGAAGAACACCAAGAATTCTTAAGAAAATATAGCAACATAAAACAAAATAGAAAAATGAAAAAAGTGCCAGAGCCTATCTTGTAACCAATTTATAAAAGAACAAGAGCACTATCCAAGAGAATGGTTCTCTTATGATTGTTATCTGGTGATCCATCAAATCTATCTCACCACTGACAAAAGATACTGTAGAAGCAACAAGGTCTATGTGAAAGCAAGTAACTTGAGTTTATATATCAAGTAGAAGAGCATACATGATGTTGCAAATGCTGGCTTTTTGTCATGGGCAGAGGGTGGTTGCGAGTCTTAATGGTCATATTTTTGTCACCAGTAGCAAGTTTAAGAATGGCAGCATTTATTATATTGATATAGGTAGCAGCAGAATGCTGACAAGAACTATTGTGCAGTACAGTATATCCCAGACTTCCATCATCATTTTGATCATCCATCACAATCGCACCATACCTGCATTATCATACAGTAAATGAAGTAATTTTGAACTTTATGAATAATCATGGAGACTTCCTCTCACCAAATGGGTTATTCAATCATTCAATACTACATATGATAATGAGCATATTACATCAACAATTTTTTGGAGTTCTAGAATCGGCTTGCACCTTCTGTGAATAAGTTAAGCTTAATGCAAAATTTTAAAAGCTCAAAGGGCAGACAGATTTACATCACATTTCACAGCTTAAACAGGAAAAAGATAATAAAAAGGAAAAATAAACAGCCTCTTCAAACAGACAGCACAGGTCAATGCTGTAGAAGGTAAACTAAACTGTGGCAACCATGTCCAGAAACATATAAAAAGAAGACATTACCAGCAAGTACCCATAAAGAGGGTCTAGAAACAGATCAAAGACATAAAATAGCCTCGTCATCATTAAGGTACCCATTTGCTAGCAACATAAAATGTGCTCAAGTGTGTAAGTGGAGATAAACCCATATCATATTGACACATATATTCAACATCAACCCTATAGAATAAATGTTAGACTGCAGTCTTGCAGGCTGCTCCTCTTTCACAAGCCACATCCTACGATACAATATATGTAGAACAAAGAATCGATCTTGGTTGGATAATATCGACTAATAAGTCCTACAAATTGATTAAGTTGCCTTCATGAATAATTTTACCATTTCAGTTTACATTGACACTGGAAAAGTTTCTGAATAACATTTAACTCAGATTTCAGATCAACAGACCTTGATTGGTAGGATTCATTGAAGCTAGACATCAAGAATTCACTCATCGAAAGCAGTTCTGGTCCCAAAGTTGGCCCTGCTGCATCAATTGCATCAATAAGTGCCCTTTTTGAATCAGGGAACTTGTATGAAGTCTGTTTGAGGTTTTGAATCCAACCCCCGTCAATAAATTCTGCAATCTGTAGTTTGATAGCTTGTAAGAGTGCTCATGACCATACTATGAAATGGTTCAGTAGCATTAAAAAAAAAGGGACATGATAAATATAACCTCTAACCTCTTCTGCAATAGGCTTTGACAGATTAAAAGGAATTGGACCACCGCCGCCGCCGCCCGTTAACAGAGGATTGAAATATGAAGTTGTCAAAGTAATGGATTGTTGGTCAGGATGTGGCTTAAGCTTTAGAAAAAGAAGACCAACAAAAAGGAAGACAACTGGAATCAAAAGTTGGAAGACAATTGTCCTCCTATCTCTCCGAGCAGATATTGCCCTCTTTATAAACAGCGCCTTTGTATGTTGCCAAAATGTTGATCTTGAAATGACACAGCAACTACAGCAATGCATACCCATGAAATTAAAGAAACTCAAAAAGGCAGTGAGCATTAGCCCCAATGTTTCCCTAACTGTAGCACATATGACTTGAACGGCCTTTCTATCATTTTCCGGAGCTTTTGAATCACAGATTCTTGTCAAACCATGATTCTTAGAAGCTGTAGAAGGTACAAAATCAGATGACAATGTACCATTCCTCTGACTACAACCATCAGTTCCAGCATGGTCCGATCCTGCAACTTTCAGAAATACCTCCTCCAACGTTGTGACTGATATACCGTAACTTTCAATGCCATGATAACTTTCTTCTTCACAAGTATTAGTTTCAGAGTAAGGAATTGATCCTTTCATGTAACTTTCAATTTCCCTAAACATTCTCTCAAAGGATGATGAAGATGCCAAAGGAAGCTTAAAGGAAATCTCAGTTCCGACCTGAACAGGCAAACAAAATAGATTAAAATCGGAATGAAGCTATCGTGGCAATACTATTTGTATATAACCACATTCAAGGA
This sequence comes from Erythroxylum rufum, assembly GCA_027478365.1. Taxonomy (NCBI): domain Eukaryota; kingdom Viridiplantae; phylum Streptophyta; class Magnoliopsida; order Malpighiales; family Erythroxylaceae; genus Erythroxylum; species Erythroxylum rufum. Next base: position 50,499,570 of record JANIHZ010000005.1, read on the forward strand.
CGAATTGGTGAAAGCTAACAAATATAAAATAGTATAAATATATAAATATAAGGTTGCAAACTATTAGTCTGATATTTATATCCTCTGAATTTTAAACATTTAGTAGAGTAGAGAATTCAAAAGTTAGCAACTGTATCTTAAAACAAGAGGTTCTGAAAATATTCAAGCATATTAATATTAATGCGTCACATGAAAGAATTATTTGTGAAATTCTTTAAAACTTCTCTCAAGTAGCAATCACTACAAAAGTTGTTGGCATAGCACGGCATCAAAACATCTAAATATGACGAAGCTTTGAACTTTAAAACATAAAAGCTTACAACAATTGGTTGTTACCTCACTCACGCATGTCGCTGATGGAACGTGACGAAATACAATGTCAGAAGCTATGGAGGCAGTAGGTGCAGACTGAAGAAGCAGTGGCAATAGTCATGACATAGGTGTAGACATACGATGATCCAAACATTTGAGGGTTAAAAGATTAAACATGAAATAACCAACCAACCTTCACTAATGTAAGCGTATAACCAACCCCATATTGATGCTTCAAGAAGAGAGAGCTGTCAAAATATAGCACTAAAATGTGAACAAGGTGAAATAAAAAAGTGAAAAAAAGATGATTGCATCATGTCTTCAAAACTGGGCATATTTATCAAAGAACTACTTCAGTAAAAAGATTTATATGATAAAAAGTAACTCTTCATTGCTATATAAATGATCTCATAGGAATTTTCCTCAAGAAAAAAATGAAGATCATGCTGAAATAAACGATATTCTCATCCAAAATAATAAACCTTCCACAGCATTTCAAAGAACCATTAGCCATGATAGCTATCCGATCTCCCAGTTCATCAGCTTCATCCATCGAGTGTGTAGTTAGCAATATTATCCTGCCCTTTTTTTTCCTTTTTATTAATTGCCATGTTAAGCGCATTGAGTACGGATCCATTCCACTTGTAGGTTCATCAAGAATTATAATCTGCAACAGATCAATGAGAAGTAAGTTACCACATTTTGTAGGGGGGAAAAAACAGAATACACAACCACACA
>JANIHZ010000005.1:50594079-50605385 GCA_027478365.1 Erythroxylum rufum
GATGGTCACATGTGTATTAGGTGTTTGAAATATACTATAAATAGAAGGTTTGATGTAAGAGAGGGATGGATGATTTTTTATAAGAATAATTCTTCTATCCCAAATACTCTGAAATTTTAATTTTGGTTTTATAACACAACCAACCATTATCATTCATTTTATTCCCATTGATTTATTCCTATACCCCTTAACCAAGCACCCCTTAAATGTCCTTTTCTTGTATATGGATAATTGCATAGTTCATTTCAGCTTTTCTTTTGAAATAATAAAACTGCATATCTCAAATAGGTTTAAGTCAAACCTTAAAGATCTACTGTAAACTATTTTCTTTGTTTTTCTTCGGATTTAGAAAGTAAACAGTAATCACTTTTTTGAAGTTTTTTGGTGTTAACAATAAAAGCTCGACGAGTATGGAAGATATGTATATAGAGCAGAATCAGCTGTACATGAGCATAAATTCCACAAATCCCATATATTTTCATAAAAAATCACTTATCAGCATAGAAACTTCCAACTAGATGTTGTTTGATTCCAAAAAACTAGGGAAGGAAAGAAAGAGCATGAATGTACTAAAGAAACTAGCTCTTGAGAAATTCCAGATCCTTGGTAGAAGAGTAAAGCAGATCTAAGGAGAGGGTGTTAGAATTGAACTGAAACAAAGAAGGAAGAAATTCAGCCTTTGTGTGCCTTCTAACTCTTTCTCCCTTATTGACTTTAGAAGACAAGCACCTTCCTTTTGCTCTAGATATTGGTAAATTTATGAAATTTTTAGTTTATTTAGATCGAGCGAGTTAAGAAGTCTGCAGCGAAAAGCACACAAGAAACGATTTGGTAGCATACCTATGTAGTACACTCATCTTATCCGGATGGACTAGCTCTCCGTACTTTCCAAGAGAAGCTTCAATGTCTAAAGGATCATCTGTTTCCAAAAGAAGCTTCAATAGCGGCAGCTGCTGTACTCAAACCTCGCATTTTTAGCTTTCTCTCTTAGTTTTTTTAACTCCGAAACCCAGATTTCATCCTCTATTTCTCTAATGAAAGATCCGGAGCTTTTTAAGGATGAATGGGTGGAAATTGAGCAACCCAGATTTGTAGTTCTGTTTTATTGACAACCGGTTCGATAAAAAACTGACCAGTTCGCTGATAAACCAGTTGGTGGTTATACACAAAGGTTATTAGGTGAAACTAAACTGGACTATTGGTTGGTCAAATTTTTTCATGTTAGGCCGGCTGATCCGGTCTTATTTTTAAAACCTTAGATTATCTAGTATTTTTTTGATGCAAAGCAAATTCATTAAAAACAAGAAAATCAAACCAGAAGAAGCACCTAAACCCAAAGCCAACAGACTTTACCCTATAACACCCGAATCTAGAGCCTCTTCTAAATTGATAAGAAGCGACGGATAGTCATGAAAAAGAACAGAAACAATACTGCTTGGGATAAAATCTCACTCAAACCGATTTGCATGTAGTAAAGCCACCTTTGCTAACATATGAGTAGCCTTATTAGCATTCCATGAAGTCCAATGGAAGGACAAATAATGGAAGTTGTTCTTAAAAGAGAGACATTCAGCCAACACAGTACCAACTTCTAATAGATTATTAGAAGAGTTATTTAGATGATTAATAGCTTCTAAACAATCTGACTCAATGATAATCTTTTCCAGACATTGATCCTTAAGCCAAGCTAGAGCTTCTTTGATTGAAATTGCTTCAGCAAGATAAGCATCCACACAACCAGGAATGTGACCCGAAAGAGCCTTTATAAATCGACCATGATCGTCCTTGAGGACAACCCCAAAACTCGATCTATTTTCTCCTATCGAGACCGAAGCATCAACATTACACTTCAACCATCCCTCATCAGGCTTACACCAAGAATGACAACGAGAAAGGGTGTTACCGTTAAATTGTATCTGACCAAAAGCACAGGTTACCTCTTTCCAAGTCGTAAGAAACTCATCAGCAAAAGATATAATAACAGTCGGATGAGTATCCTTCTGCTCCCAACACAACAAATTTCGATGGAACCAAGGGCTCCAACAAATCACAGAAATCCGATGGCCCAAAGCAGAATTCTTACCAACTAACACCGAAGAGATACAACTTTTAATGTCATCACCCTGTATAGTGATACCTGCAATATTCCACACTCGTCGAGTGAAGGGGCAAGTGAGTAGCACATGGTCCATAGATTCAAGTAGACCACATCTGTTACAAGAAGCATTAAAGGAGACACCCCTAGCTAGCAGTCTCTGTTTGCAAGGCACAAAGTCACACAATAACCTCCACAGGAAATCCTTAACTTTCGGGGGAAGTTGAGCATTCTAGAGAGAATTCCAGTGGCCATCAATCCAATAAGAAGAAATAGACGAAAACTGACCAAGAGCAATCCTATGCCCTGATTTAACACTATACAAATCATCCCTAGTAAAATGCCAACAGAAGTGATCAGAAGGCAAAGACGATGAAATGGGGATTTTGAAAACTTGCAGAGCATCAGTCGGAGTTAAAATGCCATTGACAAAAGAATATTCCCATCCCGATTTATCCGAATTGAAAAGATCACTAACCTTCATATTCTCCATACCGGTCAACGGATCAGAACGCACAAAGAAGCCCTCATCGCAATTCAACTAGGGATCATTAAAAACCGAGATTGAATTTCCATCTCCCACCCTCCAATGAGCTCCTTTACCCAGCAAATGTTGAGCCGAGAAAATGCTCCTCCAAATAAAACTAGGGTTCCGACCTTCTCTAGCATGAAGAAAATTATAGTCCGAAAAATACCTTGCTTTAAACAACTTGCTCGGAAGCGAAGTCGGGTGAGACAAGAATCGCCAACCCTGCTTACAAATCATCGCAATATTAAAACAGTGTAAATCACGAAAGCCCATACCGCCCATCTTCTTCGGAGTACATAGCCTTTCCCATTTGACCCAGTGAAATTTAGATCGATTACCTGAGGAAGACCCCCACCAATAAGAGTTCATCATATTGTGTAAGTCATCACAAATACCTTTAGGAAGAAGGAAGACACTCATACAGAACGTAGGGAGAGATTGAGCGATAGTCTTGAGGACGATCTCCTTACCCGACTTAGAAAGCAAACGATTTTTCCAGCTGTGGATACGTTTGCTGAGCCGATCCTTTAGAAAAGCAAAATTTTGTTTTTTATTTCTCCCAATTAGAGAAGGGAGACTTAAATACCGTCCATGATCAATTGGATTCGAAACCCCCAAAATCAAATTTGCATCCTGCTTCACCTCCTCCTTCGTAGTAGAGCTAAACATAACCCCCGATTTTTTATAATTAATCGCTTGACCCGATGCTCTCTCATACGTGGCGAGAATCCGCTTAATGTTACGACACTCCATCGACGAGGCTTTAAAGAAAAAGAAGCTGTCATCAGCAAAAAACAGATGCGAAACACTAGGTGCTCCTCTGCAAATGGTGATACTATGTATATCACCTTGAGCCTTAGCCGTCCGCAGGAGAGTCGATACCCTTCAGCACATAAAATAAAAAGATAGGGACGGAGAGGGTCTCCCTGTCTAAGACCGCGATGAGGGGTGATAGGGCCCACGGTTTGGCCACTAAACGCAACCGAATACTGAACGGTAGAAGCGCAAATCATGATACATTTAACCCACCGAACATCAAATCCCAATTTTATTAGGATAAATTCAAGATAACCCCAGTCGACTCTGTCGTATGCCTTGCTGATATCAATCTTAAACGCTACATCACCATTAGAACCCCTCCCTTTATTCTTCATACAGTGAATAATCTCAAAAGCAACCATAATATTATCGGATATTAGTCTTCATGGGACAAACACTGACTGCAAAGGGGAGACAATTCGAGGAAGAAGAACCTTAAGTCTGTTAGCAAGAACCTTGGCGATGATTTTATAAATCACATTGTAGAGAGCGATAGCCCTTATGTCCTTCATACTACTAGGCTTATCTTTCTTTGGAATGAGGACAATAGTAGTGTTGTTTAGCGAGTCGGGGAAAGCAGCATTCTCCAACCACTTGCAACTTTGAGAAAGAATGTCAGCTCCTACCGTATCCTAACATTTCTGGAAAAAAGCTGGGTTCATACCGTCAGGGTCGGGCACTTTGTCAGGGTGCATGTCAAAAATGGTTGTTTTAAATTCATCCATAGTAAAGGGGGCCAATAGAGAAGAATTATCGTTTGCCGTCACCACCAGGGCAATACAATCAAACTCGGCTGTATTCGGTGCGGATAAGGGAGTTGCGAAAAGGCCATTGAAGTAATCCAACACAATCGAGCACATAGTATCCATATCCGACATAGCATTTCCTTGATCATCCTCCAAAAACTCAATGTGATTAACCCGCTTTCTTCGTGAGGCCTAAGCATGAAAAAATCTAGAGTTTGCTTCCCCATACTTAAGCTAAAAAATTTTGGACCTTTGTTTCCAGTAAATGGCCTCCTGAGAAAGGAGGGTCGAGAGCTCAGTTCTAAGCCTCACTATAAGCACATCATTCACGTTAGCCTGACGAGAAGCGTTGATTCTTTTCTTTAAAAGAGCAATCCGATATTTAAAATTATGGTCCTAAGAGTTTTGCCAATCAGTTAGAACCGCACTACAGGCAGCAATTTTGTCCAGTACACCTGTAGTCCTATCCTGAGACCAAGCACAGGACACAACCTTCAGAAAACCGTTCTCAAGCAACCATGTATTCTCAAACTTAAACCGGTGGACTCTTTTAATCGGAAACACGACACTTGCGAAGAGTTTAATTGGATTACGATCAGAATAGGAGCTTACCAAATTAAAAAGCTTGTGGAAAGGAAAATAATTAAGCCAATCTGCAGTGACAAAAGCCTTATCCAATCGTTCCAAAATCAGAGAATCTGAACCCCTACCCCGTTCCAAGGTGAAGCCAAAGCCCACAAGAGCAACTTCAATTAACTAACAATCGACAATACATGAACGAAACCCCTCCATGAGCGAAACAGGGTAATCCCGGCCACCAAACTTGTCATTAACAGAGAGAAGATTGTTAAAATCTCCCATGTAAACCCATGGTAACATATAGCGACGAGAAAGAGCCTTAAGTAGTTCCCAACTACTCCGCTTCCTATGAGATTCTGGGAAGCCATAAAAGCCAGTGAATCTCCATTTGAAATCATTAGACTGAACAATTTCCATATCGATATGATTACTCGAGTAACCTAAAACATTATCATTACTAGTATTATTCCAGAGGAGCGCAAGACCCCCACTGATCGGATCTCCTCCGACCACTCCCTTTTGATGTCCTCCTCCGACAGCTCTGTAAGTTTAACACAACTAGACTCACTGTGCCCGACAATGCTGCACAGATAGCATATGAGAGGGATCCGTTCATAACTAAAAGAGACGTCAAAAAAATCACCCTCTCCTTACGAATTCACTTGGTCCTCATAAGCGGTTCAGCTATGTTTATGCGAGCTCGAAAGCGCAAATACTGAACAATGGAGTTTCGCTTATTTCCCATTTCATACTCCAGAAATGAACCCATAATGTTTCCCAAGTTGATCGCTAAGGATTTCGAAGCAAAACCAGGCAGGAGATCGTGCACTCGAACCCAAAAGTCAGCAAACTGAAACTCTACCTCATCCGGATTCTCACCCTCTCTCATTTGATGAACCAACAGAATACAATTGTTAAAACTCCATGGTCCTCCAGCCAACATTCTTCGAAGATCAACCACATGAAAAAACTGGAACAGGTATAGCCCCTCCCCCCTGAAAGGTTTGATCGAACAACCTTTGATAGGACGCCATAGATTGAGAAGGGTCCTTTCCATGGCCTCAAAGTTTACATTTCGTTCGCCCAAAAATCGACCTAACAAACTCAGGTTGTAATCGATACAACTCCCTTCTATATCCGAAGCCTTAACCATGAGTTCAGTGTCTTCTTTCTTGTGGATAGACAGCCGTTGAAACTCAGGTTCCATGACTAAACAAGAAAACCACCCAGTGACAAACGAAACAGAAAGAGTAAACTAACAAGACAAAAACATGCACGAAGACGTACGTCTAACATTTACGTATTACTAATATTACATATATCAAAAATAGATAATCTAGTTAATTAGCCTTTTCTATAACTGATTAACCCTTTTGATTCAGAATAACATTGACAAAATTTTTCCCTTCAATTGTTATTATAATGCAAGCAGTTTATAAATGCATTTTTTTCCAATACTAACACTTATAACCAATTCTTATTTTACACATAATACTTCTCGAGAAAATTTTAATAATTTAATAGAAGATAAAGTTTTATTCATTATTCATTATTTGCATTTAAATGAGAATTCCTTTTCAATATTAATGTACCTTAATATTGGAAATTGAAAAAGATATTATTTTAAGAAAAAAATTTTATATGTTTTTCCAATTGAAACAGGTTGACATACCAATCAAAAAATAGTAGTTAAAAATTGATTTATCGTAATGTAACCAATTAGATTTGGTCTGCATGATAAATATTAAGTAACAAATTAAAATTTAAACAACTTTCTCCTCTCTTTCGAATTTGATTTCATAAAGCAAATCAACATCTTTCTCCTCTCCTCCAAACTCATTGTCACTGTTGCCAATTCATCATGATTTTCTTCAACTTCTTTTAATCACTTGGGTTTGCTTCATTTCAAATCATTTTTATTTTTGCAAAACTTTTGATTCTTCACTTCAATTTTGCTTCTTTCTTAGTTCTCATTCGCTTTCATACGTTTTTGGGTGTTGGAATTTGTTGATAGTTATCACATTGATTTGAATCAAATCCAGATTCTATTACTATTTGATTCTTCTTTCTGAATTCACCTAAGAACTTATAGTTTTGATGATTTTATATGAAAGGTTTGCTAATGCTACTATTTTGGTTTCTTCATTTGACTTGTTTACTTTAAAGTAAAACAAATTTTATTTTACGATGTTGGGTGTGTAATAGATATATATAACAGAAGTGTGCAATTTTTCATATTGATAGTTTCTTGGTTTCAGTTCATTTCTGTAAAGGAAGGACTTTAATACCTTTGATCTTAATTCGTTACATAAGACTAGTTTTTCTTTAGTTTTATGTGGTTTTTATTCATGTGTTGCAGTTGTTTAATTGAGTACTAGAGGTATCTTTCCTTTTGTAAAATCTACTAGAAAGGAATCTTTGATCCTAAGAGGATTATTACAAGTTAGGATCATTTATATTGGTGAATTGCGTTATTATCATTATAGCATCCAAACACGACTTAAAACTTCCTGAACCAAGTTAGATTATATTCCATATTGGTTAATGAATTACTTAGCAAAAGCATACATGGTTAAGTATTTATCTTCATTATGCAATTTTGTTATGTTGTGTTTGCAAATTCAGAATAAATTTGATTACTTTGTTTGATATAATAAAAGTTAACTTATAAAAATCTTGAAATTATAAATAGGTTATAAGAGAAGAATATAAACATGTAAAAGTAACATCAACATATTTGGATTTGGAGATTAACACAATATAGTGAGGAATTATTTCTTAGTTCTATAAAATTGAAGGATTATTTTATATTTTAACAAGCTATCTAAAATGACTTATGATATTGACTACTATTGGTACTATACTATACCAATACCAAGATTGGTACGATATTATTGCTTCCATTTATTAATGATACTACTTAAATACCTTGATTCGATTTAATAACATGTAATGTATTACGAATGAAGAATGTAATTAGATTTCTAAAAGGATATTTTATGTTGCTTTTTTCCTTAAGGATATTTCAAATTGTATGTTCATACTAATTTATGGATATAGTGCTTGAACTTAGTGAGTAATTATTAATTATCAAAATATATTATTAAGTTTTTAAAAGGATTCAATGTTAATTTTGGAATAGGAAAGCAAAAATCTTCATAATTGAGCCATTACCTATAATTAATAGTCTTTGCCCTATTATACACGTAAATGACAATTACACTTATATCTTCCTCATTCATATATAGAACACTGCCATTACGAATTAAATATGTTTGAAATTGACAAGAAAAACCAAATTGTTATGATGAATTAAGGAGGTTCATATTTTTGTATAAAAAAATCATCTACTCTTGATCATTTACTTTATGTGAAAGTTAGTTAAATATTAAGTGAAAAAATTTAATTATCAAAACTCACAATTGTCACTTAATCAAGGGAATTTTACCTTTAAAAATGTTCAAAGTTTTTAATTTAAAATTCATCAATAGAGATTGATTGGATAAGGGAACAATAATTCTATAAACTTTGAACAATTAGGAGATAGACTTAAAAGAAACTTACACTCAGGCTCGACCCTATGCAAAAGCAAGAAGGGTGCTTGCCTAAGGCCCATATTCATTGGGGATCCATTCATTAAAAGCTGATTTGTTTACTCTTAAATTCAGGAATTGTAGAATCAAGGTTTATGGCTAAATTAGATTGTGTAAAAAATGATTTATACTTGAGCTTGAATTTGGTAGTTCAATGAAATCGTCCAACAAATTCAGATCAAGATGAGGAGGTTACCAGATTTAAAAGAAGAAGAATAGACGAATCATCATTACCTTTTTTTAAAAGTCAAATCCAGCTGATAAACATGACATCCAATATGAGGTTAAACTTAGGCCTTACTCAGTTAAGGAATTAGATCTTGAAGTCTTGCTTGGTGACACTTGTAAGGTAAAGTAGTTGAAGAACTTGCCAAGTTGAAAGAATATATTACTATTGCTTCGTTTCTTCTTCATTTTATTGCTTATATTATGATTTCCTCTTTGCCTTTCATTTTCCTTCTTTAGTTTAGACTCTTGAGTGGTCCTAAGGCCTCAGGCTTTGAGTTTGGATCTTTTTATATGAAGTGACAAAAAATGATGAGACTTATCTATCTTTAAAGTTTGTTGTACCAATAACATAGTCATTTTTGTTTCCACTGAAGATTACCAAAATTTAAAATGTGAAAATTTTAGGATTGAACATTAACAAAATTTTTATGACTCCAAATTCTGCTTATTCTCATGTTTTTGAATTTCTATTGTTAGTTCAAATTCAAATACTCTCTCGTTCCTAAGTAGCATTTAAGTAATTAGAGTATCACCCTTGTGAGAGCTAACTTGTTCTTCTATATATTTTTATTTTTAATCGATTTTTGTAGAGGAATTTACCATGCTTGACACTAGAATGAATCTTAGTTTACGGTTTCAAGGAAGAATATTGAGACCTATTGTTGGACCCTGAACTTTTCTTGAAATTTTGAAGTGTAAATTGACATTAATGAGAAATTTGATGGTGAATAAATTGTTTTGAATGGAATTGAAAAGTAAGACAGAGATAATGAAAGTGTGAGAATTTAGAGAATTAAGAAAGTTTGACTTTTTGGGATGAATAGTAGTAGAGTTGACCTTTTTGAGCTAAAATCTTTGTGAATTTTTCTGGCTTGATTTAGGCAGAATTTCATAAAATGATCTTCATAAAACTTGTAGCTTCTGTTGAGAGCTTTCTATCTCTATGAAGTATGACATTTTTTGATATCGGGATTGAAAGTTATGATCTTCCGAAGACTTTGTTTTTGAAAATTGCTATTAAGGGTAAGTTTGTGTGTATTGTGTTTTGAGTCAAATTATGTACTGAGGTAGTTTGAATTCGAGTAAATGGTCTACATGAAAGTTGTAGCTTGTCTTTCAATCTTTCCAACGCTATAAAGTATGCAATTTTTGGATATGGGAATTGAAAGATGTGAATGTTTGACGTTTGGATATTGTTTAGGTGAGTTTTAACAGGACAGAAACTTTGATTGAAAAATTAACCTAGTTAGAGGTTGAAATTGCCTTTAAGTGCTTCATGAAAGTTTAAGATTTCGTTTTGATCTTTACATTGATATAAAGTATATAATTTTTAGACAATGGAATGAGAATTTATGAATTTTAGAAATTGTGTTACTGTTTATGATGACATTTATGTGGGCAGTACCTTTGATTGGAATTTTGACTCTTATAGAGGCAGAAATTGCTTTTACATTCTTCATGAAAGTTTTAGATTATGTTTTTATCTTTCCATTGATGTAAAGTATGGAAATTTTGGACCATGGAAAGTGGATTTATGATTTTTAGAAGTTTCTGTTACTATTTTGGTATGATCATTAGTGGACAGAAACTTTGAAGTGATTTTTGACCCTCTTAGAGGCTAAATTGATTTTTCTATCCTTCATGGAAGTTGTAGAGCTTCCTTTGATATTCCTATTGATACCAAATTTGTCAAATTTAGAGTTCAGGATCAAGAGTTATGATTTTTGGAAAATTCAGTTATATGTATATATTTGAAGTTGTGTTATTTTGCTCATTATCCGACCCTTTTGCAATCTTTTGCTTATAATTTCTTCGTCCGACATCCGATTGACTTGGTTTTCAAAGAGTTGGATTTCTAAGACAATTATCTACATCTTCATGGGAAATTTGTGAATTTATGAGAGAAAATTTAGGATGCTTGATTTAATCAAAGTGAGTTGGAAAATTTTCTAAACATGGTTCAGTCTTTTGAGAAATTCTTAATCTGTGGAGATCCGATTGAATTGATTTTTGAGGAAAAATAAAATAGAGACATGAGGCTACAAGTCGTATGAAGGAACTGAATTTCAATTCAGTCCCTAAGATTTTCAATTTCTGAATTGAAGTTGAGTTTAGTGTTCAGTCTTGGATTAGAAAAATATGAAAGTATTTTGGCCATAACGTTTGTTGTAGTCATCCAAATGAGGTGATTCTTGAATTGGATTAAACTAGAGAAATAAGGATACAATTTGTTTGAAGGAAGTGAATTTTAATTCAGCCTCTAAGATTGTCAATTTTTGGATGTAAGTAAATTGCTGGAAATGTTTCAGCATAATGATAGTCTGAAATATTTTGGAGTATAACTCTTAGAGTAGTGCACTAAATTTAATGATTTTTATGGCATTAAGAAATTTAGACCATGAGGAAAATTTCTGTAGAAGGAAGTTTTGGCAAATTCCTTCAATATGATGGTTAGAAAAATGTTCTAAAGTAAGTATGAATTGAAATAAAGTTCAGGGGCAATTTTGGAAGATCATTTAAAGAGTAAAGTTTTAAGGCATGCATGTAAGGGCTTTTTGGTCATTTTGGTTTTCATTAAATGAAAGCATGAAGGGGCTGTCATTTTTAAGTGGGAGCAGCCGAAACTTTAGAGAAAAAGAGAACAAATGAAAGAAGAAAAGAGAGAAGATGGGTTCGGTGGTGGAGAAGAAGGAAGAAGAAAGGGGAGAAAGCTAGGG
>JANIHZ010000005.1:50632601-50649555 GCA_027478365.1 Erythroxylum rufum
AAAATCATCACCAAAACGCCTGAATCAAACAATCGGAAATTATTAGGAAAAATAATAAAGGGATCTAACAGCAACCAAACTTTAAACCGTAAATTTTTAATCACATAGAAAGATATAAGAAGTCAAAGTTATTGTTTAGATACACTTAACTTTAAACCGTAAATCTTTAATCGCATAGAAAGATATAAGAAGTCAAAGTTATTGTTTAGATACACTTAACTTCAGAAAAGATGAGAAGCAACAGGGCCGAGTCCATCCTCCAAGGAAAAAAAATATCTTTGCCAACTAAACTAACTTTCGTCTCTCTTCTTAACCCAATTGACCCATCTCTGTACATAACAAAAGCTTGATGAAAGTAAAGAAAAATTAAACCGGATAAATATCAATCATTATTGTAGGAAAGAAGCAAAAAGGAAAACTTACCACAGTTGGAAAGAAACAAAAACGAAAACTTACCACAGTTGGAGAAAAAACAAAAAGAGAAACTTACCACAGCTGAAGAGAAACTCCAAATGTTGATAAAACCGTAGATCATCTTTATACACAATAAAACCTGGATGAAAGTTGAAGAAAAAACGCAAAGACAAAAAGGAAATATAAAATCATGATTGAAAGAGGAGGGCCAATGAAAAAAATGAATCAAAAACGAAAACTTACCACATTTGCAGAGAAACAAAAAGAAAAACTTACAGTTGGTTGAATAAAACCGTGGCCCATTTGTACACACAATAAAACCAACGCAAAGACAAAAAAGAAATATAAAATCATGATTGAAATAAAACCGCCGAAGAAAAAACTGAAACAGAAGCAGAGGAGGTCAAGGGTGGAGAGTTAACAAAGAACGAGAGAGGAGCAGAGGAAGGCTAGGGTGGAGAGCTAAAGAAAGAGAGAGAAAGCTTTGCGGAACTTTGAGTGAATGAGGGAATGAATGGAAGAGGGGGAGTAATAATAAAGATTGAACATTCAATGAACAGATATAAGCCGTTAGATTAAATGGACAAAGAGGATGTATTGCGTGGTCATCCACCCCCCTCATCTTTAGTATATATACTTAATAAAAAGAATTAATGATTAATATAATTTTAATTATAAAAAATAAAATTTTATGCTATTTTCGAGTTTTCCTTTTTAAATGATTTTTTAATGACTGTGTATTTCATTTCCACATTTCAGCAAAGGTTTAAAAATCGGTCAACCGGATAGGACCAGCCGGTTCGACCAAAAATAGTCTGAACCGGCCATGTGTCCGGTTCGATTTTAGTTAATAACCCTTGAATATGAAAACCGGCTGGTTTATCAGAGAACCGGCCAGTTTTCTGATGAATCGGTTATTTGATAACCGGATTAAAACCCCGCACTTACTGCTTCGTCGTTCTTTCTCCTCCATCTGCCGCGTCTATCTCTGTTCGCTGTCATGTGGAGCTACGTGTTCGCCGTCGAGCTAGTGCATCTCTGGCGTTGTCTTCTCCAGCGGTTTTGGTCAAGGTATTCTCCTCTTCTCCATGCTCTCCTCTTCTCCGCGCTCACCTCCGTCCGTGGTTGATTTTTTTGGTTATTTTTTGTTGATTTTTTTGGTTGATTTCGAGCTGGATCTAAGCAGCAACAGGTTTGCTAGGAAATTCCCGAGAGTTGTACTACAGTTGCCTCAGCTCAAGTTCTTAGATCTAAGGTTCAACGAATTTGAAGGTAGCGTTCCCAAAGAGCTGTTTGACAAACCTCTGGACGCAATCTTCATCAACCACAAACCAGTAAATTTTTTTCACACTTATGTTTCTTTTTCTGCTTCTACGACACACGTCTGTTTCTAATTCTATACCCTTTTTTAGCCAGGAAAATTGTTAACTCCCTTTCCTACTACTAGATCGATCTCTATTTGGGGTTAAAGCACCACTTGGATAGGAATCGTTTCTTCTCTGATTTGCTTGTTGAAGTTGATCTTGAGGTGGGGTTGTTTGGTGGGTATTGTAAAGGAAAGTATGGGAATTATATTGGATTTTTTTTTCTAGTTTATGTTGATCAGATCCCTTAGCATTTCTAGCTTTGTGTTTATGTTCTTTGGTATTTTCTCCCAACCCAGACAAAATGCCTTTTCTGTAACTTCAATTTTTGTTCTTTCTGATAATCAGTTCCATTTGCTTTATAATTGAAATAGTCAAAAGTTTTCCTTCCTAAATTTGTTGAATTTCTTGCACATAATAATTATCATCTTGTTTTGATCATCGTTGTCATTGGCATGCCTAATCAACAATTCTCACAATACAGATGATATTTCAGTTTTGTAGGCGAGGAGTGTTGTTTTTGCCTAATCAGGCCATTCTATTTGAGTCATAGTTAGTTCTCAATAAGGTGCAGAATGCAAACATCCATTCAAAGTTAACAGTTCATAAAGCTAGGATTTATTTTGATTGTGTCCGTGATATTCATGGGCAAGAATTACTGGTTTTACACATAAGATGTTTGTTGATCTGGTGCAAGAGTTTCAGTGGCGTTTGAATGGATAATACCGAGTTCAAATGGTGGAATATAGCTTTTAATAACTAGATGTTTCAAGATGACTGTTGTCAGTAAAACTTGTCATATTCTTCTGTACAATTTGTTGTCTGTTAATGCAGAAGCTATAAGTTTCTAATATGAATTTCAAGTCGCAAACCTCATGAATGATTCCTCATATCTTTCTAGTTATTAGTGGTAGGATTGATATAGTCAACCTCTTGAAACTTTTATCTGTTATTAGTGTATGGACCCCCAGCCTTTGTAGTCACACTTTGCGCTCATGCATAATCCATTTCATTCATCCATAAGGAACCATTCATCCTGCTCTGTATTGTCATATATAATGGGCTTCAATAATCGTCTTTCACTCTAATTTAGGAGTTGGTGATGATCGATGGTAGCCGTGTTGCAGGGAGTGGTATCCAACTGAGCCACTACTTGAGTACTTGTTTGTCTTATTGCTTGTAAGAATCTAATAATCTCCTGGTAATCTGGTCAAGTTTGTGTCCAGATGAAACGTATCTGCCCCATCAAATGCAAGTAAAAATCCTATTATGAGTTGATTGAGACTATTCATAACATCATGAAGACAGATATATCAGCAATATTTGATGACTTAGAACTCTTTTCAATAGTTTCTATGCGTGAGGAAACAAAATGCCTTCTTTCTAGTTCCTGCTGAATCCCGATTGTTATTGCAATATATGATGTATCGAGTAGTCTTGAAGAAATGAAGATCCTTTGCTTGTCTTCTCCCTGACTGATGAACTTTCAATCAAATTCCGCAAGCCTTGTTAATAACATATAATGGCCATCTAGAAATCATATAAACAGATCATACAAAGTTTAATGATGTGATGAAGTTGACTTAGCAGCAATCAAGACTTAAAACCATATTAAAATTTACAAATACATGGTTATGAACATCATATAACAGAGGCTAACTAGAACATAGCAGTAAAGGGATAAGAAGGACAGGTGGGAAATACAAACAGTGATCGAAATTTCTTTTGAACTACAACACCATATTATAATTTGTCAAATTATTAGATTAGTGATATTATCCAAAATTTTCATTTATTCTTATAAAATTTTCATCTTATTTATTATATTCCGATTTGATAGCGGTTCACTATCGGTTGAACCTCTAAACCTTAAACCTTTTTTTTGACTGGTTCGATGTCCGGTCCGGTGTTTAAAACATTGCATTTCAGTCTGGGTCACTAAAGCTGACCAGTCAGTGCTTATCACTTAGCTGTGTTTTTATTGCTAGGAGTTGAAGCACAAAACCTATTCGGTCTTGCTCAGGACAAAATCAGATCTTTTCACAACGTTAATCGTTATCTCAGTCGAAGCGTGGTTGGCTTCTGTTTCTCTCCGATCATCTTTAACGCCTCTTGCCGCTGATCTTTGTTGTCGTCTTTTTCTTGTTAACGTGAGTGCTTGACTTTTTTTTTCCTATTTCTCATTTATCTTTTTTAATTGATCCTTTAAAACCGTTGTGATCTATGCCCCTGCTTACATTCCTAATTGATTTTCTAAAAGTCTGATGTTATAGCTTAATTACTTCAAGCTTCAAATACAGGTGGCCGAAGAACTATGAACTGGATCCAGCGCAAGATCTATCGCTATAATGTCACTTTTGGTCTCTACATGCTTGATTGGTGGGAGCGTTACCTTTTCAGTATCCTTTTTGCGTTTGGAAAAGGGTCATAACCCAGTTTGAAATTCTTGGAATTAGGTTTGGACATGATGCTAGTTTTGATATTTGAATTAGTGGCTCGACGAAAGTTTGAACCTTTAGGACTCATTAATCAGAAGGCGCTTTGGTTCTTAAGGTTTTAGTAATTTGAAAGTTCCTTTTCTTTTTAATATATCTTAAGACCCAGTTTGAAATTCTTGGAATTAATTTTGGACTTGATGCTAGTTTTGATATTTGAATTAGTGGCTCGATGAAAGCTTGAACCTTTAGGACTCATTAAACAGAAGGCGCTTTGGTTCTTATGTTTTTAGTAATTTGAAAGTTCCTTTTCTTTTTAATATATATATAGGTTTATGAGGAGGGCTCTCCTACTTGTCTGCTGGTCATTATATTGTATTTCTTTGAATTCTTTAACCTATTCAGATACTTTGATGATCGTATTAATGTGGTTCATATTCTATAATGGGTCAAAACGTGCAACTGACTTCTTCAAGAGGTAATATCGTTTATTATATCTGTTTCATTATGATTGCTTTGTTAGAAGAGTTGGTAGATTTTAAATGTAAATGAAGTGATTGTGTTAAATCAGCAGTATAGGACTTAAGTTTCAGCATACCTTGTTGACTAAACGCTCAAATGCCTACATGCACACACCTCTTCTTGCACTCGTAAAATCTCGTTTACCTTGTCATGATCACTTTATCCATGTGATGAAACTGCATTCAGATACATTTTTTTTGTATTATTTGCAAGATTATATGTTAGGAATCAGAGTTTAAAAAGAGAGAGAAAGAATTCAGAGAATCAAAGCATTGATATGGTTTGGACTCTTAAACAGAAAAATCCTCATTGTCAATTGAGGTCGTTGTTCTTAGAAAGCCATTTGAAATGTGTTTTTAGCTTGTATGTTAGTTGATACAAGTGATAAAGCCTTTACATTTAGTTGATACAAGTGATAAAGCTTTTACATTGAACACTCCTGGAATAGTAACCTCACATGAATTTGAATCTCAAAGAACACTTATTTGATATGGAGATTGAAAACCCAACGTTCATCTTTTTTGTTTTTTTTAATCGCTTCTTCAAATAATGATGCATTGTAGGACCTAGAAATCATGTAGTCAAGCCAAGTAGGCCATGCAATCCTTCACTTTCTTAAATCCTTTGGCAGTTAACTGTCTTCATCAGAGATTAGGATGTGGTATAGAGGAATGATGGATTTGAATTTAGTGATGATTGAGATGTTTTCCCAGGTTACATGTTGTTCAGCAACAGAAATTCCTGCTTAATGAAAGCTGTTCTTTCAGTTCTTATATTATTCTATTACTCTTCAGGGGCTTCACTTTTTTCAATCCAGAAATCAGCAATGATGCGTCTCGTTAATGTTCCTAAAGCAATCCCCAGAAGAGGAGGTTCCTTTATTTTAGTTCAACTCATGGAATGAATCTTCTTTGTTGTATCACTTCTGAGGCTGCCTGCTATTGCTCTCAGTATAGCCATGCGGATCTAGAATGGAATTGTTTAATATAGCTTATACAAAAATCAGAAGTTGAGGTCTTTAAACTTGCACAGCTCTATTCACTGGTGGATTGAACCACATAGGTGCATTAAATATGTGCTTTCACCTTGATGAAGTTTGAATTGTTTGATTTGTTGAAATGGTATAAGAGTGACGTGAACCAAATTGTTGTCTGTGATATTAACTAATAACTTACTTTGATTCTGTTCGGATGATGTTATCGATGCCATTAATTAGATCATTCCAGAATCCTGAAGTCAATAACCAATTGGCAGCTAAACTGCTTATGTTATTGAAGATTGTAATATGATATGTTTATATAGCTTTCAAGCATTTGTGATGAAGATGTTGGTTTGTAAAGATCCGATGGTAGGGTGACATGATTTTGTGATCTTTCCGATGTTCACGAATCAGAGATTGCAGGATGTTCTCAAATTACTTGAGATGCCAAGGCTCAGTACATTAGTGCCAGATTTTCACTCGAATTACTTAAGCTTATGTTAATGCGAATCTCTAATGTTCATATTCTTAAAAAAAAATTTAGTGATTGCAGGATGTTCAATTTTGGTCAGTTATAAACTTGCAAAACGAAATATCAGAGCTGTTGTCGGTGCAGGGTTCTTTTGACGTGGAAGTTAAAAGATTTAAATTAACATAGCAAAAGCTATTACACAAAACATTACAGTAAATCATATCATCTGCAGCAAATTAGCCTAACTAACCAGTACACAATATCTACAACAGATACCATTACAACAACCGGTACTCTTTTGAGTTCTTTTGCTAACTAAATTTATGTTGAGGAAAGAGGGCGAGAAAAGAATAATAAATAGCAATTAATTGACATAAATTACTAATCTTTACTGCTCCTATTTTTTATTCTAAAACTAAAGCTTTATATAAGCTTTTACAATAAAGTTTAAATCCTAACAGATAATAATTTTATCTTAACAGATAAAATTAAGATAAAATTTTATCTTCTAACAGATAACAAATTTTATCTTTACTACTCCACTATCAGATAATCCTCTTATCTAAAATTACATACATGGAGCTAGTCAAGGTGAATTAGGGAGTTAAGGTCTCCTAGCAATAGCTATAAAGTGATAAGGGCTTGTGATATGTCAAAAAGTTTCTTCCATAAAGATGCTCTTTGAAAGCTATCCTTGAGGGCATAGATGATGGAAATGTCAAGTTCTAAGTTCTAAGTTCTAAGTTCAAAATTCTAATTTTTACCTTCAAGTGAATCAACTAATCACATATAACTGTATTGATCACCTCCACTTTTTCATTATTGTACAAGACTAGAACTCTTCCATTCGGCTAAGATTCTTGATTGGAGATAGCTTTCCTACTTGAAGGAAACATAGATAGAATCTTATAGTGGGTTTATTCTAGCAAAATGAGTTTCCAAAATCCCTTGCAGAATGAGTTTATTCTCTGTAATAAAGTTTTTGATACTTTATTACTTAGAGGGGGCATTTAAGCCCTTTATGTGCCATATGGAGATTATCATGATTTTAGAGCACATCAAAATTGGTTCTTCTTTTTGCCTGATTTCCTTTTGGTGACAACTGGGAGATTCTCTTCAGGGGTTGTATCTTTGTTAGTATAACTAGTTTCCTCTTTACTGGAAGAGGCATCTTTGCCAGAAATGAGGTTCAATTTTGGTGTAGCAAGATGTTGTATTGGATCCATTATGCTAAGACTGCAATTTAGAGAATTACCAAATGTGAGGTTCATTAGTCGAGTGTTGATTGTGTTGTTAGAATCATTAATATAATTGCAGCACAATGGTGCGATATCTGAATACTGCTTTAAAAAAGAGGTATCAATACTTTTTGAGATTGGATTAGCTTCTAAAGGGATTGTATTGTACTTTTAGGGTGTAGGAAGAGATCATTCTTCCTCTTGATCTAAGCGTGCCCCCTCTCGTATGAGTTCCCAATAAAAAAAGATATCAAAACCCGCCCGATCCGACTGGATTTTGGCCCGAGTTGACCGGGTTACGAGTGAGGTACCGTCCGACCGTGGTCGGCCCAACCGTTACTTCAAAAACTTCATTCTCAAAGTATTTCAGTAATCTAAAGTGTAGAATGTGTACAGTAGAGGTGGAGAGTTTGAAAATTTATTTTTCAAAGTGTGATCCTTTTGTAACTTACTATCATTGTTCGTAATATATTTACAAGATTTTACTTTCTCAACAAAAATTTCAATCACTTAAATGTAATTTTTCAATTATATATATTATCTCTTGAATTATTCTAACATTCTTTTTTATTTTATTTTTCACCCAAAAGGTACTTTTTCCTTACTAAAGATTATTTTTAGTGTGAGGATACCCCAATAACATGTCTTGTGAGTAATATCACAAATGTGTTGTGGATTTTTAATAGAAAAATAAAATTTTAATTTAATTCAAATAACTTTCAATGAAATGCAACTATTCAATCATTAACATTGTCTCTCTATCTGTTCAATGTAATCGTCGTAGGTAAAGTGGTAATTATACCTTAAAATTCAAAGGCAAATGTTTCTTTATATAGACCTATTTAGATAATAGGGAAAGTGAACTACTACATAGTAATTGTCAGTATCTCTTTTTATGAATTATTTAAATCATATTCTTGTCCTTTTAAGGATTAAAGATTTATAACATAGGAAATTTATAATTAAAGACTTGGGAGACAAGATTGAGATTTTTAGAAATGGAGACCTAATGAGATTTAAGGACTATCTTTTTAGTGTCGTTAGAAAAATAATTATAAGTATTTGTTTTTTTATCGGAGAATCACCTGTCTTAGAAGTCACAATTAAATATGTGATTAGTTCAATTCGCGCCTAGTGTATTCAAAAAGAGTGCAATACTCTCTCAATATCTAATTGTTTTATTAACAAAATTCGAATAAGGATCTCAATGAGCTGAGCTGAGGCAAGAGCAGGTTGACCAATCTAGGTCACAAGCAGGTTGGGTGTATATTTTTTTTTTAAAAAAAAAGAAACAATGTCGCTTTTTATATTACGTTCGAGCCACAGGCCAGGCCACTCTCAACCCGTAGCCCAATCGGGTCAAACAATTTTGACCCGTGACCCACTCAATTAGGGCCAAAACAATTTTCCAATATTTATCGTTAACAATCTCATCTCATTGGCAGAAGTATTTAAATAATGAAATGTAAAGATATCGAAGCATTCAATTTGTGATTTTATAGGTATGGTAACCCAATCAAGTAAATAATAAGTTCAAACAGTTACTAAACTGTCATCCCATCTCAATTTCTTTGCTCATTAAAGTACTGCCCCTTTGAAGAAACCCAAGCTCATGCTATGGCATGAGGACCTGAAGGCCTCAGCAGAACTCAGCAGTATTACGTTTTTCACGTTTCCAAGCAAACAATTATGATCATCTTGCTTATAGGTTCACAGAGATTTGAGTGACAAGAAGCAAAAGTTTGTAAACCCTACTCAATTACATGAACTTCTTTCTAATTGCAAGGAAGTAACCTAATGCTGAGTTACATAGCTAAAACTCTAAATTTCCTATACAGAAGAACCTATAAAAGGTACGACATTACATAGTTTATGACTCCATCTTCACAAGAGCATTTGATATTTCCGCATATCCATACTGAAACCAATCCTTGGCGCAAACTAGAGCTTCCAGTGTCTCTGGTCGCAAGGAACTCCGGTACGGATCTAGCTCTTTGGCCATGATATCAAATGCAGAGTTGGGTCCAACTGTGGAAACCGGAATAGTTAAAATGTCTCGAGCCATCTTAGAAAGTGTTGGGTACTTCAACTTATTCAGTTTCCACCAACCTAGTAATACATCAAAATCTTGCAAACGAGGCAATAAAGACTCGTCCAGATATTGATCCAGCTCTGATTTCATCTGTTGACTAGTTGTCTCCATGATATAGACATCAAAATCTGTAAGCCCATTGTCTGATAGAAGAGTCCCCTGGTGTTCATCAGTTTTCATACCATCAGGGTTTCCTTCTTCAGCGTAAGTTGGAGTAAGAGGCAAAGGAAGAGCCACATATTCAACGAAGAGCTCATGTATCCCATCATCAACAATCTTAATGTATGCAGGAGCATCTTCACCATAGATTTTTGAAAAACTAAATTCAACAAGCTTCATCTTAAAACGAGGATCCATGGCCACGGCAATTGCCAAAATCAGGCTGCAATCTTTCCAATATTTATCGATCTTTTCTTTCATTGCTTTAGCAAGACTTCTGACAAAAGGACCCTCACTTGCAACTGAAGAGGCCAGTTCTGCCTGAACCTTCCAGACTTCATGAAAGCATGTTATTGCAGTAGGATTATTAGTAGATGCAAGCACGTTGACTGCATCATAGAGAGGCTTCAAGTATGTGCATATGGTCTCAACCTGCTTCCAGTCTTCCATAGATGGAGCCTGTTTGTAATGAGGATCGGAGGTGTCCAAGCATGAAAATACTTCTTTCAATTCTGAAGCAGCAACCAGCATATGGTATGTTGTGTTCCACTGTGTTTTATCATCAAGAGACAAGCTCTTTTCACTGGGGACTTGCAACTGATTCTTAAGCTCCAGAAACTTTTCCTCATGAGATTCTGAGGTCTTCACATATTTTACACTATCATGAATTTTCTTGATGACCAGCCACCCTAGAGATAACACATCCTTTGCAGTGCTGCTCAAAGTGCGAGAAATGCAGTTGCCGACCAGTATTTGACCATTTAGAATAAGGGTATTTTTTAAGCAGAGTAGAGACCTAAGACTTTCAAGCCCATGTTCACTAACTGGATGATTATAGGTAACAGAAAATAGCTTGCCCTCCAAGCCCCAATCAGAAAGGCAACAAGCAACTGCATGGATGAGGGCACCATCTGAATCAGGATATGGTTCCATCACAACATTAAGAACTCGTTTATGTGGCTTCCAATCACCATCGATGAAGTGTCCTGTAACAAATACATAACCTAGGCTTTGGCTTGAAGTCCACATATCTAACGTAAGACAAACACACCCAGGCATCCCTTCAACAAACTTCATAACATTTTGCTTTTCCCTCAAGTAAGTTGCAACACAATCCCCTTGGACAGTATTGAAGCTTACCATGTCAAACTGAGGTTGAAGATTCTGGACAAAAGTTACAAATCCAGAATGTTCAACCATATGAAGTGGGTAATCATGCATGATAATCATCCTGGCAATTTCATGGCGGCATCGGTCTGAATCAAATGGAATGTATGGTATGCTAGGGGATCTGTATCGTCGCTTTGGAGGTTCAGAACTGTCATTTCCACCTGCCCCTGGAGTATATGGCACCACTGGACTCCCTCGACTGCGTAAAAGTGAAAGGCAGGTTCCTTTAGCAATGTGACGTTTGAGGTGGCTGGTACCAGCTACTTTGGAACCTGTACTGTATGCAAAACTTTGCTTGCACTGCTTACAGCATGCCCTTCTACATCCAGGACTCACAGTTTCTATGGTGAAGTGTTCCCACACTATGGACTTTTTCTTTCTCCGCTTGTTAGGCTGCATTTCAGGGGTAGAGAATGTATGGTTTTCTTCAGGGTTTGCCACAATCAGTGCATTGTTCTCTTCCAATGTTTCAGCAAACATTGTGTTATCCTCCTCAGGGGTTGTGGCAATCATTGCATTATTCTCTTCAGAGGAAGCAACAACCATTGCATTGATCTCTTCTTGGTTTCTCAGAACCATTGCATTGTTCTCTTCTGGGTTACCCATAGTCATTCCACTGTGCTCTTCCGGGTTTCCCATTGTCACTTCGTTATTCTCTTCCATGTTTCCCATAGTCATTGCATCGTTCTCTTCTAGGTTTCCGAGAGTCATTGCATTGTTCTCTTCCAGGTTTCCCATAGTCATTGTGTTGTTCTCTTCCAGGTTTCTCATAGTCATTGTGGTGTTCTCTTCCAGGGTTCCAAAAGTCATTGCGTTGTTCTCTTCTGGGTTTCCCAAATTCATGGCATTGTTCTCTTCCAGTTTTCCCACATTAAGAGCACTGTTCTCCTCTGGGTTTCCCATATCCATTGCACTATTATCTTCCGGGTCTCTCATAGCCATTGCACTGTTCTCTTCTGGGTTTCCCATAGTCATTACGTTGTCTTCCTGGTTTCCAGTAGACATTGTCTTGCTCTCTTCCAGGTTTTCCATGGTCATTGACTTGTTCTCTTCTAGGTTTCCCATAGTCACTGCATTGTTCTCTTCCAGGTTTCCGATACTCACTGCATTGTTCTCTTCTCGGTTTCCAATAAGCATTGCATTGTTCTCTTCTGAGTTTCTCATAGTTACTGAGTTGTTGTCTTCTGGGTTTCCAATAGTCATTATGTTGTTCTCCTCAGGGTTTTCAGTAGTCATTGGCTTATTCTCTTCAGGGTTTCCCCCAGTAATTGTGTTGTTCTCTTCTGGCTTAACTGCATTGTTCTCTTCTGGGTTTCCCATTGTTATTGAGCTGTTCTCTTCTGGCTTAGTCATTGAGTTGTTCTCTTCTGGGTTTCCAATAGTCATTACAGGATTCTCATCTGGCTTTCCCATAAATTTGTTTTCCTCAGGGATTGCCACAGGTAATGTATCATTCTCTTCTAGGTATGCCATCCAGTTCTAAAAATTGGAATCCTGTTTTGCAAGTAAATGAACAAAACTGCAAATTTAGTAACAATTTGTTCCATGATTAAGCTAAAACTGATAATACAAAAGCTCTAATGCCAGAGTATTATGATAAAGACCAAGAGTATTATGATATAGACCAAGTCTAACAGGAAAAAGGACAACGTGGAATAGCATATGTTCGTGATGGAGCAATAAGCAATCCTAAAAGTCAAATATTATAAACATGCCAGTAGAATTCAATGTTATGTGTAATTAAATCAACCAAAAAAAAAGTGGTCACAAAACAAGGAAAGACATACAAGAAAAAATAGGACTATTTCAAGGTAACAATCACCTTACGTCTCTCAACTTCACTATTCATCAATGTTGGCTTATATATGGTAAAATGAGAATCATTCAATTCATAATACAATATAGAACTTATGCGGGTATTTAAGACAAAAGGCTAAGGGTTTATCTCCTTTTTCTCAATCATGCATCGTACTCCGTATAACACAATGGTATGCGGAAGAGAAATACAACAGGGAACGGAATCACCACTCCTCAAGCACTTAGAAGTTGAACAATAAAAAAATTAAAAAAAAAAAGTGTGAGAGAGAAAGAGTAGGCTTCAATCATAAAAGAACATAACCAGAGTAGGCCCAACCGTCATTCCCATAAACAAAAGACCTCAGCTTGACCGTGGTGGCTAAAGGCCTGAAAGTGAAGAGGACACGACGCAGCAGAGGAAAGGGTGGTTAATGAATCAGCAGAGTAGAGCACAAGATCCATGGGCCAAAGGACCACAGTCTTCGAGCTGCGTTTCTAAGCTCTTCAATCCCTTTTAGATCGACCACAGACCATTATCTAGACTAGGGGGACTCACATAGGTTGAGGGCCAAATTTGGAAATTTAGTCACCCACACTCCATAAACAGGCTAATACAGGAGGACAAAAACAGATCTGGGGAGTTTGATGGACTTGCTTGGGCTTCTCTTATAATTTCATGTCGAACCGAAAAAAAAAAGAGGGTAACATGAACGAGACTGAAACCAAATCCACAGAGAGAGATTTATATTAAATCCAAATCAGCTTCGTCAACAATTCATATTCAAGAACTGGAACTATGCACAAGGAACAAGTACTCAACAAGCAAATCATAAAAATAAAAGTCTCAAATGAAGAAATAATTAAAATCAAAGGAATGTTATAGCAACAATTAGAACTAGAAACACCGAGAAAACAAAGAAAATCAACAGGATCAATCAGAAAACTAGTTGAATTAGGGTTAGGGTTAAGGAAAGAAACTTTACCGGGCAGCGAGAAGAGAGACAGAGATGAAATGTTCAGGGAAGCTCGGCGATGGAGCTCCGACGAGAAAGGGAAGATCCGTAGGGTTTTACGGGAAAGCAAGTGAGAGATTGGGCTTTGGAACCGAAGAACCAAAACCCGAGAAACAAAGAGCAATTGGACCTGAAAAGAAAAGGGGAAGAGAAATAAAGATGGGTGATTTCGTGTTTTTAAGGTTCAAAGATATTAAAATAAACAAATAAAAGAAGAAACGGATAGATACATACAGGAGGAGAAGTTCCATTCCATGGACCACAAAGCCCATTCCCATTTTGATATTACAAAGGATTACGCCATGCAGGCAATGATGCCCAACTCCTAACCAATGTATATTATATACACATATGAAATACATGAACATCTTATACAACTATATTAACTTGATCAGTATTAGATTTCTTCTTGAACTAGTTTTGATTTTATTCTTACGAAAATAATTATGTTCCACAATCGCTGGTTGAGATATCTAAATATCAATCTTGTTTAGTCATTTAGGACTTTTGTTATTAATTATTGTATTTTTTATTTTCAATAAATTTCATGTTTTATATTAACTACTAAATAAAAAACAACAATACTATACAAATTAAATATAATTGTATCTCTAAGATGAATATTCTTGCAATGCGCATATACAACCTAATATTCTCAATGATAAATGCAAATTTTTCTCACCATTTTTATATCAGTTGTTTGTTAAATTATAGGAATGAAATATAATCCTACATACACAAACTACATATTTTATTTGATTATTAAAATCTTAATATAATGCCATAAACTCAAATTAAAATACTTGTTTAATTTAACAAATTTTAGTGTCGTCTAATGTAAACAAAATTTAATGAATACTTGAACTAATTAATATAAATCTTTATTTTCATTTAAACCTCGTTAATTATAGCCTTAGTTCGTCATATCCTTTTTTTTAGTTTTTTTCTTTAATATCTTGAATCATCTTATTCTTTTAGTAAATTATGCTTAACACAAGTTCTTTACTTTTATATATATATATATATATAATTTCAAAATTTTTCAGTTCTATTTCCTTCCTTTTCAGTTGCAATATTTTACAATTGCCTTCTATCATTAAAACTCTCTAAGCTTTTATTTCTATTTCTCCTAAATCCCCATCCTCTTGTTATGCTTGGAGCTTTTGCATCAACATCTCTTTTTCCTCTTTAATTCACACAAGTCCAAGTTCAAACCTTCCGGGAAGCTTCAGGCATTTATGCTCCCTCTCTTAGATCAAACTTACCTTAAAAACATATAACTCCAAAAGGCCTTCTCTAATAACCAAGCTAGTGTCAAGTGGTTCAACATCAATCCCCTTTTGACAAAATGAGATGTTTGCAAAGAGAAACATCATTATTGCTCTACCACTAGAAGTGTTTAACGCTGGAGCATTCAAATAGTTTTCAATGATGATCAGATTCTTTATGGATAAAAAAACTCGCTTACCCCATTAAAAATATGTGGGCTCAAAATAACTAAAAGAAAGTTGGATTATATAGTGTTCTCATCAACGAAGACATGTTTCTCTTTAAATTTAGATCAGAAGCCGTCATGCATAAAATACTTGAAGCTGGCCTTTAGCCTATCAACAACAAGCTAGTTTGTTTTAAAAAATTGGAGACCTAGCCTAGATTTATAGAGACTTAAGATGAAGCATGTCCCTATATGGATCAATTTTTATAATATGCCATTGAAATGTTGGTCCATAACAACAACAATAACAACAACTCAGTGAAAGTCCTGCTGATACACGAGTTCTAGGGAGATTCAGTAGTATGCAGCCTTACCCCAAACTATTAGAGAGGATTTTTTTTCGAACTAGTCCACAATAAGGTTGATCCATTTAGCTAGTTATAAGGAAAACCT
Organism: Erythroxylum rufum; assembly: GCA_027478365.1. Classification (NCBI taxonomy): domain Eukaryota; kingdom Viridiplantae; phylum Streptophyta; class Magnoliopsida; order Malpighiales; family Erythroxylaceae; genus Erythroxylum; species Erythroxylum rufum. The sequence goes on from JANIHZ010000005.1 coordinate 50,648,145, forward strand.
ATTTGCTTGGATAAAACCTATTTGCTTGGATAAAACTACTACTAGTAGTATGAAAAAGGATATGCATACAAAGGTGTGCATGAAGGTTGAAATGAAAAAAGAATTACTAACTCAATTTATATCATAAAACTAAATAAAGATGACAACCTAATATAGGCCGAAGTAGTGATTAACTACCAGTGGAAACCATCCCTAAGCCAACAATAGAAGCAATGGAAACTTACTGATAGGAAATTCCAGAAACGAGATTGTAATTACCTGATGGAAATTACTAGAATTTATGAACTTCAACATTAAAGGGCTAAAGTCAAAGAGACAGAGGATCCATCTTAAATAGTGCTCTCTTCAAACCAAAGTCACCAAGTCAACAATGACGAAGACTTAATGGAGCAACAACCATTGAAAGAGCTCATATAAGAAGATGATCATACAAATTAGGAGATTGCCTCAACCACTAAAATCATGTAAGAAGGTGCTGAGACAATTTGAAAATCCATACACTATATATGTTCAATAAGTATTGTATACAAATAGCATACCTACTTATCCCAAGCCCCTCTTAAGTTGCGACTCAGTCCAATTCTATAATTAACACCTTAGAGGAAGGCTCTATTACCATGACTAGAAAGAAACCTAGAAGGAAACCTAAGAAAAGGACTCTTAAGAGACAATATTCCCCATCCTAATGTTTATTATTTGCTAGAGTGTAAAGGCTTTAATTGCCCTTTGAAACAATAAATAATAGGTAACTACCTTGTTAAGAAGATATTTTTATTGATCTTCTAGAGAAGAAAATAATATACCTTAGGATTAATGAAGGACCCAGTTTTTTTCATAAGGATTAAAATACCATAAATATCCATTAAGGTCACAACAATAGTAGGATAATGGTTGTATATGATACCAAAGATATTTTTATTGACCAAAGCGATTTTAGAAACTAGTTCATTCATCTCTAATTGAGATAACTCTAGAAATGCCTCGTCTATTTGGAAAATCCACTTTTGATGCTTGATTATTGCTTCGTGACTTAAATAGTAGTATCTACTCTAATCAAACATATAGGTATAACATATTTAATTAACACTTCAACAAAGATATCAGGAATTGCATCAACTAAATAAGGCTCATTTATTTGCATAATGATGGCCATCAGTTACACATAATGCAATAATCAAAACAATGGCTAATTATAAGTAAATTAGATAAGACATTGGTAGTGTGTGTGATTTGTGTTGTTATATTCTTTTACTAGCAATTTTTTTAGTACAGATATATCACTAACTTACTCGATAATTCCACCTATCCTTAGTAAATAATATAATGGTAAGTAGGAGTTTAATCCCTCAAAGAGTCAACTTGGATTGAAAGCCTAACATCACTAACTAGCCTAAATAAATAGAAAGATAGT
>JANIHZ010000005.1:50659582-50690972 GCA_027478365.1 Erythroxylum rufum
TGTATCAGTTTCCTTTTTGATTTTGTTTAGGGAACTGATAGACTTGTCTATTCTGCTACTGGATGACTGTATCAGATATTATGAATTGAAAATTTACTGGTTTATGATATTGTGTTAAGTTGAGGTTTTAAATTATTGCCATGCCATAGAGGATTATTAGTAGAATTGTTCTGGTGGTGCACCTTTATCGTAGGATACTCGTCGGGGTGACCTTCGGGTTTCCCGTTGGGTACCCTACGGTGAGGGGGCGCTACATTTTAGTTCACTTCTCTTATGTTTTTCTCTATCTTTCTTTAGTAAGGTAGGATGATGACTCCATTATACATATTTTTGATATTTGGTCACATATTTATTCAATGAATTTGAAAAATGTCAGTGACGTGTATGTTATTTTAATTCCAAACCTTAAAATACATCTTTAGGAATTTTATTTTGAGTTAATTACACTAGTCAGCCTTTCGTTTGACATTCTTTGTTATTTCAATATTTTTGAATTTATTTCGTAGTCCCTCTTATTTGTTTTAGCTATCATTTGCACCCCTAGTATCAATTTTTATTAATGGATGGCTCACAATGTTGACAAAAAAATGATGTATCGAAGCTCTAAAGTTTTATAAAATATCATTGTTTAGGCATCTACTAACAAAGATTGATGTTAGAATTACGAGTAATAGCTAAAATATTTCATATGAGATAAACTATAGTTTCTAAAATATGAGGACTAAAGTAAGAATGGATTTCCTTTATTATAACTCCAAAACAGATTATTTTCTCGAGGTGTTGAAGAAAAGGTCAAACAAAAGGCCCAATGCAATCAAAACTTTTATTTTCATTTTAAGCAACATGATACCTCTCTAGGAATAATGCATTTATTTTTATGACACCTTTTCAATTCTAGACATTTTAGAAAAAATTACACCTTAGATAGAAAACCTTAACTCTTAGGCATCTATCTATATGTTTTCATTTTTTAAGCCCTAGGTAAATTTATATTTCTGACTGATATGCAAGTCTTTATTTTCCTTAAGACACACCCAAGTTCTCTTTTTTTTTTCATAATTCGAAATACTTTCCAAATTATAATACCATTTTAAGATCTAGGTAGTTATTTAGGCTAATGAAATAGGATGTTACCACTTCCCTTACTTGAAAAATTGTCCCTTGAATTCATTTATTTGGCTAAGACTCTTAGATCCTTTCTTTAGGTTTTCTTAATAAGGTAGGGTAGTGCTCTATTGCCTTTCTCTCTCTTTAGCCTTTTTTATTTTTGAGTGTGATTTAAATCAGCTTTGGCATATTAGTGATGATAAATCAATGTTTTGGCTTTAAATATAGGAAATATATTCATGTAGTACTTATAGATGAAACCATCGGGGAATCTATAGGAAGTTTATTTGATGCACACTTGAAGCTTTTTTTTTTCTTCTTTTAAACATATCACCTAGTTATGAAGGGTAATCTTTTTCTTATTAAAGGTGGAATAAGACGAGTATATAATTAATCTGTTGAGATTGAACCTACAAAGTCTTATATAATTGCGCTATAGGTTAATATTTTCTTAAGGAGAACTAATAATTAAGGATTAAAATAAAAATAAATAGAATATAGTTTAAGATGATGTCAGTAGAGTTAGGAAGTAGGTGGTTTAGATTCGTGAGTTAGTGGAGGTTTTCTTATGACATTCATAACACTTTGAATTGGTTAAAATGAAGCCATTAAAAGTAATTCTCCTTTTATACCTTGTGGATTTAGAACTTAATTTTTTTACATATAAGATCGAAAGATCACATTACATTTAGTTAGAAAGAGTGAAAACCATATAAGAAAAGCATTTGAAAAGGTATAAAAGAACTCATCTTTTATCATATTAATTAATGAGGTAAATGAGATTGTCTTTAAGCGGGATATATTGTAAGGAGAAGTTAATAAGATGGTTATCTTCAAATTCTTGACTACATATGTTGTTGTTGAGAAATCAAGACATGATCATTGATGTACGTAAAATGTATATATAACTTACTCATATTTTGCTATATTTTCATGTCCAAATTACCTTGGCAACCACTTTATGTTATAATTTTAGGTAATTGAGAAGATATTTCCTTATAGATGAACTTTATCAAGAATTGAAGGGTTTTATAAAGAAAACCAAGAAGAAATCTCAATTTGTCAGAAAAACACTATCTAGTACATGCTCACGTGTCAGCTTGTGTTCTTCTTAACACTTTAAAATTGAAAACATAGTCAAATAGACAGGTGGATGGAAATGATGTCATATAGAGCTAAAGAAATAGAGAGAAACTAGTCGAGAAATAGTGAAAAACACAACTAAACAAAAGAGTGTGTCAGTGTCTATGTCAATGTGTGAAATAGATAAAATAAAAATACAACTTAGGGCACAGTTATGTCTGAACCCATTTTTATTGATGAAATTCTTTATAAATACACATAGAAACACTAAAAATAAAAGACTTTTGCATTCTTTTACTTTTATAAGTAGGGTTAGTTGTTAGGAAAAGAAAGACTTACTAGAGAGATGTCTAGTAGTTGTTTTCAAGGAAGAAGAATAATGAAATTTGTCCCAATTGAGCAAATCACATTAGAATATCAAGGTCATCTCTATAACTTTTTCTATGTTTTATTTATTTTATTCTTTTTTTTATTTATCTTTGTTGGTTTAAACATTATGATTGAGTAAACTTTTCATAGTCTAGATATGGAAATACTAGTTATTATCTTTGTTATAGATTGATTCAATTATTTATGAAGTGATTTTTATTTATGATAAATATATTTGATTATTCTTAATGTTGATTTGATTAAAGTTAATGGTTATAATAGATCAGTATTTGCATGTGGATGATTTAAGAGAATTTGTATATAAGTTGACCATAACATTGATTCTTCCTAGATTAATTAATTAATTTATGTTGCTTTTAGTAGTTATTCATTCTTTATAGGTAGTATTTTATTTTATTTAAAATCAATTGATCAAAATACAATCCTTTTTATTTAATTAGCTTATTAATAATGGGAGACTATTTAAAATCTCCATAGCTTTCTTGTAGGATTGACACTTTATTTATCTTTATATTACTATTAAATGCTAAATGTAGTTGCCTTAGGTTGTGAGTTATATTACTATGAAAAAAAAGCATTTGAATTATAAAATAATGCAATAAGGTTTTTGGAATCATTAATGCGGACGTAATTGGTGTTCGGTAAACTCAATAATTATTAGTTTAGTTGTTTTATTTCTTTTTTATTTAATTTGAACTCTTTTATTTTCTATGCTCGGTTTTTTTTTTAATATTGATTTTAAGTATGATCTTAGTCTATGAAAACAAGCAGAACATCTAAACTATTTGAAGAGGATCCAGAAATCAAGTAGACGCTTTATTGAATGCTTTAACAATAAAGAAGGTTAACAACCTCATACCTATATTGGTATACATAAAACTATATCTTAAGGGGACGTTTTACCACATAGGCAGACGGAGGAGGGCACGTGCATCGCTAGACTTTGAATTCAAATGAATGTAACGTTACTATTGAGGTTCGGAACCAAAGCTAATTCCGAAGCAAAGGTCAAATAAAATTAAAAGTAAGAGGCAAAATCTGCATTGATTAAGAATGAATCTTTTGTTTTGTTAAAATAAAAACCCAAGGACTGCGGACAGTGTTACTGCTTGTCTGATTGTCGACATTGTTACTGAGAAATCTGTGCTGAGTTTTCTCTCCGAACTCTGTCTCTTGATTTCTCTTCCCATTCTTTAATAAAAGAAAGGTAACCCAGAAAAGCAGCAGGTGTGTCTATAAAGAAGAGCGTTGTTCGAGTCTGTAGTTTTTTCGGTGATTACTGTGTCTTTGGTATTTTGGAAGATGATTATGGTGCTGGGATTTTTCCCTTCTCTCGTCTTTTCCCCTCTTCTATTTTCGTCTCCGATAGAGATCAATTCTTTTTCCTCTTGTCTTGTCGCTTAGCATCTTGAGTATCTTTGTTTTGTGCGTTTGACAGGAATATAAAGAAGATCTGGTTTCAATGGAGGATAGTGCAAGAACTGGGCTTTATGACCTTTTGGCTTCAAGAAAAGCAGAAGAAGCAGGTCTCTACAATATGTGACGCTTTTCTTTATCCTCTTTCACTTGGTATTTAGAGATAGGTGCATTTTATACCCATTCTCCATTGACAGCTTGTAGGCGATTTCAAGCTGCTGCATGGCTTGATGGCCTTGTGGGCCCATTAGACATATCAATCCATCCATCAGAGAAGGAATTCATTTCCCGTCTCAGAAATGGCTTAATTCTATGCAATGCCATCAACAAGGTTCACCCAGGCGCTGTGCCTAAGGTACTCCTACCGCATTTACATTTTAGAAGGGGTGATGAAGTTTAACATTCTAATGTCAAATTTTTTACCTTCATTTAGGTAGTGGAGAATCATACTCCTCTCCACTCACTAATCCGTGAAACGCAGCCACTACCTGCTTATCAGTATTTTGAGAATGTAAGGAACTTTATAGTGGCCGTCGAAGAGTTGAAGCTGCCTGCCTTTGAAGCCTCTGATCTAGAGAGGGTAAAAGAAACTAAATTTGAGTTACGTAATGGGTTGGTAGGTATAAGTAATTCTTAAGATTTGCAAAGCAATTGACACGGGTAGTGTTTCTTTTTTAATCTTTGAAGGATACGCTGGAGGCAGCGTCAGTAGCTAAAGTGGTTGATTGCATCTTAGCCCTAAAGTCATACCATGAGTATCAGCAATTAAATAGTGGGAATGCGTCTTATAGACCTATCAGATCTCCCATGGTTATGCAATCTACTTGTAGGAACAATTCGCGGCACACCTCATTGGACACTTGTAGACGCTTAGACATGACTGTTGCAAGTGGAAAAAAACTTCTTGCAGAGGATGACACTCTAAAACGTACAGGTATATTGATAATTTTTATCATCTTTGTTTCATATGAAGAAGTAGATAGGCATCTCGGGAGACTTACTAGTAGCTATTGCATCACATTAATTGCTCATGTAATTGACGAGAAAGTTTTATGTAAGTGGTAAATCCATCCTTCAGTTTCGAACTAGGCAATTAGTCTGAAAGGTTTTTCAGTATATAGGCACAAGCTATGCCTGTTAAGCAATGCCTTCCCAAGTGCTATCAGGATGGTTTCATTTGAATATTAATTGTAGATGGAACATAACAATCCACAATTATATTTTCTAATTAAATTATCTGTTTTTGTTGTAAATTTGTTACCAAGACCAAGTCCTTTTGGGTGAAATGATGTCTATGAAGAAGAGTATTCAATGTTTGAGGAATGTATCATGCAATTTTGGGTCCAGGGGATTTAAGAGCCTCACACAATTTTTCTAACATTTCTTCGCTCTGGAATATGCAGAGCACACTGTCAAGCTACTTTCTGAGCATATTAATGATACTAAGGAGAATATTGATGGAAACCTCCTAACATCTTTAAGCATGTTTAATATGGTAATACTCAGTTGCTCAACAAGAAATTTATAGCTTATAGATGGTTATGGTACTCAAGAGCAGGAATTGAATATGTTTGAATGACTGTTGTTTGTCTGCTTCCTTTAAATGATGTTGTTCTCTAAGGATTCGGAGAGGCTATTAGCCAGGATAATACCAAGTATTTTGGAGTATAAATGGCAGAAGAAATGCCCTGAGGTGAGCATAATTCCAATTGTTGGAAAATTCTTCAAGTTTGCTTGCTGTATAAGTTTACCCTGCTGCACACATACTCATCTCATCCATCGACTTCCTTTTTGGAGAGAATGTCACAAAAAGTAATGTAGGACAGATAGTGCTCTTGATTTGTCTGACATTCGGTGATTGCCTAATATATAAATCAAGATAGTGTCACAAGCCTGAACTCTAGTCTCTAGCTTGCATTAATTTTCAGATCCAGTTGGGCAAGTAGATCTATTCTATGCTCACATGATATCGTGGTTTTCATAGCCTCAATGATTTAGCCTTCTGACGTCATAACTAACACATAATTAAAGATGTTAGTAGGACTTGCCTTCAGAAGTAAGTTCACTAAAACAAACCAATTCGTTCTTGTGGTTTCAGTATTTCTAATACGGAAATCTCATGGTGGTTTTTTCGCGTTTATTATCTTCTTCAAAATGATCACATTTAGTTGAAGTTGTTATGAAGATGTCTTATATGCTCATGTGAAAAAACAGAAGTCATTATTTGAAGATTTTCTAAAACATAATGCCAGTTCACCTCCACATTCTCCAAGGCCTTCAAATTCTGGACTTGGAGATATTGAGGTAAGCTTCTTCATCTGCCTGCTATACATATTTAATGTTAAGTCTGCATAATAAAATTATGTGAAAGTTCTATTGATGTGTATATATGTGTGTTTACTTTTTCTAGAGTCTTCTACTTCTCTCAAGGATTCCTAAGCTTTAAATCTGAATTTGTCTCATAGCCAGGAAGAATCTGATCCTTTATTTTCTAAACCAACATATTGAAATTAACAAGTTATATATGCTAAGGTAATACAAAAGTTAAAGAGTTCTACTTCTGGTTTTCAACTTCAATTGTTAACATTACATAAAAGTTAGTGTTCTACTTCTGGTTTTCAACTTCAGATGTTGACATTATATGAAAGTTAGAGTTCTGCTTCTGGTTTTCAACTTCAAATGTTAGAATTTTGTGCCTAATAAATACATGAGCTGGGGTATTTGCCATATTTCACAATATGATTGACTAACTTTATTGTCTATTTCATTGTAACTCCTGCGTTTTGCTTGACTCATTTTCTCTGAATATCTGGGGACATGTAATCTTTTCTTTTATGTACACAAAGTTAAAAATAATTATACAATTGTCATGACCTCATGTTACAGCACATCTTCATTTCAGCTACAGTAATATTGTCTAGGTAGCGTTCCTGACACATTTCATTCATGATTTCCAGAATGATCATACTTCGTCAAGAAACGCTAACTACAAGCAAAAGCGTTTACTATGGATACAAGAAAAGGAACTTCTGGTTAGCGTTTATATTTGCTTTGATTAGTAGAACAAAGTAAAATTGGCAGTCATTTACCCATCTTTCATATCATTATCTGATGTCTTCACTTCAAGTATGAACAAGAATATGGGGTTGTATACATTTTACCTGATGAATGAGGAATTTGTTGCTATTACAGATGATGAGAAATCTTATGATCAATATGAGGGTTTCATCCATCTAAAAAAGAGCCCCTGAAACTTAACTAATTTGACTAAGTGCTTTCGCTGATCATCAAAACCTTCCAATTTGGCAGTGAATGAGCCTTAATTGTGTATAACAACTCTGCGTGGTAAACTTTCACATGATGCAAGCTATGTTCGTCACTTGAGAGATAACATTCTTTTAAATTTTGCTCACTGGATGCAGGATGTAAAGACCTTATTGAAGACAACAAAAAAGGAATTTGAAGACTTACAATCTCAGTTGCAGAGAGATTTGAAAGAGATCAGTAAGCTACACTATATATTAGCTCATATGTGCTTGCCATTTCCTTAATGTCTTTCTGCATCATTCGACTCTATTAGATGAAATAAATGTCAATAAGTTCTTTCAGTAAATGTTGTTTCATTTCTTAGGGGAACATTAGTGTTCTTCAATTTGTAAATATGATATTGAAAGCCAACGTTTTAATACTCTGGAATGCATTCAGGGTTTCATGTAGAGGAGATGTCTACAGCTGCACTTGGATACCACAGGGTATTGAATGAGAACAGAAATTTATACAACATGGTTCAAGATTTGAAAGGTTAATTTTTGTTTGATGATTTCTAGTGAAAGTATGTAGTATGATAACCTAAGCCTATTCACCCATGAAAAGAACTATATTTTTCTGAACCATCATTCAGTTTAAAAGCATCTTTGCATTGAAATTTTCATCAGGAAACATTCGAGTATGCTGCAGAATCAGACCTGTTTTTGGTTCTGAAAGAAACAGTGTCATAGATTTTGTTGGGAAGGATGGTTCATTGGTGATTTTGGATCCAGTAAAACCACCAAAAGATGGAAGGAAAAATTTTCATTTCAACCGGGTTTTTGGTCCTACTGCCGCCCAAGGTAAAATTCCCTAATTATCTGATTCTGGAGTTTTATATTAATAGACACATTTACGCAAATCTGATGCTTTATGCATATTACCCCAATTTTCAGATGAGGTATTTAAGGACATCCAACCATTAATCAGGTCTGTGATGGATGGTTACAATGTATGCATCTTCGCTTATGGTCAAACTGGATCTGGTAAAACATACACTATGGTGAGATCTTTATCTGAACCACTTTATTGAAATTGTATATAGTACAGACTGCAGGGCAGTTTGTCCTCAATTTTCTCTTCCTTCCCGCACATGTATTTTGCATCCCACAGGTTCTCGTGTCTGATCATTTTTTCCCCATTTTTCTCGCATTAGACGGGTCCATCAAGTGGGTCAACTAAGGATATGGGGATCAATTACCTAGCCCTCAATGATCTCTTTGAGCTGTCCAATGAAAGAAAGGACTTCACAAATTATGAGATTCAGGTTCAAATGGTAGAAATATATAATGAGCAAGTACGGGACCTTCTTGTAAATGATTCATCAACAACCAAATATCCTTCCATCTTTAATGTTTTAAATAACAATTCCTGCTGCATGCAAACTGCAAAGGTTTTGGCATTCTTAACTTTGCACAAATTAGAGATTAGAAGTTGTACAGGTGAAACTGGTTTGAATCTTCCAGATGCTAAAATGCACACAGTGAAGTCCACTGCTGATGTTCTAAGTCTCATGAAGCTCGGAGAGGTGAATCGTGTTGTCAGCTTCACTGCCATGAATAACCGAAGTAGTCGTTCTCATAGGCAAGTTTCGTGAAATAATTTCTTGGAGAAACTAAGAGAAAAGATTTTTTATAATCTGGCAAAGAAAATATAATATGATCTTAGATAACTGAATTTCTTGTTAGTTATGTGGTTTGAACATGTACCTGCAGTATCCTGTCAGTTCATGTGCATGGTAAAGATATATCTGGAAGCAATCTCCGCAGTTGTCTTCATTTGGTCGACCTGGCAGGAAGTGAAAGAGTGGACAAATCAGAAGTTACTGGAGATAGGCTGAGGGAAGCGCAGTATATCAACAAGTCACTTTCCAGTTTAGGAGATGTGATTACTGCATTAGCTCAAAAGAGTGCTCATGTCCCTTATAGAAACAGCAAGCTCACGCTTCTCCTGCAAGACTCATTAGGTTGCAATTGCAGATGATAGCCCTTTTCATTAGTAATCCAGTTCTTCAGTGATTAATTGATTATTTATTTTGAAGTAAATGCTTACTTTTTGCACTCTGTAAACTTATCTTCAGGTGGACATGCTAAAACTTTGATGTTTGCTCATGTGAGTCCAGAAGGGGATTCTTATTCAGAAACTATCAGTACTTTGAAGTTTGCTCAGAGGGTATCTACTGTGGAACTTGGTGCTGCTCGTGCAAACAAAGAGAGCAGTGAGATTATGCAACTTAAGGAACAGGTAGATAAAAATATTTGTGTTTGGGTTCATTTTCTCAAGTTTTTTCAAGTCAAATTGTTTGTAGACTACTCTGTTCCTTGACCCCAATTATGAATGGCTCGGTTCCAAGCACTTTTTTTAAAAAATCAATAAAGCACCTTCTTGAGGGTTTGCGACATTCAGGCACAAATTCTCCTCTTTATTGTTTTCTTGACATAGAATTGTAGAGATAAATACTATGTCAAGAGTGATTGTGATAGAAGTTTGTAATTACTTGATATAGCCACTGAGCATTAAAATTTATGGCTTTCAAAGGCTGCTTAAATCTCAGTTACATTCCCTTGTTGGGTGTTGAATTCAATATGTAGTTAAGAATACATAATGTACTCACTTCTTAGATGTCTTTTGCAGGTTGAGAACCTGAAGAAGGCATTGGCCAGCAAAGAAACAGAAAACAAAGTCAAGGAACCAAAATCTCCATGTGGAAAACCAAAAACCTTCAACGAGCGAACTCCTCCACGTGTGCGGAGACTGAGCATTGAGAACGGAAGCAGCATGAAATCTGGAAAAAACATGAAGTCAGATCACAAAGGATCAGTAACCCCTTCAGTATCTTCTCGAAGACTAAGTTTGGAGGGTCCTAGATATGGTAAGAAGGATGAACCAGACAATATAGGCCAGAAGCTATATATTGAAGCAGTGGCAAAACAGAAATACCTTCAGTCACAAGATCCAGAAGCAATGACAAAGATCTATGGAAATTCTGTCGATGAAAATCCCACGATGAAAGTTTATCATCTGAATGCTCCTAGAAGTCCTACTAGTTCTTCCTACCAAAAGCACATCAAGAGCCCTACTAGTTCTTCCTACCAAAAGCACAATGTCAAGAGAGATAGTAAGACACAAATTCCAACTCTTCAATTTCAAGCAACCCCTGAACCAAAAATAGCTACCAGACATCAGATCCAGTTTTTGTTTCAAAGTGAACTTAGTGTACCGACAGATACTCGGGTATGTAATTTGTCTGATAGTGCAAATGGAAAGGGGTCTCAAATAAGGAAATCATTGCGAACCATTGGGAAACTAGTTAATGGATCTGAGAAAAGGTATGCATCTGGCCTTTAGCTGTAGCAGAATTGATATTGTTTAATTTTGAGGTATTAGCATCATGATAAAAGAGAACCATTTGAATATTGATTCAAGTTACAAAATATCCCTTCAAAGCACTATCACTGAAATGCATAGATGGATGATATATGACGTGGAACTCTCCGATAAATTACAGGATTCAACATAATTTGGCAGATAGGCAGTACGTCACCAACTGTACCAACAACAATGTTGATGCAAAGTCACCACCTACAGCCAATGCAAGGGCGTTGAGGAGGCGATCACTTACGGGAGGTGAAACATCTGAGTCAGACAGGTCTTGCAGATCTTCTGTTGGCGGGAAGCTAATTGACTATGGCAAGCGCAATAAATTTAAGCGTTTTTTTTAAAACCAAATTATTGTGTATTTATAGTCCCTCCTATATCAATAAAGAAAAGATTTCAATTCCGTATTCTGCTTTGATGATGCAGATGATTCCAGAAGGAACGCCAAAACGCCTCCTCCAATCCATTCATCGGCATCAAAGACAGCCAAGCGGTGGTTTTAGGTCAAAATAAGATTTGTCTTGAAGGCAGCTAGTTCATTGAGCTGTGAAGGAAACGAAGCGATTACTTCCAGCTCAATGGAACTAAAGAATGACGGCAATGCTGATTGCATCCAAGCATACTAACATATTCAGTTTCTGATCAATATCTGCTGATAGATTTGAGTCTCTAACATTGTAGATAAGAAAAGAAATGGCTAGTTAGTGTTGCATAGTAAAGTTGCTACCGAAACATGTTTGATGAATTTGATATGGAAGCCCTCTTGCTTCTCGTATTTAGATCTATCATTGGACTGTTCAAGTAGTTCCAGGTCCACAATTGGTAATTAGACTAGTAATTTGCGTTCCTTTGACCAAGGCAGCGCACAATTGGACTGTCAAATCAAGAATTAGACAACTTAAGTTTTTCGAATAAAAAGAATTAGATTCAACAGCTTGATAACACTTAAACTAGAACTTACCTGTTAGGGAGTGATGTAGGACAATGTTCCCATGACTTTGTATGCCGCTAATGGAATGGACCTGGGTTCTTCGATGGGTTGGATGATCTTCCGAGGAAAGCTACCTTCCATGCCACTGTCTGAAGTATACTGTTGCTGGTAAATCGAAACACGTAGCAAGTCTTCACTTTGTTAGAGGACTTGCATTTTGTTTGAGGGACGCGTGCCCTTTCTTGCGTCTTACTTGAGGCTTCGCTGACGACAAGCTTATTTGATTGTGTGCTTTCAAGGGGTTTGCTAATTAAAGTTCGGAAAGTGTTGATTTCTTGATGGTTTTTGGTCTTGAGAGTGCAAATTAGGCATGGCTGTTTACAAAAACATATTAACACTTGATTTAACTTTCTGTCCCTTGTCACCTTAATAAATTTCTTTATTTCGTTAATAAGTTTTTTTTTCTAGACATTTATTGTTCAATATGAAAATGAAAATTAAAAATAAAGGAGATCAATACAAGATGATCAAATAAAGAAATAAGAATAAAAATAACTAAGAACAAACTAATTCATTCTTTCATATGTTCTTTTTGAAAAGTTAAATGAATATAATTAACTTTCAAAAAGGTTTAATACAAAGGGCCTAAACCAAATATCCAGATACGCTTAGATAAACAAACCATAACTATTTACATCCGAAGATTTGGAAGTCGTTCTTAAAAAAAAAAAAAACCTTTAATTGCTTTCTTCATTTATGATCCACCGTTCATCAGATTGTTACTTGAAATATTATTGGAAGTCTCCATTTTAAAGCCATTATGCACTTTGGTTCCAACTTATGAGCTTGTATCTGGGGCCTTACATTGTTGATTATAGCAATGCTAACATCCACTCCTGCAAGGCTTCATTTTTTAATATCTTGTGGTTCCTCTTTATCCAAATTCCATCGATTGTATTGTTTATGTCTGTGTGGTTGTATGGATATTAAAAACACAGTATTAGGTAAGATAATATAAAATAGATAAAATTAATATATTAAAAAGAAAAGAATTTATTATCAATATCATCATTACTTAGCCAACTTTGAGCACACATAAAGGCTTCCACAGCGCGAGGATGAAGTCGAGCACGATGGGGAGTAATAATCCGGCCACTAGTACTAAATGCAGACTCTGAAGCAACGATGGATGATGAAATAGCTAACAAGTCTCATGCGATGACTTGCAAGATCGAATAAGTATTTCCACACTTCTTCCACCAGAACAATATATCGAAGTTCTCACCTTCAGTTTCAGACACATAATCTTTGGAAAAATATTTATCTAACTCTATCATATTATAAGAAGTCCTAACCCTTTTTTCTTTCAAAAAATGTGAAATAAAATCTGTTAATAATGGGTTAGAAGATGAGGTCGAACTTGAAATTAAACTCGGAGTTGAATTACTTACACTGCTAAGATCCCAATCATGAGTTTGTTGCATTTTGAGTTAATAATCAAACAATTGATGCCATAAGTGTTTCATGTTATGTACATGCTCTTGAGCTTCACTACCGTACAATGAATTATAAATGTATTTAACCCCGTCCTTTTTGTATCTCGGGTCCAATACATATAATACTGCAACAATATCTCCATCCTTACACCAATAAGAATTCAACTTCTCCATCATCTGCTCCGTTATAGTCTGAATAACTTCATTGGAGTCAAACATTCATATTGATAAAAAATGCTTTATGTTGGATATAGTGCTAAAGATACCGTGTGAAGTTAGATATTTTGTTCCTGAGAATAATTCAGTGGCATTATTGAATAATTCTAACTTCATACAAAGTTCTCTAGCCAAGCCCCATTGATCTTTTGTTGGCACGCAAGTATACTAAGAATCCCTTTCGACTAGTCTAATAAACACCTCAACATATGGGATTGCTGACTCCAATATCTTAAAGGTTGAGTTTCATCTGTTTGGACAATCTAAAACCAACTTCTTTGAACTTGAAATGCATAGAATTTGTGCAACATCTTTAAATGTTTCATCTCTTTTAAGCGTTGCAATCCAATATAGAACACTATTCCGAATACATGCTTCTTTTATCGTCTCGAACCCATCCTTCACAATCAAGTCAAGAATATGCGCAAAAAAAATACATATGAAATAACTTACCTGCAACCAATAGGCTCCCAACCTGCTTCTTACCCTTGAACTTCTTAATTATAACATCATTCTTGCTACAATTTTTGAAAGTGATGGTGAATAATTTATTGTCGATGTTCAAATTCATCAAACAGTCTTTTAACACGGTTGCCAATTTTTCACTTGTATGTGGTGTTGGCACATAAATGAACCTAACATGTACAAATATTACCAACATCAATTATAAATTCATAAATAATCAAAAAGTAAATGATAATAATATTAAAGAATATAAATTACCTCAAACGTCTATTGCGTAACGTCCAGTCATTTTCAATATAATGTGCCGTCACTACTATATAACCCTTCTTTGGTTATCAGTTGTTCACATGTCCATTGTTATGGCAATTTGTCCCTCAACACTCAACAATGCTCTTGATGTCTCTCTCTTCTTGTCCTTATAAATTTTGAAAATATCCTTGCTCAATGTATTCTGAATTAGAACCTTGACAGTCGGCTGGAGTGAATTACAACATATCTTGAATCTTTTGCTTTAAACTATAGACAATGGTTGTTCGTGTCCAATAATCCAATAATCATAGTAGCCACCAAAATCCTTGATTTGTTGTTGTCAAAAGTTGTTACGATCAATTCATTCTTCCCTTTCATAAGGTTAGGGTTCAAAAATATTTGACCTCTTAAAACTATCTTCCTTCTAGTACATGATTCTATATGTCACTTTAAATATGACGTTCCACCTATTGAATCACTCGAATACAACTTTTGACAATACTTGCACTCTCTTTTTCAATTATATTGGTTGATATAATCTTGTTAAAGTGATTCCAAACTTCTCTTTTATGTTGAGTTCTAGTTGAACTTCTATCCTCACTTGGTGCTAGAATATAAGTTTTCACTTCTATCTCTAGTACTGGATTAGAACTCTCAATTGAAGGAATATGCTCATCTATTTGACAAAAAGTATATAAATACTAGAGGTTAGAAATAATCAACATATAAATGCTTGAGGTTAGAAACAATCAAAATGAGCAATTGAGCATATCATTATTTAGAAACAATCAAAACACATGTTTAATGGCAATATAAATTATGTTAATATAAGAAGCAATGATGAAATATCATATGCTTATGTGTTCAGTAGTTGAAACATACATGTATAAATTATGATAATATAAAAAGTAATGAAAGGAAAGAGCATATCATTATTTACAAATAATCAAAACAATAATGGTTGAAATTGAAGCAAACACATTAATAAGAATTAAGAAATTATATGTTTGTAGCTCATAACTCATATTAAGAAAAAGACATGCCATTAACCATGTATATGTTTGTAGCTCATATTAAGGAAAAGAAATGCTTAGATTCATAGTCTATCAAAACTTACAAACCTACCATTTTTGTGTTTATGATTACGTACAAGGAAAAGGTAAGGTAACATGTTGTTTACCTTTAGTTAGATGATGGGGAGTAGATAAAGGTAGGTGATGGGTGGGTGTCTTTTCCAAATAATCTAACAATTGGTAAGTAACATATAAGGGAGATGGGGTATTGGGACAATGTATCTCATACCGTCTCTCATGCTTTAGTTTTAATACAAATGTGAGATTCTACCTGCTAATATACAAGGCTATGTGCAATTGTAAAACTCATTAATTAGGCATGTGAATTTCGACAAGCAATGCCTCAAAACTTGAGATGCTTTTGAATAAATGAAAAATTCTCAGAAAAAAAGTACTCATTACTTGATTGAACAATGTGCCATCAAATAACGGATAAGGTAGAGGATTTGGATTATCTTAAAAGTTAAAACAATTAATAAATATAAGCTAATTCGTTTGAATTAAAAAAAAAGTAATTAAGAATAGCATAATCTCTCAACATTTTACCAGTGTATTATGCAAATACAGTACCAATTCATACAACAATGAAAATTTATGAACTAAGGTACTTGTGGAGGAAAGGTTAGAGAAAACACACATATTAGTGGATTATTGATGAAATTTCACTAATGTAACAAACTTCATTTATGAACAAACAATCATAAGTAAAACATTATCTTTAAACTGAACATAATGCATACATGATACATGCATTAAAAGGGTGGGGCATTTCATTAAACACTATACATGCATTATCCCATATTAGGATTATTAAACATATAAAGTTCGCAAATTAGCCAAATCAGTATCTCCAAACCACAATAATCTCCAAACAATAAACTATTAATAAAAAGCAAATTTGAGAAGAGAGATTGATTAGCAATAATATGTTGGTTAGTTAGTAGTGTTGGTGACTTCACACTTGCGATGACTAACAAAGGCTAGGGAAAGGACAGATGACATGAAGAAGAAGAACGAAGGAAGAGCATGACTGGGTGACACGAAGAATAAGAACAGATGAAGAACAAAATAGATGATTTGAAGAAGAAGTGAAGAACTAGAAGAAGAATTGTCATGATTAGGTGAGGGGGAAGGGAAATGAGCGGGAGTTTAATGAGAAGGAAAACGACATTGTTTTGCTTATGATTTTTTAACTTGTACATAACTTAAATGATGTCGTTTTGCTTTTCAAAAAACGATGTTATTTTGCCATCTGTTTTTAAGTTATATGTAACTTATAAAGGGTCGCGATCTCGCGAGGGTGTTTTTCCTGTGTAAGTTCTTTTTTAATGTAACAAAACAACATCGTTTTATTTATAGACCTTTTTCGGGCCACAAGCCATATACTGGGCTGTTTGACTCGAGCCCAGGCTCGATTCGAGCTCCTTGGCCAGTAACCTGGCCCGAGGTTGATCGAGCCAAACTCATCTAACCCGTGTCTAAACCCATGACTTGTTGACCACGGGCTGGGCTAGGCCAGGTTATTTCTGCCATCCCTATAATTGCCATTACATGTTCTTTAGGATTTATCTCTTTAGTACTAAACAAACTTTGTTGTGGTCTTTCAAAAATTAACTTGACAAGCTACCGATCTATATTTCCAAGTTATGTACAGAAGCCTCGTGATTCCTCAATGACGTCAACGTGGATTGAATTCTTGCCTCTGAACGCTGAACCAATCTAGACATGATATCCTCCAAGCTCGACTTATTTTCTTGAGGTGGTTGCTATTAGAATCCTAGTGGAGGGTTATTCATTGTCTACCATTGATTCCCCTAAGAGAAATTTAGGTGGTTCCTCCATCCTAAATTGTTTGCATTGCTATATGGATTATTTTTGGGTTTAGCAGCATTCCCTATGTAATCCACATGCTTAGGTTGTATTTCTTGATAGTCTTGACTTGGATGTCCTAACCCTTACACCTCACATCAGATAACTTGGAGTAATTTAAGACTCATAGTTAATCCATCAATCTTCTTACTTAGTGCTTCAACTTGGTTGCCAATTTCATAACTATATCAATGTCATATACTCCTGTTGGCTTGCTAAATCTTGCTCAAGAAGAGCACCACTGATAATTATTCATACCTATGTCTTCATTGTTGTCTTGAGCTATTTCCAGTGATGTATTGTTTAGGGTACCCCCAGCTGCTGTATCTATCATCTGCCTCGTCATTTGATTGAGCCTATTCTAGAAGGTTTATATTTGCATCCACAATGATAGATTATGATGCGATCACTTCCTTAACATCTCCTTGAATCTCTCCTATATGTCATATATCATCTTTCAATCTGCTGGGGGTAGGAGGAGATGTCATTCCTTAATTTAGCAATCTTGGCTAGTTGGAAGTACTTTAAAAGAAACTTCTCTACCATTTGGTCCCAAATAGTAAAGGATAACCTAGGCAAAAAGTTTAACTATTGCTTCACTTTGCCCTTTAGGGAAAACGAAAATAATCTTAATCTGATTTTGTTGTTATTGGCACCATTGATCTTAAAAGTATCACAAATATCTAGAAAGCAGGCAATATGTGCATTAGGGTTCTCATCTTATAGCCCATTAAACTGGGCAGACTGTTGCACCATTTGAATCATACTTGGTTTAATCTCAAAATTATTAGCAATAATAGTGGTTCTCACAATGTTGGAATCTATTTCCGTCAAACCCGGTCTAGCATAATAAAAAATTATTTTTTGGTTGATCTATCATGGTTCCTGATTCTTTCATATCAATCTAGCCTTCCAAGTTCTTTATCTGCCGATTAACTCGAACTCTCTAAGTAGGGTTCTTTAGAGATTCTTACGAGTTGCTCTCTCAATCTTTGGATCTTTGTCAAATAGGAGCCATGGATTCCCTTAGGTAATAAACTAACCCTAAGACCTATAGAAGTAACAAAAATAAAGAGTCAATAGAATAAGTAAATAAATTAAAAGCAAAAAGTAAAAAGAAATAAAACAAATAATGATGGTTAGATTAATAAAAATAAGGTTTTCCTAATATTCTAATATATGAAAATGGCGCCAAAAACTTGATTGAATGAAATTTCATATTTTAAACTGTAAGTACTTAGTGTAGTTACAGCTAGTACTGGCAAGTACGGGTCGATCCCATAAAGATTACAAGTACTAGTAATAACTTGCTTTTTATTATCTAATCATTGATTAAGAAGTTGATTTAATTTAAAACTAAATAAAAATAAAAATAAAAAATGAACCAAGAAAAATATATCACTGAGTGACCTTTTCTATGTGTGTTAATTATGAATTGTCGTAAGTGCATGATGTAGTTGTAGCTAGTACCAGCTAATACAAGTTGATCCCACGACGATGATGAATACTAGTAGTTACTGTTGTCCTATTATCTAGTATACAAATTTGATTGTATTTTAATTAAAGAAAATAAAACTTAAGCAAATAAAACAAAACAGGTCACAAGATTGAACAAAGAATTAAGAAATTACTTAGAAAAATATAGATATCGAAAATTAGTGTCTAGGTTTTAAATCCCACTAATTACCCTTAATTGATTGATCTTTTATTATGCAATTGTTTTATTGATTTATTGGACTGTGGAGATTCCTATGGTATGCTAATAGCTCTATTGAGTCTAATAACAACAAATCCTAAGGTTTTCAACCTAATTACTCAGGTTAAAGTTTATCGAATTGCTTTAACGATTTATGAATTCTGCTATTAGGTTTAACCCTAATAAAGAGGATTTATGTCATCCTATCTCTAGGGTTGCAATTAACTCCTTTTAATTATGACAGATCTATTCATACAAGGATTTCTCAATCTCTATAATATGAAATCATATGATGATATAATATTCCAGATCTGTTAGAACATAAATTAAACATGTAATTGAATTAAAAAATATCAATCCAACCAATTGCATTAATAAAAGAATCAAAACATGTTATTGCACAAAACTATGGTTCATCTAGCCTAGACACTAAAAGAATTTAGTTACATATAATAGAACACGAAATCAAACATCAACAGAAAGAAAAACGAATTGAAATAATGGATTTATAATTTTAAATCTTCCTGTTTATCTTCTATCGAATATTCTTGCAAGATAAAGGTTTGATTTTGTATTTTAATGGATCTTTTGTGATTCTTTGTCTTTTCCACTTCTCTGAATCAAAATCACCCCTTGAGAAAAATCTAAGCCTTTTTAATTACATCCAAATTTTTGTTCTCCTTGTTGCCTTTGAACACGTCTTTTTATGGTAAATTTTAAGGTTTTGGGCAATACATGGTCTGATAAACGGGCGTGCACTAGATTATGTATAACCTCACGATTTTGCATTGCTTAAGAGAAGTACACAGGCTGATGTATGACTGTGTATCCCTTCTATAATTTGAATCTTCATTTTATGCCTTTTTTCACCCAAATTCATAAGCTTTGTGAGGGTGAAGAGACTTTAGAGTTTGAAGAATCTCCTGAATGGTGATAGGTTGTGTTAGCATTTCTTTTTTTTTTTTGGGTAAATCAGAAACTTTTATAGTTGGGTTAGCATTTCAGTTTCTTAAAAGGAGATAGTTCCCTGAAGTATTTGTTTAAGAAGATGGACTGTATAGTGAGCATCGGAAGGCATGTTCATCAGATTAAAGAAGTAGCTATAGGCTCCATTTATTAACTCAAATTAAGAGTTCAACCAACCTTTATTGAAATCGAGTGACACAATTATGTTCCTTGCCTTTTTGGAAACAATTTCCTTGTGGAAGAAGGATGTATTCTTGTCACCACTACTCAACCACTGTATTATAGACCTTTTTCTCATGATAGAATATTCAAACAACAAGGCTCTGGAGTAATTATGCAAAGCAGTTTTCTCCTTATCTTGCAGTTGAGAGGAATTAGGGAATTTGTAAATTTGTTGCTGGATGCTCTATAAATCCATCCTGGTAGTGTTCACAAAAAGGTGAGAACTACCAAAATTTCTTTAAACAGATGCTTCATTTCCATCCTGATAAGTTGCATTTTCTTGGTGTAAGTGAACTATTTAGTTCCATATATCTTTGTTGTTAATGCTTTCTAAATGCCCTCTTAAAAGCCTACTTGGTCAACTAGGAAATCATTGAACCTAAATGATTTCTTAGGATTGGCTACTGCAGTTGGGGTAAGAACTGGTGTATGATTAGACATATTGCAACGAGCGTTAGTGGAAAAGCAATTGGGGAAGTCCATCATCCAATGAGAGTTTGCAAGATTGCGATCCAACTTTTTCCTAATCAAATTCACTCCAGGTTGTCTATTATTACAAGTGAAAAAATTACCCCTACAGGAATGTCAATTAATCGAGCTTCTTCAATTCATTTCTTGAACTTTGTGCAAGGATTTCCAATAGCTCTATAACCTTCTGCTTCTTCAGAGCTAAGTATGAAGTTAAAATCACTTGTGAGTATCCAGGGTTTGTGAATGGATGCTACAACAATTTTGATTTGATTCCATAGAAAGCCTCTTTGGTATATGAGCTATTTTGTGCATATATAAAAAAGATAAACATTGACTGAGCTGAATACCTCAGTAAAACTTCCAAATTAATGAGCTGGTCTGAGATGATTATGGTGTGAGCAGTTATAAATGTGGAGTCAAATAGAACAACGATTCTACCATTAGAGTGAGCACTGATATTTGAAATTTCTTTCCATTGACCAGGTTAATAAGAAAACAAGTTGCTACTATTTTGTTTCATTCAAGTTTCCAAGTTACTAGCTATTACCTCCTTATTATGCAACATTATATTTCTAATTAGGATATGATATATGCTAATTTGACTATAACTATACATCTATATTTGATGTATTTTGCTTTATATTTTAAAGTTTTCTTATATATCTGGTACATAATTTTCTCAAACTACATTCATAGGTGATAATTGCCTGTATGGACCAAAATGGAGGAATTTGGGTGAAATCATGGCACAAAACAAAGATTTGAAGCAATTAAGAGATATACGGTCATGTAAGTCTCTCAAAACGTGTAAAGTCACGATTTTAAATATTTTTTTGAGATACACAGTCTTTTAAATAGCTATGTAAGTGACAGTGTATGTCCTAGGAATCCTAAATTTTCCTATAAAAGGACATGAATGGAGGCAAATAAAAAGGAACAGACTTTTAGAGTAGATTCCATATATGAGAACTTTTTAGAGGCAATGATAAAGCACCAAAGAAAAGGAAATCATGATGTTAACATCAAAGGAGATTCGACTGAAGGATACATCAATCCAAACTTATAAGAAGAATCAATAGAATAAAAGGGAGATTTAGAATTATGAACTTTTATTTTCTAATCAATTTTCTGCATATTTATATTTGATTTCATTTTTAATTAACCGTAACTAAACATTTTTTAATGTCTAGGTGTGATGAACCTAGTTTGTGCTACAATATGTTTTGGTTCTTTTATTTAATGCAATTGTATTGTTTAATTTATTGTGATTCAATTATGTATTTTATATATGTTCTAATATATCTAAAATATTAATACATAATCTAATTTCATAATATAGAGATTGAGAAATTCTGTGTGTGAATAGATTTACCATAATTAAAAGGATTGGATTGCAAACATAGAGATAGGTCTACATAAAACCTTTGGATTAGGGTCAAACCTAACGGCGAAATTCACAAATCCATAAAGAAATCTTGGAAACTTTAACCTGAATAATTTCGGTTAATAAACCTATGGATTAGTTGTTAGTAATCTCGAGAGAGTTATTAACATAAGATATGAATTTTCATAGTCCAATAGTCAATAAAACAATTGCATGATAAAAGGTTATTTATCTATTGGTTTTAGGGGGATCCATTACCTAGACACTAACTCTTGATATTGATTTTTTTAATATTTTTTTCTAAGTAACTTCCTTTATTTTTATGTTCATTATTTTCCTACTTTATTTTAATTATTTAAGTTTTATTTTTAATTAAAAACCGAAATGTAATTCATAGGCTAGATAATAAAAGAAAGGTAATTACTAGTAATCACTATCTTTATAGAATCAACTTGTATTTGCTTATGTTAGCTATAGCTACGCCTTGCACTTGTCGTTAAGTTTAGACCAATTAGGATCTTATTATAGGGAGCATTTACTCCCCTCACATTCTAGGCTACAATATCCATGAGGCAGGATCCAAAAGTGTAGTCTTTTTTATTAGATTTTTTCTTTGAAAATTTCATACTCATGCTTAGAGTTCCGTGGTTGCTAACAAATTGCAACTGGAGTTTCAGATATACTATCTTGCAAAGTTATTTGATCAGAGCTCTTCTTCTTGCACATTGGAGTTGAGGGATCTACATTTCCTTTAACTTCTTAGTGTTGTGAAGTGTTTACACTTAAGTTGTTTAATTATGCCCTCGTTGATGTGTCCTTATCCACAAGTGAGCAGTTAACCTATTTTGGACTATTGTTGGTTTGCTCTTGAGAATGATAATATGAACCCTTAATTCTTAGTAGCTACTAGCTGCAAAGGTCTTTCTAGTAGGTTTCCAAACTCTCTTCTCAGTAGGTTGATGCTTCCTTATGTAAAAGACTTTTAATTAATCCACAACAGGTTCAAGATCCTCATTCATTCTAATAAATGGGATCACTTCAGGCAAATTAGCCAAGGATGCAACTAAAATACATCTTATATTGTTAGCTCTTTTGACCTCAACAGTGGCTTGGTCCATAGAGATAGGTTTTCCAACGTACTAGCAAAGTGGCTAAGACCACTTGTGGTTTAATACTCCAAAGGAAAGTCATGTATGCAAATCTAGATGGAAATGTTCTCTTGCTTAATCTCCTCGAGCTTTAGTCCAGGCCTCGATAATTGTAGTAGTAATGGCTTATTATAAACATGCCATGGACCAGCTTGGATTACTCTTTTCGTATCTTCAGAACATGCAAATTTGAAGAGGAATACATCCTCATTATTCACCAATACTTCTTGCAAATCATGAAGTTTCCTATTTTTGAGGCTCGTTATTTCATAATGGAAAAGCAATCCTTTTGTTAAGGAAAAAACCAAGGATGGTGGACTTCCATCTCTCTACACCAGTTCTAAGAAGTTCTAAAGGTGGAGAAATTATTTTGTGTTCAAATGCTTCATTTAGTGGCAATAACTCAACTTTAGTTCAGGTTTAGGATCACCAGTTACCTGTACACAAGATTTTTAAATTGGTGGTGAATTTAACTTCAAGGACTATGTATTATTCAAAGAGTGTCTAGGAGTTCTTTTGTGGAAGGAGCTTCAGATTGTATTGCAATGTAATTTGAGTTTAAGGGCGGGAAAGAAATAATGTCCATGGGAAAATGCTAGTGACTATTGGGTAAAGAACAAGTAGGAGAAGAAAGGAGGAGAAGGTTGTAGAGTGATGAATGATAACCACATATTAGAGGTGATAACTAAACTATGAATCATGAAGAATAGTAGGTTCAGGTTGGACGAAGAGAGGAATAAGCAAATCAGATGAAGAAGGAGAGTGTGGAGAAGAGGTAAATAAGTAGGCTCTAGAAGCAAATGAGAGGTATTGAGTGGCATTAAGAAAAGCAGGTTATGGAGGCTAGAAATAAACTACACAAAATCATCCATTGAATCTGAGAATGGAAGATGCACAGTAACATGCACAATAGCTAGTGATAGAGAACTTTATGTATTGAGGAGGGCTTTAGGCAATGCCAATTATTGTACAACTCAGGATAAAGGAAATGTCAATATAATTTTTTACTTTGTCAGTAGGTTACGTCTCATACTTTCTATTATAAATAATCTCCATATCTACTAGTCTTCTCATCTCGTGTTACCTAAGAAAATGTCTAACATTATAGAGAAGCATTTAAGGAACTTTTTATGGACTGATGATGCTTATAGAAACTATATTAAAAAAACTAGTTGGAAGAAAGTATGTTTACCTAATAATGAGGGGGATAGAAATCTTACCTTTTCATTTAATGAATAAAATGATGCTTGCAAAAATATTATGGATAATTCTCACTAATAAAGAGTCTTTATGGTATAAATGGTTGTGTTGACACTATCTAGAGAACAAGAAACTCTAGAGAGATAAACTAAGAAGTGGTTCCTCTTGGATAATGATGTAACTACTTAAAATGAAGGGAAAATGTAGAAGGAAATCAAGTTTTAAATAGGGAATAAGTATAGTTTTGGTTTGATAATTAGAGTGAGATAGAGCCCCTTTTTGAAAGGCCATAAGTCAAAGAATTAATCAATGGGAATAAGTGGTGCTACAATACTAGAGGTTATGCTCCTATCTTAAAGGGGGATCCTCCTTACACTCTTAATCCTAATCTGTTTGAAAAGGTATTTTGAAGGGGGCATTCTTTAAGGTACTTTACTAATAGATCCTGTAAGGACCTTTCACGGTTCATGCTCCTAAGGTTAATTAATATTAACTTGTTTATTTTAAATGTAACTCCCTAAAAGTTTCCCTTATTTTATAGCTTGTAATAAGGAACAAAGTCAACATTTTAGACATGATCACGGGCTTAAGTAACTTTAGTCTAATATGTAGGCTTTGTAAATTAGAACTTGAAACCATTAATCATTTCCTCTTTAACTGTAGTATAATGGAGTTCTTTGGTTGAGCATTTAATAAGCTTGTAACCATTACTGTTATGAAAATAATTGGAGAATTGTTCAATGGGTTTTATATCCTCACCATCTTTCCATATATGACTATACCTTCTTTAAATTTGCTTTAAGTTATACCATTTACTCCATATAGAGGGAAAGGTATCCAAGAGTATTCAAAATTCAATCATAAAAAGATTAAGTCACCATATAAAGGAAATCATAAAAAGCTTAAGTTACCACATAAAGGAATCCACCATCGATAAGGGAGACAACTATTATTAGATTTGGGGCTTAAACCTCTTTATAAGTAATAGATGGAACATTTAAGAGTAATTTGCCTTTTCCATTTGTGAATTCTAATTATTATACTAATGCTAGATATAGTCTACAGTAAGAGTTGAGCTATCACTGCTTATAGTATAATTCCTTGTTTATTACATATGTTTGTGATTATTTATTACTGGTGCTAGCTAATTACTTCCTTTAGTTCTTAAAATTGTTCCTATTGGCTATTGGAA
Source organism: Erythroxylum rufum (assembly GCA_027478365.1). Taxonomy (NCBI): domain Eukaryota; kingdom Viridiplantae; phylum Streptophyta; class Magnoliopsida; order Malpighiales; family Erythroxylaceae; genus Erythroxylum; species Erythroxylum rufum. The sequence goes on from JANIHZ010000005.1 coordinate 50,684,841, forward strand.
AATTTTAATGGCTTTACCACTTTCCCTTTTATAAATTCTATATATTGGTTAATTTCTAAAAGAAATTTACAACTTAAGTGTGGGGGAGTGATTACCTTAAGCCTTAGTTTATTTATAAGCACTCAATTCACTATAATTTAACTTGGTAAGTGAAAACTCTAGGAAATTAGTTGAGAAGATTAAGGTATTTGAATTGATATATGAGAAGTTAGGATATCTTGAGAGTTGATTGCATTAGGTTAATAAATATGAATATTGATGAGTGATTGGGTTATTGAAGCCCTTAAATTAATTATGATTCTCTAACTTCTGGTAGTAGTTGTGGAACCAAGTCGAATCTCAAAGGAACTAAAAATTAGTTTCTTAATCAATTAAGAAAACAAAGTGGAGTTTATAACTAATTAACTAATTTAATAAAATTAAAAAGGAATCAAAATAAATCAACTGAATATAAAAGTGATAAATTCAAGAGTACTTAACTATGATTTAAAGGAAAGATCTCATTTAATTATAACATTGATCATTGGTCTAAAAAGAATAATTTTCATAATTCAAGTAATTAGTTCGAAACATATTAGGAAAGCCATAATAAGTGATATGAACTTAATTGTTGATACATTTAATATATTACATGTAGTGATTAATGCTTTAAAGTGCTTAGGATACTCACGTTAGCTCATATTTGATTTTAGGTACATTTCGGAAGTGGAGGAGCTAAAGTGACTCGAAAGCATACTTATTGAGTCATCTTCTCGATGTTCATACTCTATTGTCTTTATGGATCAAGAAGAAGAAAAAGATTAAAAGAAAAAGAGAAAAGATAGAGCATAAAAATGGAGGTATGTGTAACATTTTGATTTAAAAAGACCATAGTTGTAACATGAATTACACTACCAAAAGAATTAACCTAACTATCTATTTATCACATAATTTTAATGTAGTTTTTATTATAAAGAGAATGGTGTTACGCCCGAGATTTTTGGGAGAAAAAAATGATCACCCCCAATTGTCTCACGGTTGTAACAATTAAATTGTTATAGCTATGAGATCACGACTGTAACAATTTAAATGTCACAGTCGTAACATGCATTAATTTACAGTCGTAACATGCATTGCAAGACAAAACAAATTGTTGCACCCGTGACATGCATTACAAGATAAAACAAAAGGTCACCTGTCCATTCCAAAGAAAAACCTAGCTTTTGTAAGATATGAGGGATACAAGGTGTCAACTGGGAGAAGAAAATAATGTGAGGGTTGAAACAAAAGTGACTATGAGGGCTGGAGAAAAAGAGTGAGTGGCGGCTGGACAAAGTGGAGAATAAAAGGTGGGAGAAGCTGGGAAAGAACCGAGAGAGAGTGGACAACATTTAATCATCTTATTCTCTTCAGTTTAGGTACCTACCCCACTCATTTAAACTAGCATTCATTTTAAATAGAATAATCTTGGTGTGTGACGAGAAAGCGGGGGCTGGAAGATTAATCGAGAAGGCTGGATAGATGTGATAAACCTATGATTTTTCTTCATTTCTCTTCAGTTTTCCATGGAAAAAAAGTTGTTCTTAGCTGATGCTTGGAGACCTATAGAGAAGATGAAGGACTAGACATCTCGACGCCGATTCGAAGGTGCAATCGATGCTGAAGAGCACATTTAAGCATACTTCATTGTGTATCATTTTCTTTCCCTTTTTTTGCATTGTTTACGTTATCTTGTGTAAGAATGCATTTGATGCTCTATTGAATTGTTTTTCATGAAAACTCATTGCTAGAATTTGAATACGATACGTAATAGTCGTGTTTGAAGTCGTCTGTGGCAACTAACATTATTAAATCGTTAGGGATAACATAATATAAGTTAAATAATTTGAGCTTGTGTGATGATTGCTTAGATTGGGTTGTTTGTCTCAATCATATTATGGCTGTCTGATTAAACTTAGAAAGTTATTTCTAGATTATCTGATAGTTAGGATTAATTAACAAGCTCTTCTTAATTAACTACAACCTAAGGAAAAATCGGAATTAGTAGAACTTGTTGTCAATTGACGATCAATAGTCTAAAGAGAGGTATGAAGATAATTCAATGACATATGTGAAATTATGCTTAGGTCGAGATTAAACCAAATAATCAGATTTCAAATCATTAGTCAAATTTATCTCCTTATTGCTGTTTAATATAAATTCAATTTTATTTTGTTCTAATTTTCATTAAACCAAACTCCCCTGTTTTACTCATAAAGAGAATTTAGGAAAGTAATTAGAATTAATCTTTATGGGATCGACTTAGACTCACCACTACTATAGTAGTAGGTCTAGTTTATTTTGGGCAGTGTTACGACGTACTACCATTTTTTGGCGCCATTACTGGGGGTTAATATCCTTCTCTTTTTTAAATTTTATTTGTTTTATTTTATTTTTATTTGTGGTTAATTTCTTTTCTTGTTTGGTTAGTTACAATACATGACACGATCTTCTCACTCTGGTGAATTGAAATTTGATCAAGAACTTGAAAGAACGTTACGTAAAGCAAGAAGACAAGTTGCACAAAGTTCCAAGGATTCTTCATCTGATAGGAAACTTGATTCATCACCAGGAATTCAAATTGCTCTAGTGATTCCATTTCATAAACTGATTCTAACATGGCAGGTCAAAACAATGATCACACTCTTAAGTAGTTAGCTGCTCATGATTTTAATCATCAACCTTTATGCATTGATTTTCCTGCTATTGATGTTTCTTTTGAACTTAAATCTGGTCCCATTCATCTTTTGCCTACTTTTTGTCATATGCCTGGTGAAGATCCTCATAAGCACCTTAAGGAGTTCCACGTAGTCTGTTCTAGCATAAAGCCATTCGGGGTACAAGAAGAGCTTATCAAGTTGAGGGCATTCCCTTTCTCATTGGGAGAAATCACCGAAGATTGCCTTTACCACTTACCATCTAGATCAATCACTAATTGGAATAAGAAGTAGAGACTTTTTCTGGAGAAGTGCTTCCCTGCTTCTCAAGCTATGAATATTCGAAAGGAAATCTGTGCAATTCGACAACATCATGAGGAGACATTATATGAATATTAGGAGCGTTTCAAGAGGTTATGTGCTAGCTGCCCATACCATCAAATTAGTGAGTAGCTCTTGATCCAATACTTCTATGAAGGGCTTCTGCCACAAGAAAGAAGTATGATATATGCAACAAGCGGAGGTGCACTATTAGACAAGACCCCCATTGAAGCCAAAAATCTTATTTCCAACATGGCTGCTAACTCTCAACAATTCAACATTCGAGAGGACCCTCGACCGTTGAAAGTCAGTGAAGCTAGTACTGCTACATTAGAGCAACAGATGGCTGGGTTAACATCTTTAGTAAGGCAAATGGTGCTCAACAAGTCAAGGTTTACATAATGGTAGGACATCCTATTGATATGTGTCTAACCTTGCAGAAGACTCAACGGAATAAGTGAATGTTTTTAGAAGCTTTTCGCACTAACCATAAAGGAATCCTAGCTACCCCTATGCACAAAACTCAGGATGGAAGAATCCTCCATCTTACACCTATGGGAAACAAGGATAAAAACAAGGCTCCTACCAACAACCATATCAAAGACAAACACAACCATCAAGTTTTGTACCTTCACTAGAATAAATGACGAAAAAAACTGGCTCAGATTACCACTCAGCTTTAAAATAATGCCATACAATTCCAACAACAAACAAGAACTAGCATTCAAAATCTGGAGAATCAATTAAGTCATATAGTTACTGTTGTGAGCTGATTGAAGAATCAGAATTCAGGGAAGCTTCTTGCTCAAACGATTGTGAACTTGAATGATAATGCAAGTGTTATCACCTTGAGAAGTGATAAAGAAATAGAGCCACCATATAAGACTCCTATTGTTGGCAATGATGAAGAATCTGAAAGGGAACTTGAAGCTTTATCTTCTATGAATAAAAAATTTACTAAAGCTTTGCCTCCTTTTCGTAGCAAGTTTGCTAAATCGAAGAAAGAGGAGTAATATAAGGAGATTTTGGAAATGTTCAAAAAGTTAGAGGTGAACATACCTCTAATTGATGCCATAAAACAAGTTCCACGATATGGCAAATTCCTCAAGGAATTATGAACGTCAAAAAGGAAATTGATAGGAGACAAGAAAGTGAGTGTGAGGGAAAATGTGTTTGCATTCATTCAAAGAAAACTCCTATCAAAGTGTAAAGATCCAGGTACATTTACAATTCCTTGCAAAATAGGTGATACTAGGTTTAAAAAAGCAATGCTAGATCTAGGAGCTTCAATTAATGTCATGCCATATTCCATTTATACTTCATTGAATTTAAGATCATTGAAAGAAACACGTGTTATAATTCAATTAGCTGATAGATCTAATTGGGTTATAGAGGATGTTTTAGTGCAGGATAACGAATTGGTTTTCCCAGCTAACTTTTATGTGTTGAATATGGAGGGAGAACCTTCGTCTAATTGCACCACTCCTACTAGGTCGACCATTTTTGAAGACATCAAAGACAAATATTGACGTGGATGCAGGAACATTGATTATGGAGTTTGATAGTGAAATTGTTTGTTTTAATATTTTTGAGGCTATTAGGTACCCTAGTGATGTTCATTCTATTTTGTTAATTGATGTCATTGATTATTTGTCACAAGAAGTTTTTGATATGGATGGTAAAGATGAGTTGGAAGTCATTATTTGCATGAATTTATAGGAAAAAAAGTTCTAACTTGTTCGTTACAAATGAAATGAAAGAAATTATGATAGAATTGCAATCACTGCAACCAATACCAAGAAGGTATGTAATTCCAAATATTGAACTGCCAATAACTAATACGAAATCTTTACCTTCGGTTATGCAAGCACCTACAATTGAACTAAAACAATTACTGGAGCAATTGAAATACGTGTTTTTGGGAGAAGGAGAAATACTTTCGGTAATCATAGCAAGGAACTTAACCATGCTTTAAGAGGAAAAGCTTATTCGAGTGCTTAAAGACCACATCACAGCTATAGCGTGGACCATAGTCGGCATCAAGGGTATTTGTTGGACCTCGATCCTTAAGTGGCAATTTAGAGATATGAAATGAAATTCAATGAGTGTTTTGTATATGAATTGTCTTATAGATGTTTTGTGCCTTAAGAAAAATTGATGGGAAAAGATTTGAGGACTTTGATATTTGAGTAAATTTATATGGAAGTTGAAATTAAGAAATAAAGAGTGAAAGTGTGAAAAGTTGTTAAATTAGAAAAGTTTGACTTTTTGGAGTAGAAAGTTGACTTTTTGATTTAGGCAGAATTTGAGAAAAGGATCTTCATGAAACTTGTAGCTTCTGTTGAGAGCTTTCTGTTACCATAAATTATGATATTTTTTGATGTCAGGATTGAGAGTTATGATTTTCCGAAGTTAAATGTTATTTAGCTTTGTTTTGTAAAAATGACCATAAGTGTACATTTGCGAGTACTCGGCTTTGAGGCCACTCGTCGTGTAGATTTAATCTGAATTAGAGTAAGTGGCCTACAGGAAATTTGTAGCTAGTATGTTAATCTTTTCGACGCTATAAAGTATGTAATTTTTGGATGTGGGAATTGAGAGATATGAAATTTGGAAGTTTTGATGTTGTTTAGGTGATTGTTAAACAGGGCAGAATCTTTGACTGGAAAAATTGACCTTGTTAGATGTTGAAATTGCGTTTAAGTTCTTCATGAAAGTTTTAAATTATGTCTTGATCTTTCCAGTGATGTAAAGTATGCAATTTTTAGACCATGGAATGTGGAGTTATGATTTTTTCAAGTTGCTGTACTGTTTGGTATGATCATTAGTAGATAGAAACTTTGAAGTGGTTTTTGATCCTCTTAGAGGTCAAATTTATTTTTCTGTCCTTCATGAAAGTTGTAGAGCTTTCTTTGATCTTTATATTGATACCAAATTTGTCAAATTCCGAGTTCAGGATTAAGAGATATGATTTTTGGAAAATTCGGTTTTATACATAGCTTTGAGTTCTGTTCTTTTGCTTTTAATCCGACCCCTTTTGTAATCTTTGCTATAATTTCTCCGTCCGACATCCGATTGACTTGGTTTTTGAAGCGTTGGATTCCTAAGACAATTAATTTCATTTTCATGAGAAATT